>JAGXJF010003332.1:0-229839 GCA_019208055.1 Stipa capillata
AGTTTCATGTTCACTCAAGCTAGGAAACAGAAGGAACCTGTGGATTTCCTTGACCCACTGGTGGTGTTGGTTGAACTCATAAGACAACATGCCGCCTACGTCAAGGAATATGTCCTAAAGGCTTTCATAGCTCAAAAAAGATGAAGATTATATAATATTTGTATACACGGCGAGGTAAGTGTTACAGTTTTAGCTATACTTGGTCAATTGTGTACTTTACAAACTTATATGTTTAATGACTATATTACGACATGCATGTGTAACAATCACTGGGTTATGGTTATCGTTGCACTACGCATATCAAGATATATTACCTTGATTTACTAATAAAGGGTTGCTATTTCACACCCATCAAAGATGTGCTCGACCATGTTTTCTTGAACTTTAATTTTAGTAGAGGAAACACCAAGGAAAAAACTTACTCATATTTTTAAATTTCCAATACGAGCTATACTTTTTTTTCTAAAGCATAGTTTGACTCCTTAATTAGGACCTCTTGACTAATTGTGAATTTTTTTCATTTTACAGTGCAGACAACAACCCTCGTTGAGCCAAATTTGTGGATTCTATGTTTGCACAAACATAAACCTCATTCGCAGACTTTACCTTTAAGAACAAAGATTTACAAATAATACTGTACGTACTTCACATTTAGCTCTATATACATGTGTCTTCAAACAATCTCTTTTTCTTAGGGACGGGTTTGGACATGTGGGGATCAAACATTGGAAAGAGATGAAGTCAAGCGGATTTGTGAGATTATCATGTCCTTCCTCCATGCTGATGTCATAGCCATAAAGACAAGTTCCATGCGCCTTAATAGACTTAGAGAGAGAGAGAGAGTTATTTAATTATAATTTGTGAAATTATGATATAATTTCTTTGTTCTATGGCTATCATGTATAATTGCATTGTAGTTTGTGAAACATTGCAATGGTCTGTTACAATTGTTGTTGTGTACATGTGGATGGATGTAATATGTTTACGTATATGTGTTTGTGATTCTAGGCAGTGCAGCTGTGCTGCTGTCTTCTATATATTTTTTATGCAGGACAGACTGAAAATCAGTAATTGGCATGTCCTCTGGAACACACATCATAGACATGTTATAAAATATTGTATGTGATAAGGGACATATCTTAGACGGGCTATATAGCTTACTCGTCTATGATAAACAACCCATTATAGACAGGTGAGGTTCAGTAACTGTCAGTGATAGCCCCTCATCACTGAGGGTGTTTTGTGAAATCTCGTTCATGATGATGCTTATCATAGACGAGCTTTTGAAAAAGACCTGTTAATGATGAGGTGGGTCATTGATGGTTATCCATCCGTCCATGATGACCCTTATTATCATAGATAAAGATTTACAGATAGGTGATAAAATCATTAGAGATAAGGTTTTTCATTCGTCTATAATAAATCGTGGATGATATATGATCTCTTATAATAAAGTAAATTACAAATGATACAATCCTATGAACTTTGGGCCAAATCATCGGGACTCCCAGACCATCCGTTGTCCGTAATAAAATTTTCCAAAGCACGCACTTTCATGGTAGTGTCTGCACGCACCAATTGAAAGATAAGGTTGCTGTAGAGCTTGCGGCATAGCAACAGAAACACCTTACGGCAATGGGTAGAGACACACTGATAAAGCTGGTTCTCGCCTCTCAGGCAATATGCCACCTAACACCATTGGACGTGCTGCTAGGGCTCTAGATGAACATTAACAAATTTTTGCGTGCCTTCCTCTGGGGCGAGCCTCTACGGCTTCAGAGAAAATGCAAATTAACTAGGAGTATGTGTGTCGACCGACGGCTCTTAGAGGGTTTTAAATTCCACATTTTGACAAGTTTGCTAGACCTCCACAACTTGGATGACTATGGTTAGGATGGACGACATCAGAAAAATATGGGTAGATATGACAACCCCTACAATTATGGACATGGATCTTTTCTATGTAGCCACTGAGATAACAATTAGAGATGGTAAAAAAGCGAGCTTCTAGGACTCAGCTTGGCTAGAAGGTGGAGACCGAAGGACATTGCACCCATCAGATAGGAGACTTCAAAAAAGAAAAATGGTGCATTCAAAAGGCGCTTTACGACAATGAGTGGGTTGGTCAAATTGACAGGAGGGGATAACAACAGGCCACATCCAGCAATTCATTCCCTATGGACAATGCTCACACTGTCAACTTGACCCCGGGCACCATGACGCTATCCAATGGAAATTCTTGGCCTCTAGAATGTACACGTCATCATCCGCCTACAAAATTCAATCCACCAAGGCAACAACTACCAAGATGAACACCGCGATATGGAAGGCTTGGGCGTCGCTAAAATACAAACTATTTGCTTGGCTTGTCATTCAGAATAGAATATGAATGGTGAACCGACTACGATGGAGGGGCTAGCCAAATTGCGGCCAATGCCCTCTATGCAAGCAAGCCTCGGAGACGGTTGCCCACCTTCCATGAAATGTTGTTTATCGCTTCGGATTTGGCATGTGATCAGAGATTAGTGAGACTTACAAAATTTCTAACCAACCTTGCGAGTATTAATCAGGATGGTCAAGGATTGGTGGATGAATGCAATTCACAACAGAAGCCACCAACTGACGATGACATAGCACCCGGGTATCGTCAAGGAGGACAAAGCCGGCTCTCTGAACACAGGGCGGGCTAGACCGACTAATCGGAGTCCGACTTCTACACGGGGGCGCCTCATCGATTTAGAGTACAAGACATAGATATGGACTTACCCGATATCACGGGATTCTAGTTGTAACCAATTGGCGATCAATCTGTAAACCGATCTAGACTCTTGTAACTCTGCCCTCGCCGACTATATAAGGCAGGGTAGGGATCCCCCGATCGGTAAGACTAGAAGCTTTTGATAGAGACTTAGATACTCAAACCCCTGCAACCTAGAGATCTCCTCTCGGGGTCTCTCGGCACTCGGAACACAAGCTATATCATCCACCAAACACAGGATGTAGGGTATTACCTCTTCCCGAGGGCCTGAAATTGCCTAAATTCTGTGTCCCGTGTGTACCCATCTAGATCTGCTACGCGTACGCTGCCCCATATTCATTATTGCCAGATCAAAACACCGACAGTTGGCGCGCTAGGTAGGGGCTGTGCGCATAGATCTGTCTGAACAGATTCAGATGGGTTTCTCCAACGACAACGGTGACTCCACTCCAAGCCGATCCGTGAGGTTTGGCCCCTTGGTTTCTGTCGTCGATCCAGGACAAGTTTTCCACTTTGGAAAACTGGACTTCATCGCCGACACGCTCGGTAAACTTCACCTCTGCGACTCGGCTTCCAGCCAATCGACGGAGACTTCATCATTTTCCTCACTAGAACTCTCCTCTGAGTCGGTGGCCCTGGTGACCGCCTCAGAGGACAAGGTCACGCGACAATCAGATCCACTACTTGAACACGGGTTTTCACCCGTCGAGCAGGGATCCCGACTGGTTGGTGCAATCGAGTCTCTCTTGCCATCACCCTTTTCGGGAAGCCATCACCCTTCTCGGGAGGTCTTCATGGCTGGCTTGGCGGTGCTGGCAAACGATGGTGACCAGACGATTCCCATCGCTGATCAGACCCCCCGATCAGCTAGAAGCCACCCGGCTCCATCTTCTCGCCAAGGAGGAGATGCTGGCCGAGCAGCAGACCGTGCTCGCTCGCCGGCATGAGGAGCGACAGTGCAACAAGGACATGCGGGATCGAGGGCGCTAGGTCAGCAACGCACTCCGCATGCGCGAAAGGGATGGTGTCCCGATATTTCCGCTTCCCAGTCACAACCTCGTCGCCACCACGGTGGCGGCATGTGCCATCAATATCCCCGAGGGCACCCCGGGTCACGACGATCCGAATCCTTATGGAAGAGGTAGCTCTCCAGCAGGCTGAGATCTCCGAGGTCCGCGCAGCTTCTCCTGCGGGAACCCGGAGTCGGCGCTCTTCCCCACCGGAGAACTCAAAGGTCACAGAGGGCCGCCATCGCCTCGCTGGGTCGGTCCGTAGCCGACTCGGACTGGGTCACGATGTGTGGGCTGGTACAGTAGTCTGTGAAGGTGATCTGAAGTCTACCTGCTGCAAGGCGAAAAGACTTCCACAAGCAAGAGAAAGAGACTTAAAAACTCAGGTACTCGGGTAACAAGCACGATTCAGTGCTGGCCATCTCTTCAGAGTAGCCTCTCCAACGGAGATGTACCATCTCTGAAAAGAGTGGGAACTTCGGTGAAAAATCCCTTGTCTCTCTGAGTACTTTTCATTCTGTACTTACGTGCTCATCTGATTTGTATGCTTGTGTGATCTTCTGTTATATATAACCTAGCTGTAATCATCTCTCATTGCTTGTGTTAGTCTAGCTGTGTCATAGTTGCTTTATTGTTTATCTCATATCTGTGCCAGTTACCTGTTACACAGCTATCTGTCATACACATCTATTTAGGGCTTTCAGATTACCTGTGTTAGCTACCTGTGTGATAGCTGTGTGTTAATTTACATATCGATGATGTGGTGATCAAGTCTGAGAAGAGAGAGGATCTCCTAACCGACTTGGGGGAAACATTCTCCAACCTCAGGTGATTCAGCATGAGGCTCAACCCGGAGAAATGCGTTTTCAGAGTCCCTTCGAGAAAGTTACTCAGCTTCATCATTTCCGAACGAGGAATTGAGGTTAACCCGGAGAAGATCGAGGCCATCATCAAGATGGGACCACCAAAAAGCCTCAAGGATGTCCAAAGGCTGACCGGGTGCATGGCGGCCTTAGCCGATTCATCTCTCCACTCGGCGAAAAGGCCCTGCCCCTCTACAAGCTCATGAAGAAGTCGGATACCTTCACCTGGACATCTGAGGCCCAGGACACCCTCGACAGACTAAAGAAGCTCCTGACCACATCCCCGGTGCTGGTTTCCCCAATGCCCAATGAACCGTTGCTCCTCTACATTTTCACGACCACCCAGGTGGTTAGCACCGTCCTAGTCGTTGAGCGCTCCGAGCCAGGCCACGTACAGAAAGTTCAGCGCCCGGTCTACTTCATCAGCGAGGCGATCTCTGAATCCAAGGCACGATACCAACAGATACAGAAGATTATCTATGCGGTGTTCATCATGTCTCGGAAGCTAGTCCACTACTTCCAAGGGCACCCAATTTCGGTGGTCAGCTCCTTCCCGATCGCCGACGTCATCAACAACCACGATGCCATGGGAAGGATTGCCAAGTGGGCAATGGAACTAATGGCATTCAACATAATTTATACCCCCCGCATGGCCATCAAATCCCAAGCTCTCGCTGACTTCATGGTCGAGTGGACAGAAGTCCAATCCCCGCCCTCTGTCATCGACCTCGAATACTGGACGCTTTACTTCGACGGTTCACTGATGCTCTAGGGCACGGGGGTTGGCATTGTGCTCATCTCTCCGAAAGGGGAACACTTCAAGTACGTGCTACAAATTCACTTCCCGGCGTCCAATAACGTCACCGAGTATGAAGCCTTACTACAGGGGTTCCGCATTGCGACTTCACTCAGAATTCGTCGGCTCGTTGCCTGTGGAGATTCTGAACTGGTGGTCAGGCAGGTCATGAAGGCATGGTTGTGCAGAGACCCCGTCATGGAAGCCTACTGCCAAGAGGTGTGCAAGCTTGAAGTCAAGTTTGATGGCCTCGAGCTCACGCATGTCCTCCGCCGAGACAACGAGGCTGCAGATGCACTCGGCAAGCTGGGGTCTAGTCGGGACGTCATTCCGGCTGGAGTTTTTCTCCAAGAGTTGCATACACCCTCCATCAAGGTGGAGACGGCGCCCGAGACCGAAAAACCACGCCCTGAGGGATCCAATAGCATTCAACAGACTGCGCAAGAACTCGTGGTTGTCACTCCCGATTGGACGATGCCTTTTCTCGAATACATCCTCCGAGACACGCTCTCATAGGATCAGACCGAGGCACGACGACTTGCGAGGTGTGCTAAGGCCTACGTCGTAATTGAAGGTGACCTTTACAAGAAAAGTACCTCCGGAATTCTCCAATGATGCATATCTCAAGACCAGGGAAGCAGCTGCTGCACGACATTCACTTGGGAATCTGCGGGCACCACGCGGCACCAAAGTCGCTAGTCAGGAAAGCTTTTCGACAAGGTTTCTACTGGCCGACGGCCATCTCAGACGCTGAACACATTGTGCGCACCTGCGAGGGATGCCGGTACTTCGCCCGGCAGACACACTTGCCGGCTCAGGCACTCTAAACTATCCCAATCACATGGCCCTTCGCCGTTTGGGGTCTAGACATGGTTGGTCCACTCAAGAAAGCTCCCGGGGGCTACACATCTCTTCATTGCCATTGACAAGTTCACCAAGTGCATTGAAGCCAAGCCCGTTGCCACGATCACTGCAGAGTGGGCCGTCGAATTCTTCCTCGACATCGTATATCGGTTCGGCGTCCCCAACAGCATCATCACAGATGATGGCATTCAGTTCACCGATGGCGCCTTCTTTCGATTCTGTGACAACTACAACATTGGGCTCAACTTCGCCGCAGTGGCACACCCATGCACAAATGGGCAGGTTGAGCGTGCCAATGACCTGATTATGCAAGGCATCAGACCTCGGATCTTCCAGCACCTAAAGAAGTTTGCGGGTAAATAGGCAGTAGAGTTTCCCTCAGTACTCTGGAGCCTACGGACTTCACCTAACCGGTCAACTGGTTACACTCTTTTCTTCATGGTGTACGGAGCCGAGGCCGTACTGCCGACTGATCTGGATTATGGATCCCCGTGCATCCATGCTTACAATGAGGACCAGTCAGAGGAAGCAAGACATGATGCTATTGACCAGCTGGAAGAGGCATGAGAGGTCGCCTCCCTTCGGTCGGCCAAGTACCAGCAGGGCTTACGGTGTTACCACAGCCAACACGTACGCGGGCGTGCGTGTTCCACGTTGGCGACTTGGTACTGCACCGAGTCCAGTCCAACAAGGACAAACACAAGCTCTCACCACCGTGGGAGGGCCCGTACGTTGTTGCTGACGTGCTGCGCCTGGGGGCTTACTGACTGAAGGATAAGGATGGTAACCTCCTCACCAACGCATGGAACATTGAACAGCTACGTCGCTTCTATGCTTAAGTTTTGTACTTTTACACTTTTAAGTATGAATGCATGAATAAAACATTTCGTTGCTCCATCCGAGTAATTCTTGGGGTTCCCGACTGGCCTGCTATGCACGCTCACGGCTACGCATAGTGGACACTCGCGGGTTACACCACACTAGGTGCGCCTAAGCGCACTTGGGATTCTCTCTTTCAAACAATCATTCTTAGTACTGTGTAAAATACTCAGCGTTAACTCTTTGTCTTCGATCGCCGGTCTACGTCACAACCCTGCACTACACGGGAAATAGCCCACGGCTAATCTCTACACAATGGGGGCTACGACGGGTCGGCAAGAGCACACACAAAGAGCTAACTTACACACGGATGAATTTTTACGAAAAGAGAAATTAGCAAACACAGAACATGTTAGCCAATACATGCACAAAACAAGTTACACTCAGTCTTCCCGAGTACTTACAATGCATTTGGAACGGCTCAAATGTTCTATGCCTACTTTTACAGATCTACATTATCGGTGAGGGTGTATGCCGCTGACTGGACCTCCTACATTAGCATGGAAAACTCCTCGTCGGTGGTATCGGCGGCAAGTCCTTCCCCGATCGCTCCTATGTCGAGCGATGGGTAGTGGGACTTCGCCACCGCAAATGCCAATTGGACGCCGGACCAAATCGACCCCTTCAGTAGTGTCTTGCCTGATCGGGTACCTGCTGAAGGTGCTCCACGATCGCCTCCACACGAGCTAGAGTCGGGTCAGCCTCCCAAAGGGCATCGTAGGCTGTTAAGGCAGCCACCTTCAAGGACCCGGCTATTAGATGCGCCTGTTCAAAGCACGTCTACAGCACTGCAACGACCACAAAATGACATCAGCAAACTATTCAACAGATTTCGACTGATCGGACAACAAGTCAAGGACTTACCAGCGGCGGCGGCGGCCTTTTCCGCCTCAAGCTACCGCACGTGAGCCCGCACCGCCTTGAGCTCTTCCTTGAGTTTGGCGTTGGCTTCCAGCTCTTTCTTCAGCTTGGAGGCCTCGGCTTCAGCAGCTGCAGAAGATGCTCGACACAGTCAGTGCAGTAAAGGCAGAAGTGACCACAGAAGTTCGTGCTCATTACCTTCAGCTCGGGCGGCCTCCCTATGGGTCTCCTACCTTGCCGCCGCAACCTCGGTCTTTCGCGCGTGCACCTATTCCTGTGTCGCGTACAGGGTGCCCTTCAGGTTCTCTCACTCGGCCTTGCGCTGGCTGAGTCGGTCGAAGGCGGGTAGTTGATCCTGGAGGAACTCGGTCTTGTCCCGAGACCTTTTGGTTAATAGCTGCACAAAATGCCAGAGCTCGTTTGCTACCTGGGAAAATTAATCAAAGACCCTCCGCTCAGTTCCATGAACCAAGTGGAGGCTTGGGGGCTACACCCATTGGGTGCACTGATCGTGCCCCTAATGTGAAATCTACAAGTCAACAAAGAACCTCCGCCCAACTGTTCTAGTCGGCCGGAGGCTCGGGGGCTACACCCATTGGGTGCACTGATCGTGCCCCCAATGTGAAACCTACAAGTTGACAAAGAATCTCCACCCGACTGTTCCAGTTGGCCGGAGGCTCGGGGGCTACACCCCAAAAGGTGCACTATCTGCGCCTTCATGACACACAAATTGAAGAAGGCACAAGGGCATAAAACATACCCTCATCAACGGCTGAATTTGGCCGTCCACCAGGTACGCGCTCTCCTTCGCGGCCTCGAGGTTCTTCTGCAAAGACTTCACCAACTCTGGGAGCTGGACTCCGAGTTGGTTGGCGGCACCCATCGCCCCTTCCCACTCTTCAAGCTCCCGGACGTTGTCGATCTCACGCAGAACTTCGTCCCACTTTGTGGGGTTCATCTGGCGAACCTGGAACGGTTGGAACTCCACGTGGAATCCCGGCGGAGGCGGCGGCACGCAGCAGATGTCCTCCACTGGCGGCACCAGGGTCTCCTCAGGGCACGGTGGGATGATCCGCACCACCTCCCGACTGGGACCCGCCGCCGGCTCGGCTGCAGTCGGAGCCTGCGCTCCGGCACTCGACTCCTCCGATGCTGGGCAGGCACTGGGGTCGAAGACGTGCTACCCTGTCGGGGAGACTGCTTTGCTGAAGGGGCGCTGGCAGCTCTCGAGGGAGAAGGCAGCTGGGGACCTGATCCCTGGGCACTCGGTTTGCCATTTGGGATAGTCCCTGCGGTCTTTGGCCTACAAATACAACCAAGATTATCGCTATTCACTACTATCATGAGGGACAAAAGGGCGCTTACTTGGTGACATACCTAGTGGACCTCGACACTTTGGGGTGTTTCTTCGGATCCAGGGCTCACCGTCCCGTTGCGGCAGTTGTTGGAGCCGTCGGCGTCGAGGAGCCTCCTTGCTCCTCGATGGCCACAGATGCTGCCGGGGTCAAATGAGCAGACGAGCTGCACTGTCCCCCGAAAGCAGCATCAGCAGTTCTTTTCCCCTCCTCCGAATGAGGGGGACTTCATCTTCATCCTCCTGAGGGTCCTCTTCAGGAGGTGCCGCAGTCGGCGGTGGGACGCTAGGCACTCCGGCTGTGGTTGCTTTCCCCCTGGATGGCTCGGGTATTGTCACGGACCCGGAATCCACATGTGATTAGGGGAATGTAACATCCCCGTTCTTAAACCGTGATTTGTGTGCCTCATGTTATGACATGCATTTGCATTGGAGCCGAAATCGAGTAAGATTTTGAATTTTTGAACTATTATGAAAAGCCCTTAAACAAACCATAATTCGATCACATGGATAAAACTTTGAAAGCTCAATTGGTTTTGGCAAAGCTTTGGAATAACAAATCCGGAGGAACCTCTCACCAATTCAACTTGTTGACTGAGCTATAAAACCACATGTTTAAAATGATTAAAAGTCCGAGAGGTTGTGTTGAAAGGGAAATCAACATTTGAATCGGATCTTGAGTTGGAGCTCTAATTAGAAATAGAGCTTGAGGGTTTAAAAGAGGATTTTGCGTTGAATTGGAAAACTTACTTGAAGTAGAACCAAACATTGTAAAAATGCTTTGAAACTTAATGTTAATCTTGAGAGAAACTTTGAAATGGTTCTTAAAGCCTGAAACTCGAACTCAAATTCATTTTCCGGTTTAACTAAGTACCCCAAACTAGAAAATTGAACACAATAAAAGAGAAGAATTCAAGTTTTCCTTTTAAACTTGAGGAAAGAACCATACAAGCTTTAGGAGGGTTCAAAAGAGTTTCAATTTCAATTCTGTTCTTTCTTTCCTAAGTCCTTAGGTTCGGTTGGTTTGGAATGTGAATTTAACTCAGTTTGGAATTGGTTGCATTGTACACCAATTTGAGAGTTGAAACAAAAATCAAAGAATTAAAAAGGAAAAAGGAAAAACCTAATCTAACCCTTTCCCCCTGCCGACCGGGCCCCCTCTTTGGCCCATCTCCCAGCCGCACCGCCCCTGTTGGCCCGCGCCAGCCCCGTCCTCATCCCGTGGCCGCCGCCCCTGTTCTTCTTCATCCGGAGCCGCCACCTCCTGCTGACCGCATGGCTTCGGTGGCAAGCAACGGGCCGCCTTCCCGGCCACCTCCTGCTTGGAGAACCTCGCCGCCGCTCCCCGTTTCTCTTATCTCCCCCCCTGGCGTTCTTCATCTCCATCCGCTTTACCGAGCGCCCCCACTCCTTTGGCCTCCTCTTCCCCGCATCGCCCCACCAACCGGCCGAGCTCCCTCTCCGGCCTCACCCTCCTCGCCGTGCCGCTCCTTTGCTCTAGCGCCACCCCACGCCTCCCTTTTTCACCGGTCGCCAGAACCCACCGCCGCCAGCCCCTTGCTCTGCCTCCGCTCGCCCAGCTCGCCGCCACCTCGCCGCACCGTTCGGACCCCGCCGTCCCAACCCAGGCCGCCGAGCTCCACCTCGCCGCCGTTCCAGTCGCCTCCCCGGCCACTCCCGAAGTCGCCACCTCGCCCCCACCGAGCCCCGCGCCCCCCCCCAATCACCTCCGGCACCGCTCCGCTTCCTCCCATCCCGAGCCAACGCCGCTCTCCACCGCACCGCCTCCCGTTGCTCTGCGCTGCTCAGCCTCCGGCCCGAAGTCCTGCCGGAGCCACCGCACCACCTCCCCGCCGTCCGCCGGTAAGGCTTGCCGCGCCGCCTTCCTTTCTCCTCCCGCCGCCGGCCACCATTCAACCAAGCCACCGAGCCGGCCACTGGGCCTTTTATTTAGAGTCCTAATGACCTAATTAACCGAATTGGGTAAAGCACTAAAACCCATTAATTAACCGTTAAGACCTGGTTAATATTCTAATTAAAGGCGTTCTGATTAACGAAGTCCATTTATTACTAAGTAAATTGAATGCCCATAAGAGCTGTCCGAATGGCATTTAATGCTGCTGTACTTAATGAGTATCATGAGTACTAATAATCCTCAATTAAAGTTAACTAACCATTAATAGCTGTCATTAATAAGTAAGCAGTGCATTGATTGGAGCTTTTGATCACGGTTCGGACACTTTAATAACAATCATTAAAGCTAATGATCATCAATTATTCCTAACTGACAGCTTAATGGTAGTTATTAATGACCAACAGTGTAATTATTAAGCATGTTCAATATGTCTCTATTACATATGGGACCCCGCATATCAGGAATTAAAATAAAGGTTAAAAAGGAAAAGATAAAATCTGACTAATGGGCCCCTCTGTCATTAACCTAAACCAATGTTGACTAAAATTTGACCTAGGGCCCACCTGTCAGCCTCTGTAGTTATGGAATTAAATTAGATGTTAATTTTGCTGAGAAAAATACAACAAAGGATTTAAAATGATTTGAATCTTAGAAAATTCATAAGAAATCCATTTTAAATCAGAAAAATGCAAATAATATATCAAAATGTTCAGAAAAATGAAATCTATTCAAAAACATCATTTCCATCCATGTTTGCATGCTAGGATTAATACAATTTGCTAAAAACTCAAATTAGGGTTTCCGATTAGCCGGAGGATTTTCGGATCGCGACATTTTATGCGTTCGGACTCCGATTAAATTGATTCCACTTGCATTTGTCCTTATTTTGCATTCTCTACGTCATGGCATGCATTGCATCTCATGCTGATGTTGTGCATTTTAATATTTACGATTATGTCCTTGTTTCCGGTGTTTTCGTTTTTCCTCGATAGAGCCGGAAGATCCGCAAAGCGAGAGTCTCGATCAAGAGCAGGGTGTCGTTGCAGAGCAACCAGGCAAGCAGCCCCTTTGGTCACGTTGCAAATCTCCTATTATTTACAAAGTATTAGTTGTTTTTAAATCATTATCATATGCGTTCAACTGCTATTCTTCCGCTAAGAAAAAGCCCTAGTCCGATGAATAAGACTCACCTTGTCGCTTAAACAGCTCCACCACTAACCTAACCTATCTAGCATAGTCTAGTATCCACTGTTCGAATGCTATTATGCTATTTATGCTTAGACATGCTTAGACTTGTAGAAGTCGTAATTCCTGGGTTAGCAGATGAATCAACACTGGGAATGGGTTACGTGGTAGGTGGGTGTTCACCGGGATGCTAATGAACTCACTTAATCATATCTGGGTCTAGACGAGAGGCCATGGCTGGGAGCATGGTGGGTTGTCTCGTCTTCCCGCAAGGACCGGTTATCGACGTACATTGACCCAAGATTCGCGTACTTCTACACAGGTGGATTATGGGGCCACCCACGACTCACTAATTTGCTTAGACTTAGTGTATGAGCTGCATTAGTTTGCCGTTTCCATTTGCGTGTGCGTGAAAAAGGGGATGTGGTGTGTGGTCTCATATAAGGGTGGGGGTGGACACACGGTCTGGGAGACCGGGGATGTACCTCGATTCACAACGCATGGGACCGTGTCGCAGTTACGGCCGGACTGATGCACATGGACTAGCCCGTACGGGTGGCTCATACCTAGGTCGACAGCATTGTAAAGGTCGTGTTCGATCACCCTCTGCTAGCACACCTCGTGAAGTGTGTACTTGGTAGCATTAAGAGACGATCGATGCGTGTAGGTAAAGATGTACACCCCTGCAGGGTTAGAACTGTTTGAACAGCCGTGTCCGCGGTTATGGACAACTTGGTAATTACCTGCGTCGAATTAGACAACTATAACCAACTTTAAAACTTGTCAACTCTAAGGACGTGGTTAGCGACAGCTTCCTCCCAGGGTGGTCGAGGATGGGTCGATGGGTTTTTCAGGTGTGGTGATCTGCAGTAAGGAATATTCGCGAAGTGTTCGACTCTTCCCCTTTGGAAAAAGGTATTCTAGTAGTCGAATTTCAATCTACTTATTGATATTGCAAAGGTAAACTCGGCTTTCCGCAAATTAGTCCACAATTACCCTTTTGTTGATACCTGGCACAATCACTATTATTTCCGCACTGTAAGTCTTGCGGAGTACAATTTTGTACTCACCCTGCTATTGTTGTTGTTTTGTTGCAGAGGAACCCACCCCTTCGGAGGGTGGTTTCTATTTAGAGATCGATACCGACGACGCCTAGACGCTGGGAATCCCAGGCAGTGATCCTGCCTCTGGGGTTGGTATTTTGGTTTGTTTTCGCCGCCACTTTTGGCCCTACTGTTTGGCTTCGTAGCCATTAATACTCTTCCGCTGTATGTTTGGATCTTCGGATCCGTATGTGTGTATATATGTTTGTTAAGTTTCAAACTTATAATATTGCAGTTTCTGTCGTAGAGTCACTGCTATGAGATCTGGTTGTTTTCGCCCACTCATGTGCCGTGCGTGTATGTGATGAAGCGCATGTTGTGGGTAGGACTTTAGAGTTTATATCATAGAGTCATTAAGTTTAATCACCCCTGTGAAGCGACTCTACTACTGAGAGATTGGGAACTATATCACCCTACTCCAGCCGTGCATTAATTTGCCGGGACGAGTTCGGGGTTGATGTTCCGGCTCAGTAGAAACAGAGTGAGGAGACCATATCACCCTACTACTCTGTGCTCTCGCCAGAGTAAGCTTCGGGGTTGCCGTCTCGGGCTATTCGGAGCCATATCACTCCACTCCTCTTGGAATTGACACCCAGGAGTTGAGGTCGGGGTTGACGTTTCGACTTAGCGGGTGGTTTCTCTTAAGCCTCTCTGTTATGAATTCTGGGGTTCGACAGGGAACGTGAAGTCGCCAAGGACCGAAGGACTCGTCCGCCCGGTGGCACGGTACCTGCGCCGTACGCACCGAGGCGGAACGATCCGACACCCGCGACGAGCGAGCCGGCCAGAAGCGACCAACCTTCCCAGAACCACATACGGATCCCAGATTCCGGTGAAGAGTCAGAGTCGTTCCCAAATCCTACTACGACTAGCAAGGTCGGAGGAGCCCGGCGATTCTACCCACACCCTAACCTAGCTCGAAGCTAGTGGGTCGCTCGAAAGCCCGGTAGAACGCCCACACCCTGCCTGGCCGGCACTGCATCTCAGCCAGCGGGTCACTCAACCAACACCTGCTCGACTTAGTAGAAAATGGTACGGCTCCGGTCCTTCACGGCATACCCATACACTTCATATCATTCACGCATTGTGCAGGGGCAGCCTGGAATAACAACTCGGATATCACAGCACAAACTCTACATTACGATATTAATAATAACTGTCCACGTTGGGACGACATATTACAATAGTCGGTTATATCCAAACACATATCCGAGTACGGAGAAGTTAAACAACAGCGGAAGCAACATAAATGAGACCCACAGCGGCATAGTGACCGCTGACCAAAATCCACATCTATCCCATGAGTCGATAGCCAACCAAGGAAACCGGAAGCTAGGCGGAATTGAAGTAATCCTCGACCACTGGCTCACCTGCAATGATCTAGGAATATCCTAGGTGAGTACGAAGGTACTCGCAAGACTTATTCGTGCTTGATTAGATGTCCTACACATGCTAGTATAGCAACAATTAAACATGATGCAAATTGAGCTAACGAGATTAAAGCAAAACATGGTATGAATAACAATAAGGAAGGAACACAACAATTTCTACTTTCAGTTCAGATCTCGTATAATGTAACACACAACCATGATAACATCAACAAATACGAACATGAGTACATCAACCATAACATTCCAAGTTGTCTAGGGGCAGCCCACGCCCACCTAATTTAATCGACCTCCCTGGACCGTCCCGGCAATACAACCCCTAGCAGTGAGTCCGGCAACGACCATGAGGGTTTTTAACTTATTACATTTTCATTCTAATTAATCTCTCGAGCCGTTACCGACAATACAACCACCATGGGAAATATCGAGTGCTCCTCACTCGGAGGTTGCAAAGCTCCGGTGACCAAGGCTTGCCATCAGATAACCCCTAGTGGTGATTCCGGCAATGACCACGCGGTGATAAGGGATGGTGACACGCTGAAGATCGGGTTGGTGCAGCGACAAAATTCTTCTTCCTCCTGGGTCGCCATCACCCGGCATTTAACACCAACCGTACCCATTGTGCACGCCCTCGGCTCTCCCAACTCACTTAAGCAATTTTAGTTGAAGGGGCAGTAAGGATGTTCTCAACATAAAGATACGTCCTACACATACTAGTGTGCTCAACAACACCTACGGCATTCAAATAACATTCACATACAAGCACACATATAAAAAGAGTATACGCAAGAGTACGGAAAGTAAAATGCAACAAGCTCTGCTTGCCTTGGCCGTAGGATTCCTGATCTTGCGTGAGGTTGTGAGCCTGGTGGTTTCCCTCTTCGAGTCCTGTTGTGAACGATTCGAAGCGCCGAAAAGAAACGGCAAAAGAAGACCATAAGACTCAGCATGTATGCATGACGAATGGACAATGCTAGATGTAGGTGTCTAAGGTGGTGCGCGGATGTATATATATAACTCTAGGTTGACTGACATGTTCCGGGTTCTAGGTTTAATTGACCTATCGTTATCCTATCATGCATGCATGTTAAGTTATGGTGCAGCAGGTGTTTAGGGCTCATTTGGTTGACTCGTTGTCGTAGGTGAGAACATGGAGTCGCGATTATTTACTGGCAGTTAGGCGAAGTGTGACACTAGCTATTTTGATTTGACGGTTAAGCTAGATATTCTAGTATGCATGCATTAGGAGGTCGTTAACGTTCGTATGGGTTTCTACAGGTTAAATCAACTTTCGCATTTTCCTGTCTTCTTCTCAGTAAGGAACAAGGTACTGTATATCTTACTTCCCATATCATCACGTCGTCTAAAAACAACAAGCGGGTTCATCTGGTCGTCTTTATAGGTATGAGATTTCCTAGCTAATCAGGCGCTCGTTGCACGATCCCACATGACATAGAACTAGGTACTCTTCCCTTTTTATTTCAACTGGTAGGCATAGGGTGAATGTGATTGCTCCTACGCAGCTAACCTAAGTGGTACTAAATCTGCATCTACTTACTTGTTAGGCCATGATTGCAGTAGTCGGCATATTGGTGGGAGTATGCTAATCATTCACGTTTTTATGCTAGGCTAGTTTGATTAGGTATAACGTGGTGACCCCTTTGTGTATTATTCTCAGTAAAGAGAAGAATGTAACTAATCTCACAATTAGTTGGGTGGTTGGGATTAGCAGATGACACGTGGCTCCATGCCCATCATTTATCCCCTTTCTTAACCTTTTGTTCTTCAACTAAAGGAGAGTCTATTTGTTACCCGTACACAGATACCTCAGCTAATTAGTAAGCAATTTGGAACGTCGAGTTAGTCTTGGAGCGTCAGTATTGATTTCTAGTGATAGAGGAACATGGGCTGGGAATCATTGTAGGTGTGAGCAATTAACATTAGCTTATCTAAGTAATGTTTGGATTCCTGTATGAATAGGGTACATGAGATAGGTTCTATATTGTATAATGCTAATTATGACTTAATAGATATTAACAAGGTCTATGCAACTAAGATGAAATCACAGGTGCCTTAGTATTTATATGCGGACTGCGTGTGCAAATGAGGTATTAGATGTTTCCGTTTACATCATTGGATCCTATACCTTTAGGGGCAGTTGGACTAGCTGCTATCTTATTCAGTGGTTCCCTAAATAAGAGATGACGATTGGGAGGAAAATGCGATGGCTTAGAGGTACTTTGCTTATTGGAGGGTTCTACAGGGCCGCAAAATAAGCATGTATAGGTACGAATCTCACTAAGGGCTAATGATCAAATGTATTAGTTAAGTCTCCACGGCAAAACATAGTGATCAACTTACCTTGTATCTAATGTGAATTAGCTAGCTGCCATTAATCAATTAGCTCTATTAGCTAGCAGATTGTTAGATATGTTGGGAACATCAATTGTTAGCCTCATCCACTGATCATGAAGCGCTCTTCGACCTGATGATATAGCCTAGACTGCAGACCACAGTACTCAACTGATCGCTATTACGGAGGTGTTCAAGTAATCAGCATTTGCCATTGAATTCTTAAGCATCGGAACAAGGGGATCCTCAGTTGCTAGCACATTAATTGCACTGAGCTGATTTTCACCCATCAACTAATTTAGCTGGGAAGTAAATAGAGGTCATGAGTAGTGCCCTTACCAGTTAGCAGTTAGTTGATTGGCCAGGCAACACCATAGGCAGCAGAACGAAGAAGAAAAGGTTGAGGAGGCTTGCTTGGCGTTGGGGTAGCTGGCTCTGCTTGGGCGGTCGCCGGCGGTACAGCAAGGAGGCTTGGGGCGGCGACCAGAGCACCAGCTTGAGGGGGCGCGGGGCAAGGGGAAAGGGCGTGGGGGAGGAGCTCCCGAGGGGCGGTGAGGGGCGAGGCAAGGAGGCCGGCCGGCGGCACAGCCAAGGGCGGCGGCGAGGGATTTGGGGCGGCTCTAGAGGAGCCACAGGCGGCGGAGGGGAGCTACTGGGGAGCGGCGGCAGCTGGGTGAAGCGGCACAGGGGAGGCCCGAGAAGCTCAGGTGACTTGCTAGAAGAGAGAGAGAGAGACCAGAGGGAACCTAGCCAGAGGAAGAAGATGATGAATAGTAGCTATGAAGAACTTGGATTGGAAATAATTGGCAGGGTGCTCAAATGTGCATGCATGTGGATGATTTTTGGAGGGATGGAATGCTCAGGAGTTGGGGAATCTGCTGGTATAACATGCAGAGCCTCAATCCCAGATTTTGGAGGGAATTGGTAAGAGGGAAGAGGCTGCTCTTGTTGGTGTTTTGGGGAAGAAGAAGAATATCTGTGCTGTGCGTGGAGAAGAAAAGAGAGAGAGAGTGGTGGGGGAGGGAAATAAGAGAAGAGATGGGGAGAGGGAAGAAAGAGCTGCTGGGTGGGACCCACTGCCAGAAAAATTATTTCTTTTCCCTGTCCTTTTATCCGTTGTATTTCTGGTTATTCCAATTCAGGTTTAATTTCGGTTGTAATTGACTCAGCGTATAGTTTTCAAAATTTCATGAATCTCGTGAGAATTCTTAAGCAATGATACTTGTGTTTCAACCACCGATATAAAACTAATACCCGTACGTTAGTATCTCCTTAATAAAAGTCGAGTAGGGTTAATTTTAAAAGTTTTATCTAACGCCGATTCCATGTCATGCCTTCTCGGATTTTTCAGGTCGAACCAATTTAAAAAGGTCTGAATATACAAGTGAGTTCAATTGGCTCGTACAAGTTTTTTTTTGATAGCTGGGATGTTAGGAACATGCATGAATTTGGTGTCATGTATGCATGAATGCGAGGCAAACCCTAATTATCAAATCTGGGTATTACAGGTGTAGCAGAAGCGGAGGACCCAGCCTTTCCCTACGGTGGCTGCCGTTGCTGGGGATGCCAGTATACGGCGACTAGTTCCAAGGCTCATTCTCTGGGAGGGGAGCCTTGGAGCCAAACCCGAAGAGATCCTATGAAGTCGGGTTGCACAAACGCAGTCCGAGTATGACTCGACTAAAGCACAAACTGCAAATAACAATATCGGAAGATTGATCGCTCACCTAGCTTGGGGGGTGGCCTAGATTGAAGGGCGTCGGATGCCCGGAGGTATCCAGGTTCGTTCCTTGGGCCACCAACCTCCCAACCCGGTGCCGTACTTCTTCTTCCGAGAGCACGTCGGCCAACTCTCGGGTCACATCCTGCTGATTGATGTACTCATACGTCGGATGGACCCTTAGCTTTGCGGGCTGGATCTGGCGGCTGACGAAGGTCGAGAAGACTCTGACCCCGGTAACTCCAGACTGAAGCACTCAGGCAAGATGCCCCTGAAGGACCTCGACCCTGGGGAGCTCCCAATCTCTCGGAAGCTCCGTCCAACTCGCCTTGCACTCGGGGGGTTGACCCTCGAACGTCGGAAGCGAAGGCTCGAAGTTAGAGCAGTAGAACCACTCCGAGTGCCATCCTTTGTTGGATGATTGGAAGGGAAGATCCAGGTAATTCTTGATAGCACCGGCCCTCAATTGGAACCCAGTGCCCCCTACAACAGCTGGGTTGTTCTTGCTCGGCCGGGGCTTGATGACAAACAGCTGCTTCCACAAAACAAAGTGTGGCTCTATTCCCAAGAAGCACTCGCACAGGGTGATGAAGCAGGCAACGTGCAGCATCCCGTTCGGATTGATGTGCTACAGCTCTAACCCGTAGAAGTACAGCAGCCCACACAAGAAAGGGTGGGCTGGAATTGAGAAACCACGAGAGAAGAATGAG
The DNA here is from genome assembly GCA_019208055.1 of Stipa capillata. Classification (NCBI taxonomy): domain Eukaryota; kingdom Viridiplantae; phylum Streptophyta; class Magnoliopsida; order Poales; family Poaceae; genus Stipa; species Stipa capillata. The sequence goes on from JAGXJF010003332.1 coordinate 19,759, forward strand.
GTGAAGACAATGACCTCGCCCGTGTTGGGAGTGGGGAAGTCCTCCCCGTCGGCGGCACGCCACTCGATCAACTCTTTGGGCGGCCGCACCCCCGCTTCCACCAGGACTTGCAGCCTAGCCTCTGTCACTGTGGACTTCGTCCAAATTGCCATCAGATCAACTGGGACAGCTCTCTTCGTCGAATATTGACCGCGGTGCTGAGTTTTCCTCCTCTCCAAACAAATCCACTTCCTGGATGATGGTGGGCATCTAGTGTCACGCCCCGAATTTCTGGAAACTGAAAATTAGAGCCAACAAAAACTTTTTCGTTAATAATGTCGGCTGAAAATACACCTAATTAAAACTTTAGTCCAAATCATGACAAAGCTAAATACCAAACACGAAAACCCTTGTCTTTATCTCTATCGATCTCCGTTTTGCCAAAACCCTAATTCCTCGAAACTTCGTCCAACAACGCGGACAAATCCGTTCAGCACCTGGCTCTAGAAGTGGTTATTTATTCTTGCATTCCCGCCACAACTGCACCTCCGGCATCCATTCCCTTTCCTCCCTAGTCGGAACAACCTAGACCACAACTACGGCTAATTACCACACGATACCCTTGCTAAATTTAAGCATATACATGCCCTAAACTTGCTCCGAACGACATGATCTTTTGCCACCTACCTCGCCGAGCCATATCGTGTATATATGCACATATATACTGCTTTTGGTTTAAGCATTAAAACCCTAACACATAAGAGGACTTAACGCAATGCACGCGTCGTATTCGCCACTGCGTCAACGGTACCCCGTCACCAACACGTCCCAAGCCGAGATAAATGTTTTACCTCGAGTCCCATGTCTCTGCCCCCATCTTGCCGTGCCCTGAAACCCTAGATCCGAGCTCCCGATTCATCCCCTTCCTAGCTAAATCTAATTCCTCTTAAAACCCTAACTCATCGTTCGATTCCACAAAAATCCGTTGCATATATATATGAGCCTACCAGATATATTCCCCTAAATCCCTTGCCACACCCGGAAAACCCTAACCCCCTACCCCGATTCAACCCTAGCGCAAGAGCAACTCACCGCAATACGCTTTATACCCGCCGACGTGGTTATGGCACCCTGAAACCAAATGTCCCGGAACCAAGACACTAACATCCTGAAGCATTCCCATGCATTTCCGTCGCCTTGCCGTACCCCGGAACCCTAGCCCCTCGACCCGATCCCTTCCTTCCTATTTAATTCCTAACCCCATCAAAACCCTAATCGCGAGATCTAACCCTCTTCGACTTCTCTAAAAATTACGAATGAATTCCTGGAGCAACCCGACATCATATACAACTCAATTATGCAATAAAATAGGAATACCCGATTCAAAGATGTTAAGAAATGGAAATAATTAACACTAGGGCAAAATCACGCATTGAACCGCCCCCTATAAATAAGTCTCAGAAATTTACACTTTATGCTCCATTTAATGTCTCGAGTATCCGATCAAAATATCTAGGATATTTCTCCAGATCCCTCGTGTTCTCCCTCTGCTATTGTTCTACTCCTCCCTGCCACGGTAACTACTTTCCATTGTCCAGCACTTCACCATTCCTCTGGGAAGCCCGGTCACCTCATTTCCTCAATAGCATTTGACCAAGCTCAGCTAGATTCCCGCCGTTGCTAGCATTGACACGCCACCCAGCTGGTACAAGTATGGTGTTTAATTTTTCTCGTTCATCAGCACAGCCCCGGCCACGTGCTCCCTTCGGTCACTTCCTTCAAGACCAAGTAGGTTGTATTCTTCCCTATGTTTCCTTGCCCCATTGATTCTCTCAACACTGCTCCGTCCCGTTGCACCGAGCCACGCATGCATCTTCTCTGAATTCGGTGCCAAATTTTCACTGCATCTGCAGTATACGGCACCTGCTCTCTTAACTCCATCTCCTTTTACTCTAGTAACCAAGCTGCCTTCTCCTCCCTTCTTCTTCCCCCGGATGCTGCTCACTTCTCCCCAGCTATCTGAGCCTTCCTTGCCCAGCTGCAAAGCAAGCCAAGCTCTGCCTCCCCTCTCCTTCTTTGTATTCTCCCCAAGCTGCCATTTCTATTCCACCGAGCTCCCTTCCTTCGCTCCAGTGGTTCTCTCGAGCTACAGCCGAACTTCTCCAAATCTGAGCTGCCCGAGAACTTCCCCGAGCAAGCCCGAGCTCCATTGCCGCTGCCCCTTGATTCCGCCTCCAGTACTCCTCCCTTTTCTGGGCTCCCCAATCCTCAACTTCTCTTTCCCCCTTGAAGCCGAGTTGCCGAGCGCCATCTGCCCCTTGCCGCCGAGCAGCCTCGGGCAGGGGCTTCAACGTGCTACTGTCGCTGGTGGAAGCTATTGCCCACCCTGCTGCTTCTCGCGCCACCCCGACCACTACTCCGGTGGGTTTCCGTGTCGGCCACTAGCTGCCGGAGTACCGCCGCCATTCCGCTCAAGCTCCCTCTCTGGTGAGCTGCCGCCGCCAACGGACCTGCCTTGCTCCCCGTGTAGCCGCTCGCCGTCGGTAAGTCACCACAAGGCCGCCGCCGTACTCTTTTCTTTCTCCTCAGCAGCAGAGATCCCCCATCCTCGCCTCTCCTTCTCCTTCCATTCTGTGCCCAAGCTGCTCCGCATTCCCCGAGCCTGTTCCCATCCTCTCACCGCCGCCGGAGTTGCCGAACTCACCCACTGCTGCCGGCCAATGGCACCACCGCACCGTCGAGACCCAGGCCACCAGCACCACCAATCGGGGCCACCCGAAAGGCCGGCTCCACCGCTCAGGGTCCGCTTGTTCCCCGGTGGCCGCCTCGGCCTTCAACCGCCCGCACCGGAGCCAGCCCCTTCCCGGCGTCATCTCCATTTTATCTCCCCTGTTTCGGCAAGGAGATCCGACAAGAACCCACGAACCGGGTTAGGGGAAAGCGCATTCAACAAGTACGTCTCCCCTACTGGAAAACGGATCACTTCTTTTACTTCCTTAGCTTTGCGCATTCCTCTGTAGAAAGCGTAACATGCCTTCCGCCAGTCCTCACACTTGACTGATCAGAAACGGGAGCAGTTAGGAATGGATAGAGTTTAAGTCTTCCCAATGCAAAGATGCTAGGGTTTAATTTCAGAACACCAAGCTTAGTAACATGCTAAATGTTTAGGTATACAAGCATTTAGAGGACTTAAGTCAATGTAAGGCAGTATGAGATCAACAAAAGACGAGTGATATAAGCATATTCCATACTGTCAAGCAAAGTTATTACACGATTATTAAAATGTCGGACCATTCAAAACATAAGAGTAAGATATCACAAATACTTCCGAGCCTCCCCAACCTAAAGGAACCAAAGAACTCAAGTGACCCACCAATATGGTTTAGTAACCCAGAGTTTTTCTTTTCCCTTTTAAGCAGGAAATCATCAATCCCTGTGCTAAGATAGCTAAAAACTCAACCAAAGCTGAGACCCTAAAACTATACCTACCTATTGGTCACATTTACACCTACCGAAACAACTATTTATGACGTACATCAAAACACCCCAAAACCGTGAAAGTTCACGCAAGCGCAAGTAATACGAAAAAACCCTTATTTCACTAGAAGGGGATTTCTTCCCGCCTTCTCAAAAACCCTAGTAAACATCTTCGTCGGGAACTCATATTTCAAGAGCATATGAGTGTATGTGTTGTTCTTAATTGGTTCTTCCTCGTGCTGCCTCTTATTCGATGTCTTTTCCGGCGTGTAGTTATGTAAAGATCCAGCTGTAAATAACTAGATCCGTTTGAAGTTAATCTTTGATCAGTTTATAAAAACCAATTTTCATCTCCTGCATACATCTAGGCATTTGCATTTCAAATCAAAACCCTAAACTGTAATGTTAAAACGTTGCGTTAGGGTTGAGTTCAATTAACCTTAGGAGAGCAAGAACCAAGGGTTTCTAACAATTTTGATTCACATTCAACCTAATTTAGTGATTATACATAAACTACAGATTTCCTTTGCATTCCTTAAACTCTAACATTGTCATTAACTTCATCGCCCCAAGATCAAGCTATAGCCAAAAGCAACTAAACCTTACTTGATATGAATCTAGAGGAACAATATAGCTGATGGAGCTTATACAAACATTTTAAATCTTTCGAATTATCGTTTCTCTAGCATTTGGAATTGCAAACCATTTGAAAACTCAAAGAATAAAACACAAGAATTGAAAATAAGAGGGCAAATAAATCTTTATTTGTTAAGAACCTATGGGAGCCATGCATTTGATAGAGCTTGATCAAATATTTCAAGCTTTTGAATTGTTGCTCCTCTACCATTTGAGCTTACAAATCAACTGAAAATACAAGAAATGAACCAAGATGTAAAGGAAGAAAAGAAAAGGGAGTTTCTCCTGGCATTGGGCCGCTCGGCCATTCTTTCTTCCCTCCTTGTGCTTGCTGATTGCTCCCAGGGAAGTTCACCGCCGGCGCCTGCTCCTGTGCGCCGCTCCATCTCTGGCTTGTGGGGTCCGAATGCAAAAATCATGCCACGTTTGGTAGCCATGCGTCCACCGGCAATCCATTTCCTCTTTCTCCCCATGCAAACCGAGTATTCTCCTCGGACGTTCCAAAGCTGCTCTATCTTGTTTCCCGCCGGTTTCTGCCTCCCGGGCTCATCGCCGGTTGCTCCGCCCTCCGTCGATTGCCGGGTCATTGTCGTCTTCAGCTATCTCCGACGAGTAGACCGGCGTCAAGTCTCAGCACCTTTTTGCCAAGCGCCGGGCTCTTTCCCTCTCTCACTCCATTGCCGTGGTCTTCCCAGGTAACCGCCGGAAGCTACGCCCAACGCGCCGGTCGTTCCTCGCCACGGTACCCGCTTCAAGCCTCCGGCAAGGGCCGAGTTCGTCGGTGGTTCTTGTTGCATCGGTCTGCGAGTTCATCCCCAAGTTCACCGGAGTAGCCCTAGCTTCTTTCCTACAGGTGAGCCCCTCCCGGCCGGAAGTTCTCTCCCTTGTATCTTGTCTTTGAGGACTCTAATTTGGCAGTCCGACTAACCAATCTCCCTCAAGAAAATTTGTTGAGTAATGGCACAAAGCCTCCAGTGAAACCCCTGCTAAGATGCTTAGTTAGCATGCATTTTGGTTGGTAGCTCTGATAATCTCAGCATCTCGTTTGGGACCTCTTTCCCTCTTCGGTTATTGAGTCTTATAACCAGCTAATTGATAACTGAGTGCATTAGTGTTTAAGGTATTAGGAATGGAAAAGAAAACGGGTTATTAGGGAGCAATGTTCAATAGCATTATGCGTCCATGTTTTCGGTAAACCCCTACAACCATCTCAACTAGTGTATCCAGGGATCAAGCAATTAAATTATACATCAAATTGATTCAATTGAATTACTCCTCTGCACATAATGTAGATAGCAAGTCTTGGTCCTCTTAAGGATTGGTGTAGCTAATTAACTGAAAACTTCAAACAATGTTGCAAGGAAATGAATATGATTTAGGATCATTATCTATCCAGCAAGAGGATATAGGTGATTTCGGGTAGTTTCCCTTGGTTAATGGCAAGCAGCTTGCTGTAGAGTTGAGGGCCAGTCTCTGTTTAACTGAAAACTTTCAAACACTTCAGTTTAAGGAAGCCATTAACCAACTAGTTACTAACTAATGAAATGGGCAATGGAATTAGGTTTCAGTTCTCGCCGTATGATATGTATAATTGAGTTAGTAACAGCATATATGTATAGGTAGGTTTACTTACTTCCTAATCTGGTTGTGCCCCAATATTCAATGCCAAATTGAAATAACTATAGGGGCAAAGATTATACCGGATAACCCTGTCCTTGCATCCCAATTAGCATTTGAAAGAGTCACTCGATTAGCAGACATTGTGGTTTAAACTAAATCCTGAAGCAAAGAATTCGGTTGAGGCCAGTGTAACCATCTCGATTAGAAGAATTGATCAATTCTTTACTAGTACAAATGGCCGTGCTAACATTTGATAAATTCAGCTCTAGTGTATGTGTTGGCAACAAAGTAGTAGTGGTATGAGCACAAGTGTATGTCAGCTGACCCAAGATCAAATATTAATCCTAAAGATTCCATTTGAAAATTTTGAGCAAGTAATGCATCCCTTATTGAGTTTAAGTATAACAACCCTATTAGTTATTCGACTAAGGAATCAAGTAACTTTATTAGTTAATCCCTATTGTTTATGAATCATTTCAATTGAGATAATGAAAAGGAGTCGCTAAACAGCAATATGTGAATCTATTGATTAATCAGCATGTATGTATATATGCACTTATCCATCCCCACTCCTATGTAGCTAATGAAGAGATTTAAGTCTTATTCCTGGCTGAGACAGATGCAAAAAGAAATTTTAAACCTGAACTAAACTTGACAATTCGTAGGTGGATCACTTGAGTTCAATTCAAATACCCCGAGCAAGCCTATTCCTCATGAAAATAGCTAGTGTTTGCTGAAATATACATGTGTATATACATATAAGAATATATACATAAACACATAAATGTACCATCTTAAATACATATATACATTTGTGTCATCCTTAATTCTGAATATAAGCTTTTAGGAATTTCAAACACAAACCAACCCCATGTCTAAGTGTCCACAACTCCAAATGAAATAAAACTAATAGCATTAGCTCATAGTCTCTTTCCACATGATGTAGGATGCATGGCATGCATATCATTAGTTTCAAATTGCTTCAGCATTCTTATTTGCTTCTTTCTATTCCTTTTATTGCGGTGTTCCATTTGCTAGAGCCGAGTACTGAGGATTCTATTGAGTGTGATCAGCAGCAGGAGGACTACCCCGAGCAGTCAGGCAAGCTTGCACGCTTGTTGAATTAATTCCAGTTACTCTTATGCGTGCTTGTTCAATCTATGTCGTGTAGTTGAATACTTCCAATTGTTGGCTGTGATATTTGGTTACTAGCATGAATAGGTTGCTCATGTGGGTGTTTGGCATGGATGTGTCATTTAAATCACCTTAACGAAAACTTGAACTCCCTGGAGAGTTGTGAGAGACGGGACCGGACCCGTGGAAGACTTGACGGGTATGGCGACCGCATGATCTTACCATAGTGGTCAATCCTTGAGCCGGCGAAGATATGTTCGATGCGAGTTAGAGAAGGGTAATGGTCGGCCAACTATTACCCTCGACTGTATCGATGTACCTTCGTTCGAGGTGCAGGTGATAGTCGTTACCTCCCTCGACTAACTCGCATCGAACATATCTTCGCCGGCTCAAGGACTTGATCCGGGATAGGTGTTCCGGAATCCCTCTAATGGCTAGTAGGTCTTAGAGGGAATAAAAGGAATTTGGTTGTGGTGATTTGCTGTGATTGGAGTCACAAAATGAGTAGTAGCTCAATTCTAATGCAAATCTTGGTGATGGTTACTTGTTTGTAACTATTTGATGATTGTGATATGATGCTATTGGTGTAGCTTCAGATCTGGAATTATGTTCAATTCGATGGAAAATCAGGTTGGAGCTTGATTAGGTGGTTCAATACCTTGTTATTCATGCACCAGATGCTAGGGATGGTAGTCCTTAGCCTATTTTTGCTGAAATTGGATTGTATTTCTTCTACCGTCATTTAATTGTTCAATATGCTTAAGTTTAACTTGGAATAAGCAAATGCAACTTGCGAGTACGAAAGTACTCACTCGGGAATTCAAATCCTGCAGGTGATCCTAGTATCGACGACTTTTACAATGCTGAAACTGAAATTCCTATTGAGTAATACTGCATGGTTATCCAACTTGGTCTACGGAAGGGTTGTATAGCTTTTGGGGAATGATTTTAGTGAATCATTCCCATGTTTATACTGGAGTTCCGCTGCTGTTTTTGAAGTTTAAGTGTGCTGAAATGACCCTTAGGTCATGTAATAATGAAGTTAGGATGTTTCCTTGGTATGGATAACTTATATGCTTTTAAATCCTCTTATGTAGAGTTTTGCGATGGTATTCGAGTTGTTTCTAAAGCTGCCCAGGTACAATGCGTGTATGATGAAGTACTTGGGTATGCCGTGAAGAATTACAGTGGTTCTTTCTTTCACTGAGTCGAGTAGTTGTCGGTTGAGTGACCCGCTGGCTGAGATGCGATGCCGGCCAGGCAGGGTGTGGGTGTATTCCACCGGGCCTTCGGGTGACCCACTAGCTTTCGGGCTAGGTTAGGGTGAGGGTGGACTCACTGGGCTCCTCCGCTTCTATTCTACCTAGTGGATTTGAGAACGGTTCTAAGTCTTCACAGGATTTTGAAATCTTATGTGGCTTTGGGAAGTTTTGTCTTTTCCGGCCGGCTTGCGTTGGGCAGGTGTCGGATCACTCCGCCTCGGTGAGTACGACGCAGGTACCGTGCCACCAGGTCGACTGGTCCTTCGGTGCTTGGCGACGATCCGTTCCCCTAATCATATCTGATTTCGGAGTCCGTTACAAGTTACGACGTTGTGATACCTTCACGCGTTGATCGGACGGTTACGGAATCGAATTCAAGATCGAGACACGGCCATTATTGCCAGGCAAGCTCTTCCTTTTTGATCATGTTGAATCCTATGATTGCGAACTATTTATTTTGTTTGCAAAACATGCATGCTATGTGATAGAAAACGATATTTTATGTAGCGATAGTTACATCCAAAATGATAGAAACCCTAGACCGATCCCATTCCTTGTCGCCTTAAGGAATACATATGATCCGAAGAAAATATCGGAAACCTAGAGGTAGTATATACATATATTGCTTAGCCCCGCAGTAGAGAATCTAGGTTTTGCAAAAATAAACGAATCCCGGAAATCTCGCATGAGATAAACTTGGGATGGATCGCTGTGACCGATGGAGGAGAGGTCACGGTATAATCCACGGGTTGGATGTTCGAAGGGTAGTTTTTGTAGGGCAAAAACAAAATGGAGATGCCTTGGATCCGGGTTAGAAATGAAGGGCGTGAGCAAGAAGGAATAAAAGCAAGCTAAGACCCAGTGGGGCACTCGCGGTCTGTGTGACGGACGAGGTGTGGAGTCTTTCTCGGATCACTTAAGGACCGAACCTACTGTGCCGCTAAACCAGGTTCACCCTGTACGTCCACATGCCCTATGTGGGTAGGGCTTGACCAGTATTCATGATAGCTCTGGCGTATGAACCCATAGGCGTAGGGTGAGTTATGTGCAGGTGAGGCGCTCCTTTAGGATGAATGCCCGGTTTGTGATCCGGAAGAGTACTCCGCAAAGTTGAATAGGCGCTCACTTGAGAGTCAGCCCAGCGATGGTTCTGGGATGTACTCGTCACGAACGGGAATGCGCTGCCAGGCTAAGCGCCGAGGCATTGGTAGGCAAGGTGGAGCGTGGTAACGTTCCCGGGTGGGTTCATTCGCTATACCTGTCTTGAAGAAAGTCTCGTTGTAATAACCCTGTCAGTATACGTCGCGAAGTATACCCAGGGTGACTTGCATCTTGTGGGTAAAGCCGTACAACCTCTGCAGAGTGTTAAAATCTATTCGAATAGCCGCGTCCTCGGTCATGGACACAATCTGGTGAGGCCACACAACCGGTTAGACTATATGATGAAAAGTGGGTCATGGGATTAAGGACGCATCGCCTGATGGGCATGCAGAGTGAGTTATGAGATCCTCGTGTAATGCGATTACACGGGAGGTGTGGTTATGAGTGGGACGCTGTTCTACCGGAGTGTAGGAACAGCTATCTGAGGAGGAATGAGGTATTGTCGGACGTCGTTCTACCTGAGGGTAGGAACGGCTATCTAATGCAGATAAATGGCCGCTCCCGTGGCGGACGGCCGAATTGCAGGTACGATATTATGATTGAGAGGTATGACTCGGCAGGGCCGAGGTTGTTTTCGAAAATGAGCTTTCATCATCTACTTAATTATTTCAAATGAAAACTTACATTCCCGCACAACTATGAAACATAGGTTAGAGCCTCTTTATTGACTCCCCTGTGCATGCATATATCTGTGATATTCACCCTGAAGGGGGAGCTTGCGAGTACATTCAATGTACTCACCTGGCTTGTTGATTTGGCCAGATAAGAAGAAGATACGTTCCCAAAAGTACCGACGACGAATACGAAGGCTAGGGCGTTATCCCAGTCAGTTGCCTGTGTGGTTCGGCATATTGATGGGCAAGTTACCACGTGTTTCTATTCCGCTGCTATTTCAATCCGGCCAATCGGCCTGGTATGTATGATTAAAGATCTTGCCGATCATTTGTGTAATAAACTCGGTATTGTATGACTTTGTATCAAGTATACTATGTGTACCGGCTACTGATCCAGGGACCGGTACAGGAAACACAGGAAGTATCCAGCTTAAAAACCGGGTACGCCACATCTAGCGGTGGCGAATTGGATCTAGGGTTTTTCGGAGTCCCGATTTGGATTCGGCTGGTTGAGATGGGGAGTGAATGCTTGGGGCACTGCACGGTGGTGCAGCGGGCTTTACGCGGCGGCGAGATGGATGCTGAGAAGGCAGAGGCTCGGATTTGGGGCAGGGCGGCGTTTCCGGGCGCTGGGAAGGTGAAAAGGTGGCAATACGCTGAGAAGATGAAGGGATGCGGCGCGTTGAGGAGGCTAAAGTGTGAAATGAGGTAGGGTAGCGTGGTTTTCACTATGTCCCCCCGCTGTATATGAGGTGACAGCCTGGGCTGCGCGGCGTTTCCGCTTCCAGTGGCTGTTGGGCCTGGGGATTCAATAGTCGGCCTGCAAGGGTAAAAGAAGCCATTTGAATGCTCCCCGGATAAGTAGCAACAGTAACGTGCCTTTAACAGGTTGCTAATCGGTTACTGAATGATTCGGGACCGAAACGTTACAGTTTGCCGGGTTTCAACGGTTGGCCTTCTGAGGTTAACAAACATTTGAATACACCACAAATAAATAGCAATGGTAACGTGCCTCCAACGGGCCGCTAGTCGGTTACCGAACAACTCGGAACTGAGACGTTATAATTCGCAGGGTTTGGTGGTTGACCTCCAGGGGTCCACAATTACTCGAATACACCCGAGTGAAGGGTAGCTGAAGTGCGCCTTCAGCAGGCCACTAGTCGGATACCGAATGACTCGGGACTGAAGCGCTACAGCTTGTGTGCTGGTTCTGATGCGAATTCCGAGGGTATTCCCCTAGAGGGACGCTAGCTGGACCTGAGCCACTCGGGTAACCAGATGCCCCTCGGGAATTTAGTCGAGATTCATGATATGCCCCCATGTGACCTTCTGACTTAGTTGAGGTTGGCCTTGGAGCAAACTTAGCACTCAGAGTGGGGCGAGGAACAACTGCCGTGGCACGCGAGGTGTAAGGAGTGGAACGTGCGGCATATGTTGAAGACTTGGAGTAGCGAGCATCTTCTTGCACTTGGTGCTCGGCCTTGATGGCTTGATGCACTAACTCCACAACGGTGTTGTGGGTTGGTAGTTGGCGATGCGTTTGATTGGATGGTTCAACCCGGCCAAGAAACGGGCCATAGTCTGCTCTTCGGTCTCTTGGACATTAGCTCGGATCAAGGCGGTTTCCATTTCCTTGAAGTATTCTTCAACTGACCGACTGCCTTGCTTGAGGTCTTGGAGTTTCTTGAAGAGATCTTGCTTGTAGTACTTGGGCACAAAGCGGGCCCGCATCTCTCTCTTCATCTCTGTCCAAGACATGACAGGCTGCTCTCCATGTTCGTCTCGCTGATTTTGCACTTGTTCCCACCAAATAAGTGCATATCCATCGAACTCAAATGAGGCCATAGCAACTTTCTTCTCTTCGGAGTAATTGTGCATCCGGAAGACCTTGTTCACCTTGAGCTCCCATGTGAGGTATTCTTCGGGATCCATTGCATCACCGGAGAACTTGGGCATTGTGAACTTAAGCTTGCCAAACTTTTCTTCCCCATCTCCTGGTGGACCCCTCTGCTAGTGTTCTGTATCCTCATCATGATAATTACGCCTTCTGAACCTTGGGTCTCTATCCGGGTATCTTTGAGGTCTTCGGTCATTAGGTTGATGAAAGATTGATCCTCCTTCTGATGCACTTCCATCATGCCCATCACGTCCTTGGTGGCTCCTTGCTCGCCCGTGGTTGTGTGGCCCAAAGGTTGGGTCTCGGGCTCTCGACGGAGAAAGAGGTGTCCGGTGTCTAGCTGTTCTTCAAACCTGGGCTCGCCGTGCCGCCATCTCGGCATCGGTCTCATCAAGAGGTTCTTCCTCTTCAATCTCTGCTTCAGGAATGCGGCCTCGAAGAGCTTGAACAACTTCCTACACAATGCTTGTCTTCATTGATTCCATCTGTCGGGTCATATCATGCCCCAAATTGTCCACGGTGTCATGGAGGCTCCGTTGGAGGGCCAAGTGTTGCCCTCGAGTCACACAGTCTTCATTGCCACTTGCTCCGTGTGATCCTTCCCTAGACATGGTTAGCAATGAAACAAGGTAGTGAAATATGTGGAAATTTAGGAATCTCTCACCTCACTTACCACCGAAGTCCTTGCCTCCTTGGATTGAAGGTTCGGAGGCCCTCGGAGGGTAAAAGTGTTTCTCAAGAGTGGGTTGAAGAAGTTCCAAGTCCCAAAGCACTAACTCAACAAAGCTTTTAGTGGATCTCGGAAGGATTAGCACAAAATACTAAACAAAGTGGAACAATGAGATTTTGCAATGATTAGTAGTAATCCACAATGAAACAATGCAATAAGAGTTGATCTCAAGGATATAAGCGAAGCACAAGACAACTCACGCGCAAAGATAATGGGATTTGTGCAACCAAAGAAGTAAGCTAGTACAAAATGTTCCTAGCAAAGACTATAAGCTCGTGTTGCACAAATACAAAGAAAGACGCTAGCTCGATTGCAATTAAGTAGGGCAAAAGATTTGCACACTCGGCTATTCCTCTTCCTTAGATCCTCTCCCTACAAGATGATCATGGCAATTATTCTTCTTTTTTTTAACTCTTTTTTTGTCTTACTTTTCTTCCTCCTTTTTCTTTGTGCCAAGACCTTACAAGACTAACAGTTTTCAAATTGCTTGGGTCCAAAGGTATTCTAGATAGCACGAGTGCACAAGGCCCTAGCAATCATCAAGGAGCTAGTCTTAATAGGTTCAAGGTATTCGCAAATGGAAGATGTTGGCTCACGAAGAAAATACAAAGAAGATGGACTTGCCGGAGTTTTTACCTTGCTCGAAGAAGTGTGTGGTGATGATGACGATCTAGAGCTTGTCACCAGCTTTCCAACGAGTCCTAGATCGCCGAAAACGGACTCCGGATGTGGAAGTTATGCCCCAAATGGTGAAGTCCTGCGCCCTGTTTCTGGCAAATCCAGACTGTCCGGGTTGAATCTGTAGGGTCTGGCCGCCCAAACTGTCCGGCTGGAATCTGAACTGTCCAGATGGGGAATAGAGAAGCAGATCTAAAATCTGGGCGGCCCGAAAATCACCAAATCGAAAGGGCAAACGACCAAATTGGCTCAAGCAACGCAAATGGAGGTTAGATCAACAAGTATAGCAAAGATCTAACGGATCAAAACCAACCAAAGCTCACTCAAGACTCCAAATTGCATCAAGATTTCAAATAGGGCTTTTTTTTGTGGGGTTTTCGAAATAGGTGAGAAAATCCAAAAGAAAGCTAGAAATTGGGGGTAGAAGAAGAAGGGATACAAATCCAAATCGTGGAAACCTTGAGCTCTGATACCAAGTTGATACGGAGGGCTCCCGATCTTCACGATTTGGACAAAGGATAACTAGCTAAGCCTAGATGGAAACCAACCCCCAACAACAAACTCCAACGAGAAAGCCTTTGGGGAACTAGGAACCAAATCAACCAAGCTCTCAATTGAATGCCACGTTTACCACTCGGAGGCACGCGCCGATCCGTTCAATCCAAAGGAAAGAAAGGCCTAAGGTGGAACTCCCAAACCTAGAGGGATGAACCCTAGATTAGGAGCTAAGCTCACTTTTAGTCTTAACAATCAGTCTAAACCCTAATTAGGGAGGGGTACGGGGTATTTATAGTCTAACCTCTTCCCGAGGGTCTGAACTTGCCTAAACTCTGTGTCCCATGTGCACCCATCTGGATCTGCTACGCGTACGCTGCCCCATATTCATTATTGCCGGATCAAAACACCGACACCAACAGAAAGCTCTAACATTGTGACTCATGCTAATATCTTGGGAAATTTGGAACGAAATACCTCCAACATGCCACCAATTATCATGGCTAAAATAAAAATTGAAGTAGCCACATGGACAATTGCGGGGGCAAAACATTTTGGGAATATCCTACAGGGACAGTACGCTTTTGCACTAAGATGACCTGTATAGGTCGTGTAATTCTAAAACCCCTTCTTATTAATGAAAAAGTCAATCTTTTGCCTGTTTCAAAAAAAGGTGGTTGACGTAAATTAACAAAAAATTAGTTTCTAAAAGGCACAAATAAATCGAGGGAATATTTCTCACAACCCCCGTTCTTTTTAGATGTAGTTTTGAAATGTGTACATTTAGTGTTACGAAACTTTATTTGTAATATATAAAATAATATTTGCATTACTAGTTTTATCAAAAAGAAATTTTAATAAATCACTATAGTTCCCATAGTTTTATTAACATCTTACTAGAAATAGTAATGATCAAAAGTGTACATCGAAGACTGTCGATGTTCAAAATGATGAGTAGGAGTAGCAATTAGTAGCAGGCTAGGACTAGGAGTAGTAGCTATACCTTTTTTTGAGAGGAAAGTATCTATATACTTAAGAAGTCAGTCAGTCAGTTGCTCTCGTGATCAGAGCGAGCACTCTGGCCTCCAAAAGGTCTCTCCTGCTGATGCAAACCCTCAATTGGCACGAAAACATGCCCCCACGCTTGCACAATACGCCGCGATCGCTTGAGCACGAAGGAAGACACGCGAGACGAAGGGGCAAATCCCGGGTTAGTAGGAGGAGGAGCTGCCCTCGATCAGCGAAAAGCACTATGGCGGCCACGGCGCCCAAATCTGGAATTCTGGATACCTCGTCCCGGTGGAGCAGCCGGCCCGGGCCACCCAAATCATGCGCGTGACGCAATTGCGCAGAAACCTCGTCGTGCCGCGCGTGCGTCTACTTTGCGGGTAAAGGCCGGTATCAGGTAGGCCGTGCGGAGGCCTATTTCACTGGAGAATGGGCTCAGTTCGAGAAACCCCTCTGTTTAGGCCTTGACGCCTTTCTGGCCTCCAAGTCCAATGGATTTTGCCAATATCGTTGGATTGCCTGAGGAGGCTTGTCCTCAGTCCAGTACAAACATGTGCCTATGGGGTTGGCCTGTTCAAGACCTTGCAGCTCCAAACGCGCGGCCCACCTGGTAGTCCACCATATGTCGACCTCCTGCTCATCTTCGACCTTCAGCTTTCTATCTAAAAAGGCGTCTGTTCTAAGTATGAAGTCTGAACTGGTCATTAGGTCCGTCCCAAGCGTGACGGTTTGTTTCAGGTGACTTGGAAGCGCCTCCAGGCTTCTAGCATCTTCGTTCGTATGAATAGCTCATTTGAATTCTGCACTCTTTCTCTTGCAGATCTGCTCGCCAATTCCTACACGCTCTGTGGATCTTCGTCTTTCCATCCAGCTCTTTTTTCGCGTTGGCTTCTTCCACCCATTTCCATCGTAGATCCTTTCCTTTTTTTGAATGAAACGGGAGGGGGAACCCCTACCTAATTTTCTTAAAATCAAAGGAACTAATGGAACAACAATTGATACTTTTTAAACGGGGATGGAAGAAAGTATGCATCATCATGCATAGAGAAAAAGAGATTAAAAGAACAAAAAGAAGAAAGAAAAAAGTTGAAGCCACATCTATATTAGAAAATAATTCGAGTTGGAGTTGAAGGTCTATGTCCAAGCTATAATGTTGTTTTTGTGGTCCTCTTTTCTGGTTCTTTGGATCCAAAGGTGCAGCATGTCTTTGATGTTTGAAGCTGTGTTCTGAGGAGTGATCTCAATTTTATTGAACACCTTTCTATTTCATGATAGTAAGATATTCCACATCAGGAAAATGGCAACATGACCCCAAGCTTTCTGAAGTCGGGGAGGAAGGAGCTCCATACCTGTAGAGAAAATCCTGTGTACATGCTCAATCTTAAGCGGGTTCATACATAAGATACACCAAATGTTATGTGAGTGCCTGCATCGAAAAGCGAAATGTTCTACTGATTCTAGCACATTGCACCCAAAAGGACAATTCGAATCTAGGGGGATACCTCTCGATCTTAGAACAACCTGGACTTTTATTTTCAGATTTATATGCTGCCAGGCGAAAACCTTGCACTTGATGGGAGCAGCATTATCCCAAAGGATAATGGATTCAGAGAATTGGATGCCCCCAAACGAGAGCAGCTTATAAAAATAGGAGGAGGTTATCTTATCTCCAAGGCTAAGAACTGGCAGTCTAATATCATTAAGGTTGTTTGGGAAAGTAATAGAACTTACAGAGATCATTAGAGATCTAAGTTCATCATTTGATCTGGAAGAAGAGAGTGGTCTTAAATGGATGTTCCGAAGAGAGTTAACCCATCATTCCGCAACCGTAATGTTTTGACTTAACGCGTGTGAGAAAAGAGCCGGGTAAGCAATAGCTAGGGGGACCGGACCTAACCACCTATCGAGCCAGAAAGCTATAGTTTTACCATTACCAATCTAAATTTTGGTAGCAGCACGATAGAGTTGTATGAAAGGGGAGAGCTGTCTCTAGGCTCGGGAGGAGGATGTGAGGTTGTCTCCCAAGAAGGTACTTTGGTAGTGAGCTTTAGCAACCCAGCGGGACCATTGGTTATGTGGATCTGAAAGAAATTTGTGGATAAATTTGATGAGGAGATAATTATTTTGTGTTTCAATATCTCTGATGCATAAGTCACCCTCCCATTTGGGGCGACAAACTTGTTTCCAAGCGATCATACAGTCCATACCTGAAACCTTGTTTTTACCTTTCTAGAAAAACATTCTGCATCTTTTTTCAAACGTGCTCACCTCAAGTGGATACTACTTTTCTCCATGCTTTTGCATCAGAGAGAAAAAAGAAGAATACTATCAAGAGACTAAGGAGAGAAGATGGCAGCTGGGTGGAGGGAAATGAATGGCTAAAAGAGCATGCAGCTAACTACTTTTTTAATCTATTTACATCCACCGCGGGACATACCAACAAGGAAATCTCGCGCTCTATATTGCCGAAAGTTTCTGAGTAGATGAATGAGCTTTTGTGTGCTGGATACACAGAGGAAGAGGTCAAAAATGCTCTTGACAACATAGGCGACTTGAAGGCCACGGGTCCGGATGGCATGCCGTCAATTTTCTTTAAGCGCTTCTGGCATATAATAGGTGAGGAAGTTACAAAGGAGGTGCTTAATGTGCTGCAAGGAGGAGCAATGCCTGAAGGCTGGAATGACACAATGGTAGTTTTAATTCCAAAGACAGCAAGTTTCAAAAAGCTGAAAGATCTAAGACCTATTAGTCTTTACAACATCGTCTATAAGGTGGTATCAAAGGTACTCACAAATAGACTAAAATCTATTCTTCCCGATGTTATATCCCCTAACCAAAGTGCTTTTGTCCCTAGGTGCATGATATCTGATAATATCATGCTAGCATATGAAATGACATATTTTTTGCAGAAAAGCAGAAAGGGATTAGTGAGCTATGCTACTCTTATGCTAGACATGAGTAAAGCTTATGACTGTGTGGAGTGGAATTTCTTGCGGGATACTATGTTATGCCTTGAGTTTAATGGAAGATGGGTCCAGCTTATTATGAATGGCATCACCACTGTCAGGTACCAAATCAAAGTCAACGAAGATGCTACAACTATGATAATTCCTCAACATGATTTGTGACATGGGGACCCCCTATCCCCGTATCTTTTTCTGCTATGCACCGAGGGCTTCTCTGCTATGTTACATGAGGATGAGATGAATGGTAGGCTAAAGGGCATTCGAATTTGTACAGAGGCCCCAAGTGTTAGTCACCTCCTTTTCGTGGATGGCTCTCTCCTCATGGAAGCAAAGATCAGCAATGCACAAGAGGTGGATTGAATCTTGAGTACTTATGAGGCATGTTTAGGCCAAGCTATTAATAAGGACAAATATGCTATCCTCTTCAGTAAAAAAACAAAGCAAAGACAAAAGGAGGAGGTGATGGGAACCATGAATATTTAAGTAGAAGGATGATTTGATAAATATTTGGGCTTACGAAGTCCAAGACAAAAGCTTTTGAATACATAAAAGAGAAAGTGTGGAGGAAAATCCAAGATTGAAAGGAGAAAATGCTGTCCAAGGCAGGAAAAGAAATCGTCATCAAAGTTGCAACCCAAGCAATCCCAGTATATGCAATGGCATGTTTTGACCTCACGAAAAACTCTGTGTGATAACTTAAGCTCCATGATTGCATGATATTGGTGGTATCAAATGGATATGGAGAACAAAGTTCATTGCGTATGCTGGGAGAATTTGTCAAAACCAAAAACGAGCGGGGGTTTGGGTTTTAGAGATTTGCATGCTTTCAATATTGCAATGCTAGCAAGACAAGCATGGAGGCTCCTAATCAATCCTTCCTCCCTGTGTGCAAAAGTGTTTTCTGCAATGTATTTCTCAAATGGTACCCTGTTGGAAGTTAAACCAAAGGATGGAATTTCATACACATTGCGGAGTGTGCTCAAGGGAGTCCATCTCCTAAATAAGGGTGTTATATGGCGGGTTGGTGATGGTAAGAATATAAACATATGGCTGGATCCATTGATCCCTCGTGACAGCACAAGACGTGCGATTTCCCAACGTGGGAGCCACGTCATCTCCAAGGTTGCGAAACTTATCGATCCTGTCACAAATTCTTGGGATGTTGAGCTGGTTTGCCAAACCTTTTGTGAAGAAGATGCTGAAGTAATTCTATTGTGGCTACCCGGTTTTAAGGCCGGATAATCCCTTGTGTTCCCGGTACTGGTCTCATGATCAGTAGCCAGTACCCACAAGTTAACCTGTATACCATTGTCATATACGCTCATATCAGAATACGATATGTAAATAGACTGTCATGGTTGATAGTCTTATACCTGTAGCCAATGGCTAGAAACTTGCAGCAGAAATCAAGAGGTGATTTGGCCTAACAATATGCCATACCCGGCAGGCAACTGATTGGGGTTACGCCCTAGCTTTCGCGAACAAAATCGTATCCTCGGAGTTGACGTCTCTTTCGTCTGGCCAAATCAATAGGCCAAGTGAGTACATTGAATGTACTCACAAGCATCCCGTAGGAAGAGTATAACAAACATATTTCATGCAAGGTTTGTTCAATAAAAAGGCTCTACCCTACGTTGAAGGTTGAGCGGAAAAGTAAGTTTTCATTTGAAATATGATGGTAATAGATTCAAAAGCATTTCTGAAAGCAAGCCCGTCTCTGACACGTCAGTATCTAGTGCCAGAGATTACCTTCTGACAATCGTCAACTAGAGGTCAATAACCCGTGTATTGCCTCAGACAGTCCTTAAGCCTACCCGTGCTACTGCTCTACAGCACGGGCTAGGTTTCACTTCTGCAGTTCCTTTCTACCAGCCTGTAGCTCAAACTGCACACTATGGACACATCATGCCCACGTCCTTAATCTCATTCCTAGATTTCATAACCAAAACTTAGTCTAACCAGTGTGTGGCCTTTCTAAGTTGTGTCCATAACCGAGGGCGTGGCTATTCGAATAGATTTTAATACTCTACGGAGGTTGTACGGCTTTACCCACAAGATGTAAGCCCCCCTTGTTGCCAGAGCTCGATAAGCACACTTCGCGAGGTGTGTCGGCAGGGTTATTACGAGACCTTCCCCCATTTTCGTACTAGAGCTGGACCCGCTAGATAAGATCTACCTAGTCTCCGCTTGTGCTCGGTGACTCTCGACCCACAACCCAAAGTGGACTTACCTTTGTGTCGAATGACTCCCTACGTAATCACGCGGAGGTCCTCTAGGGATGCCAATCTACCTAGCACTCTCTTCCTATTGCCCACGGGTCTAGACTCTAGCACTTGACAGGGTAATTAGCCAAGTCCTTCCCACAAAGGACATGTGGACGTACGGGGTTAACTTGGTATGCAGATGATGCGACGTGCCAATGAGAAGAATTTGGACTTTCATTTATGCATACACGTCTACACAGGCAGCATGCAAGATGCATATATATTCCCGCTAGATTGGAGAAGAAATCCCGTATAGGGATATAGCAGGTTGAGTGAACCTATGCTGCATATATGCTCATGGACATATATACACATGCAACTTTGATGGTTCTAGCTACTACACGAGAGAAGTTTGTGATACGGAGGCTCCCGATCTTCATGATTTGGACAAGAATAACTAGGCAAATCTAATTGGAAACCCACCCCAACAACAAACCCCAATGGGAAAGCCTTTGGAGACTAGGAACCAATTCAACAAACCTCTCAATTGAATGCCACGTTTACCACTCGGAGGCACACGCCGATCCGTTCAATCCAAAGGAAAGAAAGGCCTAGGGTGGAACTCCAAATCTAGAGGGATGAAACCCTAGATTAGGAGCAAAGCTCTACTTAAGTCTAAAAACAAGTCTAATCTCAATTAGGGTTTGGGTACGGGTATTTATAGTCCTAACCCCGTAACCCTTGGAGGCTAAGCCATCTCATTACATGGGCCTCGGCCCGTTACTGTGCACAAACAGTGCGCCCAGACATTCCGGGGTACCTTTCCCGGAATGTCCGGACGTCTTGATCAGTGGATGTCCGGAGGGTTGGAGCTGACACTCCGAGCAGTGGTCTTCCGGAGCCTCCGGGGCTGAGCTCCGGAGTGTCCGGTTGTGGAGCTGGGGCATGGTGTTCTCGGCCACCCATCCGGAGTTTCCGGGTCTGGTTCCGAAATGTCCGGGTACCATCCCGAGAGGAGCACACTCCTAGCGGAGGGCGTCCGGAGACTCCGGGTTTGATTCCCGGAATGTCCGGATGTGTAGTGGAAGTTCGGTGCTTCCGAGATTGGGACGTCCGGAGTATCCGGCCTCCCTTGTCCGGAATGTCCGGACATGCATTCCAGGCAGCCCAGGTTCTTCTTCCACTTGGTTCCTTTGTCCTCCCTCTTGGTCGGTCCCCCGTACCTTGGCATACTTAGAGTTAAAGCATTAGGTAGCATACCATTCAAGGTACGATTAGATGGGCACGTGTAAAGGAGAAGATTCACCTTTTCATGCCATGTCTTGTCAACATAGGGATCCATACACGTGTCAATAGAAGTTGAATAGGTTGAATAGCTTAACGACGTGTTAACCATGGCGATGTCCGCATCATTCCTCCCTTCTTGAAAAGGAGTCGTCCTCGACTCCGCTCCTTCAATGCTCAAGAGGGATGATGTCCAAGCTTCTTCCCTTTGATACCTCGCACCCACATCTCCCTTGTAGTTGATTCTCCATGGTGTTATTTCTCCTTCCATGATGTACATCAAGCTGACATTGAAGAAGAAACAACACTCAAAGAGTAGGCCATCCTTAAAGCTTATGAGAGGGTTGTCACAAGGGAAAGAATTCACCTTGGTGAGGTTTTATCGTGCTTTCCTTCTTAACTCGTGACGCATCGCGATGCTTGGCATGAACACTTCTTGGATGCTTAAGCTTCTTTTGGTCAGCTCATGTTGTTCGGCCGTTGCTATGTAGACCTTGTTTCCTGCACCATCACTAGACAAAACAAACATCGTGTATGCGTGGTAGATGAACACGTCATACGTCATGACATATTTCTTCTCCCGCACAACACCATTAGCACACAAAATGTATAGCAAATATAATGTGTATGCATGGGATATGTATATGTCATCCATTTTAACTTGTCTTTTGTTATGTACATTATTATTTGACTTAAAGGTGCATGGTAAATGTGATACATCAAACATGACGTCCATGGCACCCCTATTTTTGTGACCCATATTGTGCAAACAAGTCATAGGAGCATGATCCATATTGAGTAAGTCAAATTCTCCTAAGGCATGTGAGAAAGTTCTAGGAACCTTCCCATTTTCAAGCTTAATATCTTTGTTGCAATCAAATCTCTGGAAAGAGCAAGTGGTCAACACATTTGTTGCAACAAAAGGAGCAATTTGATAAAGTTCATTAGATGGCACTTCTAACATACTAGCATGGTTGTAAGAAATCTTCTGGAAGGAACAAGTGGTCATCATGTTTCTTACAACACAAGGGGCATTATGATCATTTTGCATGTTAGATTGTGCATAGCATGGCATACAAGATGGATTGCCTAAAATATGTAATTTCAACATGGCAGTTTCATTGCAAGAGATATTCATGCCACAAACCATAAAATTGTCATCTATGCCATATTCACCAATTAAATTAAATTTATAAGGATAGACATATGTACTATTAAAAGATTTCAAAGATGTGATTTCGGAAATCTTAGTCATAGCACACGACAAAGTCAAAGGCTTATCAAACATGACATAGCATATGGAATGAGCAAGTGTGATTTTAGAAAGAACTTCATCATGTCTAATTAACTCCACATGATTAGCATGTTTTGTACTCAAATCATCACACGGGTGAGTCAAAATGACATGAGAAGAAACATTAGGCTCATCTACATCATGCAAGCAATCAACATCTCTCTCATTTGATTGTGAGACAATCATACCAACACCTTGAATGTTACCTTTGATGTCCTCCTTAGTTGAAGTAGGTGTTGATGATGGCATTGTCTCCTTGAAGCCTCCTTCCTCTTCTTGGCATAACCACGGGGTGGCAAGTTCTTTATTTTCCACCAGAATGAACTCTTTCGCCTCCAATGGCAGAACCAGCTTGTTGAGAATGGACGCCGCTTGGGTCTCCAACTCCTGCGCCAAGTGAGAAACAACACTAAAAGTAGAGGGTAAGTCGTTAGCTTTAGAAATGGCCTCGCTTGACCTATCGACTATCTCTCTCAACTCTTGTGGTGTTTCTCTCTCACCCTCAGTGTTGATGCACTCAATCTCATGCTTGGTGGAGTCACACAACTCTTGGTTTTTATCACTCTCTCCCAAGTTGGCTTGGTGGCTCTCATCCTCACATAGGATCGGTTGCATCTCTCCTTTAAGTTGATATGGTGGAGCTTCCTTGGTGCATTCATCCCCATACGCCTCCTCGATCGAAAGAAAAATCCCATGCTCGATCACATTCTCACTCACCTCGCTGCCAAAGGTGCAAGCGCCACCTTGGATAGCGTCGTTCGCCACCTTGGTCGAAAGGAAAATCCCATGCTCGACCAACTCCATACTCGCCTCCAAAGGTGGAGCCTTGGTCTCCTTGATAAGCTTCTCCTCTCGCCATTCCTCTTCTTGGGCCTTGATCACCTTGACTCATCTCTCCGCCTCGAGAGCACCATCCAAGAGATCTAGCAAGCTCTGGAAGTTCCTGAGAGGAAGGGCGGAGATGATGTCGAAGTTTAATCCATCCTCAAAGTACTTCATCTCCGTTCTTGTACTAAAACCACCGGCTCATCGCATTGCACGCTTCATTTCATTGAAATAGACTTGGACCGGTTGGTTCCTTTGCTTGATGCACTCCACTTGGCGAAGTAGCTCTCTTGAGTACTTGGGTGGTATGAACTCATCTCTCATAAGCGTCTTCAAACTTGTCCAAGCAGTGACGAGTTCCTTCACGGGAAGTAGACGCCACCATGTTGAAGCGTAGTCGTTGAAGTCCATTGTGGCTCGCTTGACTTCTTGACTTGTGGGTACTCGTTGAAGCTTGAGGAATTTCTCCATTTGCCATTCCCATTCAAGGTACTCCTCCGGGTCTTGAGTTCCATAGAATGGAATTTCTATGTAGTCTTCGGGATCTTGGGCGCCGGGGAACTTGGATTTGAGGGACTTGGGAATGGTGATCTTTGGCTTGTCGAGCTTGTCCACTCCGCCACCTTGGCAACCTTGTCGTCGAGGAGTTTCTTGGCGGTAGGTGCTTATATGGCTTCCTTCATCCTCCTCCATCCGTCGATGATGGCTTCTCCTCACGTCTTTGGGGCTTCGGACGTCGAGGTTCTTGTCAGTGAAGTCCCTTGATGGAGATGAACGTGGATTACTCGCCTCATTCATTGAAGACCACGAGGCTCGAAATGATGTTGTAGTGTGCCGTGTTCCCCCTTGTCCTTGTCTCTCCTTCTTGGCATCCATTTCGTGGTCAAACCTAAACATGGTTAAGATGCAAGCACAAAGGATATGTATGTGGTGTATGTGGAAGTTGGAACCCTACGCTTTTTGCTCACCTCACTTACCACCGAAGTCCTTGCCTCCTTGGATTGGAGGATCGGATGGCCATGGATGGTAAAAGTGAGCCTCGAGAGGCGGTTGAAAAGTTCCTAGTTCCAAGGTACTCACTCAACAAAGCTTTTAGTAGGTCTCGGAAAGGATTAGCTCAATATACTAAGCAAATGGAATAATGAGATTTTGCAAAGATTAGTAATAATCCACAATAGAAACAATGCAATAAGAGTTGATCTCAAAGGATATAAGAGAAGCTCAAACAACTCACACACAATGATAATGGGATTTGTGCAACCAAGAAAGCAAGCTAGTACAAGATGTTCCTAGCGAAGACTATAAGCTCGTGTTGCACAAATACAAAGAAAGACGCTAGCTCGATTGCAAAGTTTATAGGGTTATGGATTTGCACACTTGTACCACTTGCCTACTTGGAGCCTTTCGAGTTTTGCACTTTCCTACAAAAGATGAGGCACTTTCTTTCTCCTCTTTTTTTTGTCTTTTTTTATCTCTCTCTTTTTTATTACTTTTTTTCTTCCTTTTCTTTCTTTGTGCCAAGACCTACAAGAACAACTAGCACTTACAATTTTGCTTGGGGTACTCTAGGTAGTATCAAGTGCACAAAGCCCAAACAATCATCGATGAGCTAGTCTTCATAGGTTCAAGGTATACGAAAAAGGGTAGAATGGCTCACAAAGAAATGCAAGGAGGAAAAGTTTTTCTTATAGATGTTACCTTCCCTTGTGGTGTTTCGGCCTTGCTTCCAAAGATGGTATCAAGGAAATGATGGGATTCCACTTGGATGACCTAGAGCTCGTCGGTAGCTTCGAAACGAGTCCTAGTTCACCGAAAACGGAGTCCGGATGCGAAAGTTACGGCCGAAACAGTGCTTGCTGCGCAGTCTGATTTTGGCTGCCCGGAGATTCCGGATAAGATGGGCCGGATACTCCGGGGTAGGCCGGAGATTCCGGGGTAAAGGGCCCGGATACTCCGGGGTACGTCCCGAGAGCTCGAAATCTTCTGATGTGATAGGCCGGAGACTCCGGGTGCGTGGTCCAGATACTCCGGGTGTGCTGGGAGGTTCCAGATCTGAACAGGGGAGGCTCGAAGAACAACAAATCAGAGAGGAGATTTGAAAAATAGGCCAAGGCAACACAATAGGAGGTTAGGTCAACAAGTACAACAACAAATTGCATCAAGATTTCAAATCGGGCTATTGTTGTGGGGTTTTTGAAATAGGCAAGAAAAAATCAAAACAAAGCTAGCAATTGGGAGTAGAGAAAAGAGGGGATACAAATCCAAATCGTGTCAACCTAGAGCTCTGATACCAAGTTGATACGGAGGGTCCCGATCTTCACGATTTGGACAAGGATAACTAGGCAAGCCTAATTGGAAACCCACCCCAACAACAAACCCCAATGGGAAAGCCTTTGGAGACTAGGAACCAATTCAACAAACCTCTCAATTGAATGCCACGTTTACCACTCGGAGGCACACGCTGATCCGTTCAATCCAAAGAAAGAAAGGCCTAGGGTGGAACTCCAAATCTAGAGGGATGAAACCCTAGATTAGGAGCAAAGCTCTACTTAAGTCTAAAAACAAGTCTAATCTCAATTAGGGTTTGGGTACGGGTATTTATAGTCCTAACCCCGTAACCCTTGGAGGCTAAGCCATCTCATTACACGGGCCTCGGCCCGTTACTGTGCACAAACAGTGCGCCCGGACATTCCGGGGTACCTTTCCCGGAATGTCCGGATGTGGTGCCCGGACATTCCGGGGTAACTTTCCCGAAATGTCTGGACGTCTTGATCAGTGGACGTCTGGAGGGTTGGAGCTGACACTCCGAGCAGTGGTCTTCCGGAGCCTCCGGGGCTGAGCTCCGGAGTGTCCGGTTGTGGAGCTGGGGCATGGTGTTCTCGGCCACCCATCCGGAGTTTCCGGGTCTGGTTCCGAAATGTCCGGGTACCATCCCGAGAGGAGCACACTCCTAGCGGAGGGCGTCCGGAGACTCCGGGTTTGATTCCCGGAATGTCCGGATGTGTAGTGGAAGTTCGGTGCTTCCGAGATTGGGACGTCCGGAGTATCCAGCCTCCCTTGTCCGGAATGTCCGGACATGCATTCCAGGCAGCCCAGGTTCTTCTTCCACTTGGTTCCTTTGTCCTCCCTCTTGGTCGGTCCCCCGTACCTTGGCATACTTAGAGTTAAAGCATTAGGTAGCATACCATTCAAGGTACGATTAGATGGGCACGTGTAAAGGAGAAGATTCACCTTTTCATGCCATGTCTTGTCAACATAGGGATCCATACACGTGTCAATAGAAGTTGAATAGCTTAACGACGTGTTAACCATGGCGATGTCCGCATCAGTTTGTTTCAAATGGCATGTACCAAACCAAGAGGATGTAAAGGAAGGGTAATCCACACATAAAGCCAAAATGGATCATGTTTTTATTTTGAGTGGTTTCACATATATGAGATCAGGTGAAAACTTGTGTCTCAAAATTTAAGGAGTGTTTTCCCTAGACATTTTGATTTGGAAATATACCCAGGGTTAAATAGACCAGACAGGAATACAAGTGCCGAGCATTTGGGATTCTCAGGAAACAAAAATAAGGTGAAGGTCGGCACGCAAGTGTCCGAGCTCTCTGAACCATACATATTCAGAGGGAAGATAACCATAAAGATTAGAGAGATATACTAGGGTATATATATTTTAGGAGAGAGAAAAGGTGGCGGGGTGCCTACGGGGAAATATATACATCCATATATGCACACTTAGATTGATGTATGCATATACGTGAAGATGACCAGGATAGGTGTACCTACACATGTATACCCATAGGTACACGCACGTAAGGACTTGTGGACATGCATTTACAGACATGCACGCAATTTAATGTGGCAACAGATAAGCAGAGATTTCCTTACGTCGAGGGACGCCGGACTGGTGAAGAGATATATATAATAAGGTTTGAGCGACACATGTCGGGAGAAGAAAGGGTTCACGTGGTTGTTATGAACTGACGGTGATGCGAATATGAGAGAGTCAATTAGGTTTTCATTAGGGTTGTTTAAGAATATTATTACTAGTATAAAAGTTTTTGTTAGCCCTAATTTTTAGGTTTCAGAAAATCAGGGTGTGACATCTATAGATTCCTTTGCAAGAGGACATTGATGATTTCTTAGCATGGCATTTTGACAAAAGGGGAGTGTTTTCTGTCAAGTCTGCATACAAGGTTATTGTGGACAACGAGGCCCATAGTTCTGTACATGCCCTAGCATCAAGCTCAAACACCAATGGTGAGCATCACAATTTCCAATGGAAAAAACTAGTCTCTCCCATTACCGACGAAAATTATCCATTTGCAACTAATAGTCTTTCCCTGAGAATGAAGCTGCTAAGGAGGGGCATGAATATTGACACTTGGTATCCTGTTTGCTTTCGCCTAGATGAAGATGGAGGCCACTATTTTCTTAAGTGCAAAATGGTGAAAAATGTGTGGAGGCTGGCCCACCTCGAACACATTAGAACAAGCCTCATTATGTGCCCAAATCCACTAGCACTTCTGGAGAAAATCTTCCAACTGAATGAAGAAGAGAAGATCAAAGTATGTATTATTATGTGGCTGTGGTGGCACGACAGAAACAAAGCAAATGTTGGAGATTCAATTAGATCATAGGAAGAGCTCCAGTTCTCTATAAATTTTCATGTTACTCAATGTTTGCACAACTTATAGTAAAAGTTTTCTCGCCCGATAGCAACCCATAGGTGGAGCCCACCCTCTCCTGATTTTTGGAAAACTAACACAAATGGAGCTTTTTGCTGTACTTCACGATCTGGTGGATGGGGTTTTACTATCAGAAATGATCGGGTTGAAGTGGCGCTACCGGTGCAGGGAATCTGGAGCTAATCACTAATGCTTTGCATGCAGAGTCTTTGGCTTTACTGCACACCATTAAAACTGCTACCCAGCTCGAATGCAATCGAGTGATGTTTGAAAAGGATGCAGTAAACTTGAAGCAACCTGTCACAAGCAACGAATATGATATTTCTCTGCTAGGTGCTGTGTTTCTGGAGATTAAATTTCAGACGCATATAGATTTTGATGATGTAAAAATATATGTATGTTCTCGGTCTTGTAATTTTGTTGCACATGCCTTTGCAGCACATGCTGCTTTGATGGGAAGTAGTAGCCAAGAAGTGTGGCTGGACAATTCGAAACTTTGTATTGAACCTTGTTGCTAGTGATTTAACCAGCACGGTTGCGTAATGAAATACATAGTGTTCCTCTAAAAATAGCGTCTGTTCTAGAAAAAAGGTGTCCCACTCTAACATTTTTAATTTCAACTTGGTTTTCTCCACTCTCAAATTGAAGATTCAACTTTCGTATGTGAGGGTTCAAATTTCAAAATTCACAAAATTTCAACTCAAAATTAGGAAAAAAACTATATAAAAAAAGAATAACAAGCTTTGTGGTAGTGGTGACAATTTTTTGTTCTCAGACGACAGGAGGGAAAGAGGAGAACGGCGGTGCACGGGAGGGCGTTCTGCAACGTGGGCCATATGGAGAAAGGGAGGGCAGACGCGTTATGGTGAATTGAGATAGGTGATACTATAACGGCGGTTGATTTCCACGATGCGCGTGTCTCCTCTCGATTGTGAAGCGCGAGTTTGCCTACTTGCGGGCTACCGTAAGGTAGCACTTCCGACTTCAGTTGCTACAGAAATCTGAGAATTTTTCCGAAACATGTAAAAGCCTTGCGTGTCCATGTACAAAACAAAATGAGAATAAAAAGCAGCCTTGGCAACTCATGTCAATTCATGAAAAGATATTTTTCCAAAACATGTAAATTCGTGTGGGGGTATAGGCAAAGTCTTGTTTTCCACAACTCATGCACAATGACAAAAGGGTATAGGCAAGGTTCAACATATACATTTAGAAATGCTTCTTTCTCTAATCATCAGTCTTACCAAATGCACTTAGTGGTGAACATTCCTTCAGGACCACCAAATCTCCACCCTTCTTTGAGAATTTGAGACACAAGTCAAGCTACTGTACTTCCAAGTTTTTACTATGCTTGCTAGTTGCTCCGGCTACAAATAGCTTAGCCTAACCCTCTACAGCCATGGGACCATCACTTCGTGTATCGATCGGACTCTTGCTGATACACTCGTACTACATTCCACTGACCCAGAGGTAGCAAAATTCCCCAATTTATTACGCATGGTCCATGGATCGTTGACATCTGCAACCCCTTCATAGGCTTCCGTTTCAGGATAGGAAGAGAGCACGTGTGGACTACTCGAGGCCCCGATGGGAACTCTATTCCATCTATATGCTTCTCGTGTTTGAGGCATGCAGCGGAAAATATATAAGTTGCTTGCTCATGCATCTCAAAAAGATATCGATCGCTAGCTGACGCCAAATCGTTATCCCCTCGTCGCCAAGCCCGGCAAACACCACCACATGCATGTGGAAAGCTGTCCGTCCGTTGCCTCGATCCAGGAAAGACCCTGTAGCCAAGCGCATTTCCTACATTATCGTATCACCTCGTTATGTGCCACACTAAGTCACTACTCACTACACGGTTCTTTGGGATCGGAGTACATTATTGTGTGTACTGTAGTTAGCTCCTTCTTTGCTTGCACTGGCAGTAGTTATAGTACTAAGTGCTTAGCTGGTACCTAGATGGCATTGCAAATATTAGTGTTGTGTGCCGATGATCATATACATTTGCTCACCAGAAATATCATACATATAGATAATAGGTCTCTAGCTAGCAAACAGTGCAAAGCTCACCAGAAAGATCGATCGTAGGAAGGTCTGCCTAGCGACAGTGCTGGCTGGCTCTGATCGATCTTTTGAAACATTCACGCTACTTCATCAGGAACCTTGTCTGCAATCCACTGGACATTAGCGTGTCGACGGGTAGGTTTCGTACGCCCGCAAGCTTCTCCCGACAGAGCATTTGATCTCATCTGCTACTTCATCTCACACGCCTTGGAACTCGACATGTTAATCAGCGCTAGCCTCACGTGCCGTCTGGAGCTCTGGATTCTTGACACATTTCGACCGTGAAAGGTTTTCGACAAGCTGTTTATTGTCGGATCTTGCACGTACGCGCGCATGCCTCAGTCCAGGGGATGAACAAGAGAGCGATAAGGCTGAGAACTATAGCATCAGATAAGGCTAGAGTACAGACAGTAGAGGAAACTGAACAAGTGTGCAAGGTCGTCATCGAGATCGATGATGCCTGGCAGCTGAAGATGTCACGGCCCGGTCTGTAAGTGGTTGTTGCATTGCAGCGTTGCCGGTTGCTTTTGCATGAAAGCTATACTCTCTTGTACACAACAGTACGGGCTGCACATGCAGAAAATTCGATCTAGAGAAGAATCTTCAACGTTGTTATATAGTTGCTCCTATGAAAGAATTAATTAAAGAACTAATTAACGCATGATCTGGGCAAGTCGAAGACACACGCGTCGGGCCCGACCAAGCGTGATGGGATCCGTCCCGGCGCGGTCGTGACACTTAATTGGTGCCCAAAAACAATAACACTCGGAAAAACATCAAGAACACTCGGAAACGATTTTTCCAAGTGTTGCACTCGGGAAATTACGCTCAGTATAATTTAGTCGGGAAAAAATATGGAAAACATTCGGGAAATCATTTGTTCCCCGAGTGTTACCTCTGACACTCGGTAAGATATAGCACGCGGGGAAATCTGAGGCTTTCTCGAGTGTAGGTTAGACACTCGGGAAAATTGTGATTTCCACGAGTGTGGACGAACACTCGGGAACTATTTAGCCGACGGCAAAGCTGCGAGTTTCCCGAGTGTCAAACCAAAGTCTCGGAAAATATTTAGCCGACGGGAAATGTTTTAGCACACTCGGGAAATTTTGCTCGAGTGTACGCTTAGACACTCGGGAAAGCTATTCTTAACCGTTTGGCCCAGCCGCTCGGGGCACTATTTGACCACTCGAGAAATCCAATTTTGAGCTTTCCAGCAGCTCATTTGCCATAGCATATCACAGTCCATTGCAGCAACATATATCAATAGGAATTCATTGCACAAAAAGCATTGCAACCTTATATATCAATAGCAATTCATTGCGCCTAAAAGTCCACAATGATATAATCCAGAAACTAGGTTCAATAGGAATTCATTGCACAATGATATAATCCAGAAACATCACTTCATGTACTCCAGTTCACTAAGTTCAATAGGTTCCAGCACTCCACCAGTTCACAAACAGCAAGAGTACATAATTTATCAAGTTCAGTACATAATTTAGGGGATCTTCAGATTTACTTGCACTTGATATCCTCTTGATCAGTAGCACCTAGAATGAAAGATGCATATAGACTAGTTAGAACTCTTGGTCAGTACCACTTACACAGAACAACAAGGAAAACAAGATAATTAAAGTACGGTTGAAGTCTTAAAGATCAGTGCATTAAAAGGCTATCTGACCTTGCTTTTGTAACTCAGTAAAGTAACTGATCTAAAACTAGTTAAATATGAATCACTCAGTCAACATCTAAACAGTGTTAAATTCAATAGGAAAACTAATGACAAATTTACAATGCTACTACAAGCAGCTCTAGCAGTAATAGCCATCATAATATCTCAACAGACTAAGTTTTGTCTTCTTTTCTTTAAATAGCCATCTAATTCGCCAATTAACTCAATGTAACATTACAGATCCTCAGATCATCAAGAAAGCACTGCCATAGCAGATCAATCGATTTGATATTCTAAATTCTAATAAACCCAGTCATTTATAACAAGAAATCAAACAAAAATACCACTAGAAAATGCATGGCAGATGTCCTGAAATAAAACACTAAAATCTAATATCACAGTACCAGATGATTTGGTCACAGATGACAGTTTACAAGTTGCTTGTACATTCCTAAAACTACTACTTCTAGGGGATACATCCTCTCCACTGTCATAATGACAAGCTGGGTTGCTTCATGGATTTGGGCGGTCAATTGGATTAGGATGGCTAATGGCCCACATCTGTCATGAATTAGTGGGACCATAAGCTATTGAAAAAGTGGTAATACTTGGAGAGTTAGGGGATCATCGATCATCTCTGTTATACCCAAATTTCATTACAGCTCATGTAATTGCACCAATTGGTGGTCAATAGCAACAGCAGCAACATTAGTAGCTCTTGCTCGTATGAATTTGCAATAGCCTCTACATATTTCAGTTTAGCACTTTAGCTTGTCCAATCCCTTGATTCTCAGAAACCAATTGCCATTGGCAAAATTAACAGTAACAGTGGCATGAGGTAGTAACATGGATCAGAAACCGTGAAACTGATGATATTGTGATGACAAACATTGAGAAATATTTCCAGCATGAAGTGGGGAGACATCAAAGGAAGACACTTACCTAAGTTATCCTCATGACGTTGGAGTTGTGCAGTTAGGATTCAGTGGGGTTGATGTACCATCTCCTGCATGACCTTCTACAACAGGAGGAGGAGTATTTGATCCAGCTGATCCCTAAAGTATTAATTAGCAACAAAGTTGTAAGTAAAATCTCCTATTAAAAATAAAGTAATTGTCAAGAGATATGAAGAGAACTAACCAGAGCAGATGATGGAGTGAGTGGTGCCGTTGGTGCAGTGCTATTCATGTTTGCTTGAATAGACTATAAATTGGTTTATAAATGACAATGATACATTAGACAAGAACCAAGGTAGCAATAGGAATGAAACTTGAAATGTTTGTTATTATGATCAAGAACTAGCCATGAGCATTTCCTGCATCTACATCCTTGCCGCCGTTTCAGCTTCCAACTTGGTTTGGAGTTCCAAAATCAAGTCTACTGCAGTCCATGGGCGTGTTTGAGGGCGTACATCTGGAGATGATGCACTACTTGCTGATCGGACCTCGGAGAGAGTTGTGCGCGAGTCAATGTAGCCATCACCAATCATGTAGCGACCATGTTTCTTGCCCGATCTAGCTTTGTACACTGCAATTGGATCAATTGGTGAATGCATTACATTGAATTCTTGGCCATGGATCAGCTTCGCAGCATCAGTATATGCTTGTTGTACAAAATAGAAGCAACATGTAGTTAAACATGTTTTTGGTTGAATGAACATCATAAATTGTCACACCCCGATTTTTTGAAACATGAAAATTAGGGCCAATAAAAACTTTTTCGCTAATAACATCAGTTAAAATACACCAAACTAGGACCTTGGTTCAACTCACGATGCAACTAGGGACCAAAAACATGAACACACCCTCGGCATGCTTTCTTTTTTTCCCTAGTCGGTTTAACCTAGACCAATACATGCAGCGGCATATCCACGCGGTACCCTTGTGAAAGGGAAACATATATACGTCGCTAACTTCTTCCGAATGAATTGATCTTCTGCCACCTACTTCGCCATGTCCTATCGTAAGTGTATGCACATATACACTGCTTTTGTATATACGCATACCCGCAAAACCCTAACCCCTTCTACCCGAGGTACGGAACAAAACTCTAACACATCATTGGCTCCGCCACAATACTATGCATATATATGAGCATACCGGCAGTATTTTCCCAAGTCCCAACTCCCATGACCTCCTACCATTATCCTAGCCCCGTCGCCACCCTATATACGCTTAAATTTCCATGTGTATGTGGGCACATACACTCTGAACCTTGGTTCAATTCTTCCGAGCAGGTGTAACCTCCAACACCTTAGCTATCGTATGTCTGCCCGTGTATACACGTATATACCCATGGCCATCATGTATCTATACCCTCGTCCCGGCGTCCAGGTGCCTGACTGCGATTAATCCTCGACGCATGAGGATCCCACCTTCGCTCTTCTATTCGTCTCTGCATCGGGAATCTACCTCTCATTAGTATAATAGTAGGTCCCTAGTACCAATCCTATTCACGTGATAGTGACCGGCAAGCCAAATGCGTGTATATCACTACTACACATGCTACAGTACCACGAAACGTCAGCTCAACCTACAGCCCTTGCACTGTGAAGCATTTCCATCTCTGCCAGGACACTGCCGACCCAAGCCACGCAATCACGAATTCTGAATTCGGTGCCTAACCTTAGAGTGTAGCTGCGACGTCCTCGGCAGGATTCCCGCGCCTACTTCGTCCCTGCCATTACCGTGTTTGAACTGCTCCCCAAACCGAGCTGCTCCCCTGCAACTCTTTCTCACCCCATCTGTCTCTGCTGAACAGCTACAAGTACACTATTCCCCCATGCCACCTCCCTCTGGAAGCAGTAAGTGGTGCCTAACTTGACCCATCCTCTCTGCTACCCTGCATGTCATCTCTCTTGAAATAGCGACGAAAATCTAGCTAGAGGAACACTGCATTTCACCTGTGCTGCTACTGATACCTCACCCTAGGCTTGAAATCACCGCACGCATTCGGTCAAAGCATCAAAAGGCAAGCACTATTGCCTCTGTTAAAGCCAATCCTTGCAGGCTAAAGCCACTTCCTCATTTACTCCAGCTAACTCACTCACCAATCTTCCACTATCCATCTACAGCGCCAACTCCCCGCTCCCTCATTCATCAGCAAACCGAGCTCTTCCTCAGCTCTATCCCCCATTCTTCCCCATACTCTCCCAAGCCGAGCTCTGCTCCCCAAACTCTCCACGGCACCCCTACTTCATCTTCCTACCCCAAGCTCCTCCCTCCCTCACTGAGCCGAGCAGCTCGAGCCCATTCCTTCCACGAATCTTTCCCGAGCTCTGTTGCTCTCCTCTTCCCAAGCGCCACAGTCTTTCTCTCCCCCGTTCGCCCTCTTCTCTGATGCAATCCTTCTTATTTTAGCCATGGAGCTGCCCCGGTGAAGTGTTCAGAGAACCACCGCTCGTCAGTTATGCCGCTGCTGATTCCGTTCCTCCCATCACCAAGGTTGAGCAGCCTCTTCGGCCAGACCGCCACCTCACAGCCATTCCGGTGGCCACGGACCTTCCATCACCTCCCTCGCCTTGCCTCGAGCGCCCAGGTACCGATTGCACTTGCTACGTGCCTTAGAGCATCAGTGCGTGCTCGCCGGAGTTTAATCCGCACCGTCGCCGCTCCACGGCAAGGACATCTCGAGCGCTGGGTAGCCACTAGCAGCGCCGCTCCTAGATCTGCCAAGCACCACCGGGTGAGCGCCCTCATCACTTCGGGTCCCTCAACTCCGCCACGTGATGCGGTCTCCAGTGCCGACCTCCTCCATTCAAGCCACCGTGCCGCCAGCCCCTCATTCTCTCTGCTCTCTTTTTCCCCTCGCCTCATGTTGGTCTGCACAACCAGCCACCGTGACGAGTGCCGTCACCATCAATAAGCAACACTGCCGTTGATCCTTGCTTAACCCCTTCCCGAGCCCTTCACAAGGTGTTCTAAGTGCAGCTTTGGCCAAGGGAGAGGAAAACGCGCACGAGCACAAGGAGAAGAGGAAAACACTGAGCTTAGCACTGCACCCAACTTGTGCCTCCTTGCTCTTCTCCCCTCTTTTCCTATCAAATAAGCTGAGTACAGTGGCTTAAATAGCTCATACACGCACACACACAACTAATCGCCACTGACCTACTAATTAGCTACTAATTGCATGGATTTCAGATCCATTCACACGGTGCTATTAGTGAAAATCACGATTAGTACTGAGGTTAATCACGTGAAGTCTATCTAGTCGGTGCAGTCAAGATTAGACAGTTGAATGCTTTCAGACAGCATACTTGATATAGAGCGAGCAGCTAATTGGAGCTAAGCGTGTTTAAGACAAGTAAATACTTTAGTCCTTGGCATTTGATGCTAGAGATTGAGCTGCCGGGTGTTAAATGAAGACTAAGTTTAATTAAAGCCCATAGCCAGTAACTAATAACTACTGCTGTTAATTCATGGTTGGGTTAGTCGCTCACGGACGTTAACAAAGTTTTGGCATCTACAATAATTCTCTAACCGTAACCGAACCTAATAACTAACTGGTTCACTATGTCATTCCAGACATAGCTAAAGAACAGATGAGTTTAGGTTAATACCAATGTCCCTAACTTACCCCTAACCACGTAGAAGTATAAGTTTATACATATGTATATACCTTCGCTGATATGGTTCCAAGAAAAATAGATCTTATATCTATTATTTAAAATCAGGAGCCCCATCTTGTTCCAGTACAACTTCAGTTCAAATGATAATTCCAAACCAAGTAGTACGAAACCCTTGAGCAAGATGCCCGATATAGATTAACCTTAGCGGTGTCCTGCGTTTCCAAAATATGCTTAAACTCCGCATTGTGTCCCCCCGCGATATAAAGAAATAAAGAAATCCTAAGCGATGAAGTGCCGTGGGCGGATACTTCCCGCCAAGCTAACGTAGAGCACCCAACCCTAGCTCGAACAACTGCTTAAAATCAAATGGCTAATCAACCATGTTATGATTTCATGTGTTGAAGTTTCTAATTCCACATTCGATGTTAATTAGCTCTTCCTTGCAACGTTGATTTATTCGCCGTTCTTTCGACGTGTAGATACCGACGTAGGAAATATCACGTGAAGGAATTTGGACAATTGTCGAATCAGGTCCAAGACCGAGCCCCGGGCAACTTGCCAGGCAAGCATTCCCATCTTGATCATGTTGAATCCCATATGTGCGAAATTTAATTACTTTGTTTGCGAAACTTACATGCTATGTGGATATCAACGGTATTTTATGTAGACCTAGATATACCCTAAAGATGCATAAGACTTAGGTCTGAATGTCTGATTCCTTGTAACCCTAGGTATATTAGTTGGTTGTTCTGCGACCAACAAAAGTAATAAGATTATAGGCATTAGCCATGCTTAGCCCTGCTGTAGTCAAAAACTAAATTTTTGTTCGAATTAGATGAACCCCTTTGGGACATGGGAAATAAAACCCTCGGATAGCATGTGTTATCTGAGGTGGCATTTGAAAGAAATGTTTGTCAAAACCCCAAAGAAAACTGGAGATGATTTTGATTCGGGTGAGAATGCTAAGGGTAGCTCGGGGGTGTAGAGTACCTGTTGGTGGCATGGTCATCCGGGACGAACATGGAATGAGAAATGGAGTCTTGCTCGAATCAGTTAAGGACCGAGCCTAAGTGCCGCTAAACCAGTTCCTCACCGTACGTCCACATGTCCTTTATAGGAAAGACTTGGCTTGGTACCCCGGCAAGTATTAGGGTATGGACCCGTGGGAAGTAGGAAGCATGTGCTAGGTGTTTAAAAGTCCTAGATATCTACTATCGCTGGGCGTTTGAGTGTTGATGCGTCACAAAGGTGGGGAGTCCCACTTTTGGTCTGGGATGCAAAAGTTGGGTCAACCACCTAGCGGGTCCAGCTCTAGTATGGAAGCGGGCGAAGGTCTCGTTGTAATAACCCTACCGGCACACCTCATGAAGTGTGCTCATCGAGCTCTGGCAACAAGGGGGACTTACATCTTGTGGGTAAAGCCGTACAACCTCTGCAGAGTGTTAAAAACTATTCGAATAGCCGTGTCCTCGGTCATAGACATGAACTGGCAAGGCCACACACTGGTTAGACTGAGTTTTGTTTGCGAAAGTTTAGGAAAGGGATTAAGGACGTGGACATGATGTGTCCACAGGGTGCAATTTATGCTACACGGCTAGTAGCAAGGAATTGTAGGAGAAGGAGGCTAGCCGTACTATCCGGGATAGTACGGGCTGAGCATTGAGTCAAGCGGAGGCTAGCCGTGCTATCCGGGATAGCACGGGCTGAGCACTGAGTTGAGGAGGCTAGCTGTGCTATCCGGGATAGTACGAGCTGAGCAATGGAATGAGGAGGCTAGTCATACTGTCCGGGGTAGTATGGACTGAGCTATCACTTGAGATGAGGAAAGGAGGTAGTTGGGTCTACCTCAAGAGAAGTTTTGTTGCTTTGAATTGCTCTGATTTACAAAACTATTTTGGAATCTACTATTCTCGTATTTCAATTGAAAACTTACATTTCCGCACAACAAGCAACTTAGGATAGAGCTGTTCTTTTGACACATACCCTGCATACTATATTGCCTTATATTTCCCCTGTGGGGATAGCTTGCGAGTACATTCAATGTACTCACCTAGCTTGTTGATTTGGCCAGACGAAGGAGACATCAATTCCAAAGATACGATTACGATCACGACAGCTAGGGCGTAACCCCAGTTAGTTGTCTGTCGGGTATGGCATATTGATGGGCATCATTACCGCTTGAATTCTGCTGCAAGTTTATAGCCATTGGGCTACAGGTATCAGACAATCGACCTTGACGGTCTATTTACTTATGTACGTATGTATGACAATGATATACAGGTTAACTTGTGTGTACCGGCTACTGATCTAGGGACCGGTACAAAAAACACAAGGGAGTATCCGACCTTAAAACCGGGTACGCCACATAAATAGACAAAACTAATTACAAGTCTTACCAATCTCTCCATTACTCGCGGGTTGCACAAAGTACTCTTGCTATTACCCCTCCTAGCTGCTACAAATGCCCCTACATCAGACATGGGCCTTTGCTCCTTCTTCTCCTGCAACAAAAGCACAATAAGGAGGCATGAAGGAGTTGCACTGACATATCATGAGGAGTTGCAACAAAAAGACAATAACGCGTCATGGAGTTTGCATACCATGTGCTTCTTATAACGAGCCATGGATGAGCTGCCTTGACTGTGTGATGGCCCCCTCATCAACAACCTGCGTTGCCTAGCTTGGAGACCCTTTTGTACATATTCATCATCGCACCACCTCGTTTCGACAATCTGACACCATGCATTAGAACACATGCTGGCCCACCAAGGTATTGCCTAACTAATCAAGTGTAACAAAAATTTAGACCAACACCTATTCAAATCATGAGTAATCAAACAACAACACCTAAATATCATCATGATCATCAAAGTAGCAGATTTACAAGCCTTGTTTGGTTACCTGCATGTAAGCATCCACACTTAGCCTTGTTTGGCAAGCCTCAGCCCTCTTTATGTCCCTTTTAAGCACTTGTTTGTAGTAAAATGTCACAGCTTGGATGCATGCTTCATAGTACATTTGTGAGATAAGCTTCTTGACAACTTTACGAACCACACTTCTAGAATGGTTCTCTTCTCCCTCTGCCCATCTAAACCAATCCTACAATCATGCATATAGTTGCAGCAAATCATCAGTGAATTAATTCAGCAATGAACAGCAAAGGAATGGACTGATGTGTAGGGAGAGAAACTTACCCAGAAACTTTCCTCCACCCGCTCTAAACAATTAGTGAATTGTCCTCCAGCTTCATCAGGGGTATCCTCCTTGGCCTGATAGTGCTTCCATGTCCATGGGGGCTCCTCCTTTCCGTTGTAAGTTACCAAGCCAGGGAAAACCGAATTAGCACTCCAAGTATGCCGTTAGGAAGCCTACAATCTTCAGCGCCTCCTTGTTCTCGCCAATGCCTGCACAAAGCAAAGACCCCTCCATTGTAAGTTTTCAGATATTCAAGCTGGGCAAGGTCAGTGAAAGCTGGGCACATTTACTTACTTGTCTCCAACAACTTGAATGATAGGCTTATCCTCTTCTCATGTTGGTCGTGGTGGCAGGTTTGCAGGTCCACACATCTAGAATGATTGATCTGAATTGCCCTCATCCTCCTCTTCTTCTTCCTCAGCCTCCTTACCTTTATCCTCTTCATCTACATTAGTAGAGGGTCCTAAAATTGCAAAATTCCTAGGGAGCCCATCTTCTTGAAAGAAATATTCAGCGTGTGTGTTTGGGTCCAAGTTGTAATCTTCATCGTTTGGGGTAGGTAATTTACCATGTGGTTGTACCTTGTACACTACCCAGCAACCCACTAACCTAAATACAGTCTTGCATGGGTATGGGACATAGTACACTTGCGTGGCTTGTTGAGCCACAATAAACAGGTCGTTTCCCGGTAAGACCGTTGATTGTTCAACTTCAACAAGCCCGATCGAAGGGTCCCGTCTCACTCCGGTGATTGGATAGAACTAATGGCATTTGAATAAAACAAGTTTAAGATGTTTGCTTCCATGGAAAGATAATTCCATTATTTCTTCAATTCTTCCATAGTACTCAACACCATCTATCCCTACAGTCAATAACCCACTACTGACTGTGGTTGCATTAGATCGTTCCCTTTCATGTGTTGCTGTCCGGAAGTGATACCCATTCACATCATATGTACTATAGGACATCACCCGAGTATGGCATCCTTTAGCAACTTGTCTCAATTCGCTACTCATAGATTTGTCATTGCTGCCCTACAAGTTTAATAGGAAAGGTTTGGTGTATTAATTGTATGTACGGGAATATAATGTGAAATGTGAGTAGCCGATAGAGAAGTTACTTTTTGATGGAACCAAGATATGAAATTCCGCTTGCCATGACCACTACCACTCCTAAGAAGGTTCTAAACTTCTTTGTCCGTAGGCTCTCATTGTCTCTTCCACTCTTCACTAACGAATTTGCTACAGGCAACAAGAGAAGTGGTGTGAAACAAAAACTCATGGCTTCTTGAAAATAAATTAGTTATCGACTACCTTATGTATTTTTCCACTTCGTCGAGGTTGGTCAAGACATACAACATAGCGCTCAACCACTCTTCATACAGTAAAACTTTGAGAATCCCCCGACTTGAAGTGGCACCTTGTCCAGTGAAGAGGCTAAGTTGGCAATCATATTCAGGGATGCTAATATTGTATCGGCAGCTTGGATTATGCACCGCGGGAACAATGTCACTATATTATATTGTTGTGAAGTTTGACACTTCCTCAAGGATGTATGCCTCAGCTATGGAAGCTTCAATATGAGATTTATTTTTACTTTTGCATCGAAGATCCTTTTGTTCCCTCTCAATTGGAAACATCCACCGGTTTTGCACTGGGCCCCCCATGCTTGCTTCATATGGGAGATGCAAAATCAAATGCTGCATTGGATTGAAGAAGCTCGGTGGAAAGATCTTCTCTAACTTGCAAAGCAACATAGGTGCTTCATGCTCCATATGTACCATCACCACAGGATCTATTTCATCAAAGCTAACGGTAGAAGAAGCTCAACTCCACCATCACTTGCCAAATACTCTCAGGGACATAGCCTCGAACCATCACTGGCAAAAGACACTCCATGAATATGTGATAATCATGACTCTTAAGGCCGTTGATGCGCATAGTAGCTAAATTCACTCCCCTCCTTAGATTTGCTGCATACCCGTTAGGAAACTTCAAGTCTTGAAATCACTCCAATATTTTCTTTTTTTGAGCCCTATTGAGGCAGAAACTGGCTCTTGGCTTCTCCCACTTATCAGTGGGGGTCTTGTGGATCATGTTGAGAGATGGTCTATTGCAAAGCTTCTCTTGATCAAGTCAAGCCTTAACATTGTCCTTCGTCTTGTCAGGAATGTCAAAGATTGTGCTAAAAATGGCCTCCACGACATTCTTTTCATTGTGCATTACGTCAATGTTATGTGGCAAAAGGAGCTTACGGAAGTAGGGCAACCACCACAAGCTTGGAATGTGAGTCCAGTTGTGCTCCTTGCCATAATCCTTGAACCCATCTCCATCAGCAACAGGCTCGAGGGCATCTAACTGAGCACGAACATCCTCACCTGTCATCTTACCTGTCGTCTAACTGAATTCTTGGTATAAATGGAAGATACTAAAATTTTTTTCTAGCAACGGTAAGCTGCCTCTTCTGACCATCGCCTGAGTCTACCTCAACATACCTAGAGGATTTACACTTGTCACAATGCTGTTTGTCAGCATGTTCTTTCCTAAATAGCATGCAATGGTTTGGACAAACATATATCTGCTCATAAGGCATCTTAAGTGCACCGAGCATTTTCTTGGCCTCATACAAGTTAGGGGGCAGCTTGTGACCTTCTGGGAGAAGGGTACCAACAACAGTCAAGAACGCATCAAAGCAAGCAATGCTGGTGCTAAACTGGGACTTCACAGCAAGTAGGCGTGCGACTACATCAAGTTGAGACAATTGTATGTGCCCATGGAGAGGTTGGTTTGCTACAGCCAACATATCAAAGAAGGCCTTTGTGGTAGGCTTTGGCTCTTCCTCTAAAGGTGGAGGCCTTTGTGGTAGGCTCCGGTTCTTCCTCTAAAGGTGGCACATGTGCATCATGCACGTCATCTACCATGTCTCCGATCCTAGTTGCATAGTAGTCGGTGCGTCGTCGTATCACCTCTGATCTGCTACGTTCTGACTCACCATGATAAACCCACAAGGTATAGCCTGGCCTAAATCCATGCTTGAACAAGTGTTCAATCATTTTTCCCCTTGTTTGTGGACGTGTGTTTGTGCAACGACTACAAGGACACCACACACCTCAGGGTCCCTTAGCCCTAGCAAATGCTCGATCCAAAAATTCAGTGGTCTTATCTATCCATTATTTACTTATCTCATCTTGGCTTCTACGACCGGTGTACATCCAACCACGGTCCTCATCCATCCTAATGTACAAAATATTGTAAAGCATTCAGTAAATTAACCCATCCTATAAGCTATAATCAAATTATCATGCTTGATGTATCAATTATTACTCAGTAATTTAATTCCATCCATTTTTCAAATTAAATACATCCATTCTAATCTTTACAAAATCTGAAACAGACAATGATTAATGAGATATCAATTAAATCAATTAATTATGTTATCATGATATATATTACCTACCTGAACCAAGTCTAAGAATCCTCAATTTCTGAAATATAGAAAAGAGAAATGGAGCAAATACAAAAAAGAAGCCACAGTAAACTAATTAACCCACTGATCAGAGAAAACACACTCCAATAAAAACGTAAATAAATCTACTGACTAGTGTGGCCTCAATGTCATATAAAAAATGAATCACCCAAAGGTGTTGATTTACAAGCTAGTAGTGTTAACAAGCTTATCACTAAAAAAATCTACTGACTAGTGCCTCCGTGTCAACATGCTTATCACGTATAAAAAGGGAATCACCAAACTGCATTGATTTGAAGCTAGCACTGTGAACATGCTTCTCAACAAACTAATCTAACAGGCTCTCATGCATCCAAATGCTATCAGCGTAAACTACCACAAAAATGCAAAATAAAAGAACACATCTCATATGCAGTAAGTAAAGCAGGGTGAAACTGAGATAGAGCATCCGAAGAACACCACGTACCTATGAAAGGATCTCAGGAGCCAACTAGAGGGGGGTGAATAGGAAGCTAGCTAGAACATTAAAAACTTCTTCCTTTTAGATGCAAATGTTCTCAGACAGATAAGAGGAACTAGCAGCTGTGTGACAGGTATACTACTCAGGTAAGAAGGTACACAAATAATATAACGCAACTATCATACATGTGATCTACACAGGTGCACTATCTAAGAGAGACAGGCATGTGTGAAGAGACTGTGACACAGATAGCTACCATCGGTATAGAGTAAAGATCACAGCTATATTAGATATATATATATATTAAAGAATTACACAAGCATGCAAGGAAATAAGCAAGTAAGTGCAGAATGTAAACACACGGAGAGACAAGAGATTTTTCACTGAATTTTCCACTCTTTTCAGAGAGGTACGTCTTCGTTGGAGAAGCTACTCCTAAGAGATAGCCAGCACTGAAACATGCTTGTTCTCCGAGTACCTGAATCTTCAGACATGCTCCTTTGCTTATGGAAGTCCTTTTGCTTGGCAGCGGGTAGACTTCAGATCACCCTCACAAACGTCTAGGCCAACCCGCACAAGCTTGGGTGATCACTAGCGACTCCTACACCTGTGTAGGAGTAGACACTCCAAGAGTAATAGAATCTGCAGCAACAACACTTGGAGGAACCATTGCTCTTTGCTCAAAGCTCTAACTCTCTTGAACTAATACATGAGGATTTTGGTTTCTGTTCACGAGATGGGAGGCTTACAACGGTTGAAAATGGCTGACAAAGGTTGAGGTCCAGGACCTCCCCTGGTTCCCTATATATAGGGTCCGCAGGCACCTGACTGTTACACTCATGCCACGTAGGATTATGTGAGTCACCTGTGATAGGCACCGGTGATACAGCTAACCACAACGCACAACGGTAACAAGGCTTCAGGTAGACCGACACCTGTGTCACTGGTGGCTGACACAGGTGGAACCTTAACTGATGTAGACTCCCTACTCAGCCCGGTCTTGGCACAATACATGCCCTCAGCGCACACAAAACTCTGATGCATAACAAGAGAGAACCTCCAACAGTTTTCTGACACAGCAGACAAACCATTGCAGTGCAGTTCTCTTAGAATTTTCAAGCTCTCCCCTGGCACAGAGGTGTACCCGAGTCATAGAGCGATTGTTCACCTATGACACAACTATGCCATGTTGGAAATATGCCCTTGTCAGGCCTCTGGACTAGCTCATGTATTGTTGATGGTCTTGTTTTCCTGATCATGGGCATTGTTACTGTAACAAGGATGCCGGCAATAATGGGAACACATTGTTAGGGTAACAATGGTGTTGGATAGACCCCCTTATGAGATACTGCGAGATCACTTCGTCAATATGTTGTCAGTATCTTCTCATTATGTGTT
This sequence comes from Stipa capillata, assembly GCA_019208055.1. Lineage (NCBI taxonomy): Eukaryota > Viridiplantae > Streptophyta > Magnoliopsida > Poales > Poaceae > Stipa > Stipa capillata. The sequence goes on from JAGXJF010003332.1 coordinate 64,537, forward strand.
AACGTTTACTTGTGTCCTTAGACCATGAGAATATCGTAGACCCGGATACCGGATGGTTGCTTTGGGGTCATCAAACGTTACTCTGTAACTGGGTAATTATAAAGGTGACTTTCAGGTACACCAAAAAGTATATCGTGGTTCAAGATATGTCAAGACCGGGATTTGCCCATCCGGCGATGGAGAGATACACTCTGGGCCCACTCGGTATTATGGTGTCCAGCATCGCCTGGCTAGGTATTGTGACTAAATGGTTAGTCACGGGGACACCAGAATACGGAAATGAGAAAAGAGTACAAACCGGTAACGAGGATAACTAGGTATAGTGATCAAGGAGTTGATCACAGGGATACCATAAAAGTCTCGTCTCGGGTTGTGTAATGTATCGTGAGGCAAAAGGATGATATGCGGTAATACGAGGTTCGCTCGATAAAGATCTTCGATGATATGTGGGAGTCGTTATGGGTGTTCAGATCCCGCTGACGATTATTGACCGGAAGGTGTTCCGGACATGTCCACATATACTCGAACCTATAGGGTCACACGCTTAACATTTTAGCGACATTTAGGAATGCTATGATTTATGGAGAACGAGAGAGAAGGGTTCCGAAAGTGTTTCGGATGATCTCGAAAGTGTTCCGGGAGGTCCCAGATGGTTCCGGTGATGTCCGGAAGTGTTCCGAAAAGTATCAGAAGGTTCTAGAAGGTTCTGGAAGGTCTAGAAGGTTCCAGAAGTTCTAGAATGTTCTGATGGAGTTGGACTCCAACTCCATCAGGGAGTTCCTGCTGGAGTAGAACTCCACCTTCCCAGGGAGAGCTGCCCCACCCCCTTTAAATAGAGGGGCAGGGCACCTCAAAGGGCATCCCAAGCAGCCCCAAAGGCAGCCCTAGCCCCTTGGCCAAAACCCTAGGCAGCCACCACCTCTAGATTGGCCGCAGCCTCCTCTTCCTCTCTCTTCTAGATTGGATCTAGTTCAGCTGCCGGCGCGCTGCTGCTGCTTCTCCTTCTCGTAGATCCCCGCTGTTCTTGTGTGCTGGTCCACACATTACCGCGGTGTCGCTGATCCGGTACGCGTGGATACCTCAGAGACGTCGTACACTTCGGTGTTCGATCGGGCGAACTATTCGCGGGGAGATCACTCTCGCGGCTAGGAGGTATAACCTAGCTGCGGGAGTCTGCGGACTTCATCGACATCGTCAACTTCTCCGCTGCATTGACGTGATCGGCGAAGGTATGATATCGTTGCCTGCACCTCGATAGTGGATCTTGGTTTGGTTCGTGTACGGTAAAATTTTTGTTTTGCGTAGCACGTTCCTCAACATGCCACACAGGTAACTATGGCTCTAGGGTTTAGGAAACTAGCACAACAGTGTACTAGCACAACCTAGTTTCACACTTGTGCAAAACTGTTATTACAGGGCCACTGACCTCAAGGCATCAGTGCCACTGTGCAACACTCTGAGCATTGAGCATAAGAACTTCCAAAAGTAATTGCAACTTCATCCCAACTGTTAGTACAGGTGTTTCCTAAGGACTTAAGAAAACTAGCAAATCTAGGCTTCAGTTTCCATCAACTACAGTCAAGACTCTTGATGCATCAAGCAACCATCACCTTGCTTGCAACTCCTAGCACAGCACCGACTTCTTCACAGCTGTGGCATATCTGCCTATCACAGCTATCTTCTTGTCTTGGGCAAACACCTTTGTACTTTTAGTGGTCATCCTTTCATAGATAAAATCTCTTCCTAGAACCTAATCTTCCTGCTTACACTCAATGCAAATATTAGATCCCAGTTTGGGTTGCCATTAGCCATCAAAACCATTTAGGGGCCTATATGCTCTTTCAATCTCCTCCTTTTTGGTGGTTAGTGGCAACCCATTCAACATTATCAATTAAAGATATGAATGAGTAGGACATAAGCAAGTTGTTAGAATATACTCCCCCTGAGGCTGTGCATAAAAGATTTGCTTTTGGAATACAAATGCACAGATTTGAATTGTAAACGTGAGTAGTATTTTCTCACAACTTGCGCTTCATCAGTTCAGAAAGTTAAATGAATCATGAGTAATAAACTGAACTGAGCTGATAATGATGCAGTTCTAAATTTTCTTTTAAAGTATGTTCAGAGCACAAAGAAGGATTAGCATGATCAGAGCATTTATTAACATGATGATCAGAGCAAATATTTATACATGAAGCAGAAAATGTGTGAAGAATCAGAGCATAAATCAGATCAAAGAAAAAACCAACCACACATATCAAAACATGATCATGACAAAATAACATAGCTCAGAACATAAATTAAACTGCATCATTACAGAAAAGAAAAGACCTAATGTGATCAAGACATAAGAAATTGAAACAGGAAAACAAGTCTTGATACATAACACAACACTACTCTGCTCCTTTAAAGCCACTCACTCCCCCTACAGCTAAGCTTTTCTCCCCCTTTGACACTAAAACAACAGAAAGGGATAAGGGAAGAAGAAACTTCATGTCAGCTTGGACTTCAAGAGCTGGAGGACCTCTGTGAGCTGCTGCTGCAAGGAGTCTACTTTGATATGCAGACCTTTCACTTCTCTGCGCAGAGCAGCAAACTGAACAGGCATGACTTTGTTCTGATAGGCTCTTGTAGCTTCTTGAGTCATCATGGAGGAGGAGAGGGTGCCATCTTTTGCTACCTGTGTCACAGATACAAGCTCGGCTGGGTCAGATGCAAGATCACCAGCTGTGACACTGGTGGGCAGTTGGCGAGGAGGAGCTTGAGGCTGAGAAGCTAGATCTTGAGAGGTTGATGGACCAGCTGTGTCACCGGTGGGTGGCGTAGGTGAATCACTTGAACCACCAAAGAGTGCTGGCACAACCATCTCATCAGGGTAATCATCAGCTTGAGGTCTGAGCTGAGTTTTGGCTGTCTTCACTGTGATATCAAAAGTTGACTCTGGAAGACCTGTTCTCTTGAGGATCATATACATGATGTATGACCCATACCTCAGCTTAGCTTTCTTGTCTTTCTGAACAACATCTATTTCATGCAAGATGTACCTTGCCACATCAAAATGCTGGTTCTTGGCAATATGCACTAACACCTGCCACACTGGATTGTATACTGCATCTGTGTTACCTCCCTTTGGCTGAAGGGTGACATTGAGAATCTTTACCAAGTGCTTGGCAGTGATGGTGATGCCTTTGAAGTACACATGATCTGAAGGGGCATTGGCAGGGAATGTGAAGTTCCTTGGATAGAACTTTCTTCTTTCAGCATTGGAGACTGGCTCTAATTTGAATAAGTTAGGCGTTCTTGGCTCCACAGGTGCACTGAACAGGCTATTGAACTCTGGAGCTGTAATGGATAGCAATTGTCCTCTAGTTCTCCAGAGCATGACATCTTGATTTTCTTGTTTTACCCACATAGTGGCATAGAACTCGCTTATGATCTCTGGGTCATAGCCTTGTTGTAGATTGCATAAGAATTCAAGTCCTGAGGCTTGAATCAGAGATGATAAAGCCCTCAGTCTTGGATCACTCAAGGCAAACCAATCAAAGGCCTTGCAATCTACATATCCTTTGGAGGATAGGATCTCATGATACACCCCCTTTTGATGATCATTGTAAAATCTAGGTTCTGTGTAGTCTGGTTCTAAAAACTCCTTATCCTCACTGAAATATGGGCAGGTAGACCTCATCCTGATGAAAGCACTAGGGCTCATTGAGGCAACCCTGCTCTTTGATTTTCTTGGGGCACACTTGGGGAGCTTCATAGCTGTAGCCCTTGGAATGAACTTCATCTGATTGACCTCTGTCCTTAAAGCATGAGAGAACATACAGTGATACTTGGATTCCTGATCCTCTTCACCCTCTGAGTGACTAGGTGAGCTTTCTTCTTGTTCTGCCTCCTCCTCAGGTTCATTATCTGATTTTGCACTGGAAGATGAGCCCTCAGCTTGATAATCTTTATCAGAGTCAGCTCTGGGTTCTCTTGCTCTTGGAGGAGTTACTGATACACCTCTGTCATCATTTGATGAGCTTTCTGAGCTCTCTTCTTCTTCAGCTGGGTCATCTGCCTGTGGCACAGGTGATCTTGGTGACTCTTCCGTATGTGAGGGCACAGCTGTGACCGCTGGCTGTTGAGCAGGTGAAGGAGCTGATGGAGAGCTTTGAGTATCAGGGGCAGCTGGCTGTGTCACAGCTGTCTGAGGCAGCTATGAACTTATTCCTTGAAGATGTGGTGACTTAGTGGCTTCTGCTTGTCCTTCTTCTCCCTCTGAGATAATGAATATTGAAGGAGATATTGGCTTGTGCACATCCAGAGATGAGAGAGTGTCCGTACTGACTAAGCTGGAACTCTTTTTTTCTCTTCTCTAATAAGTTGCTGGCAGAGCAGGCATTAGACGAGCACCTGGGTCAGCTACGTGTGGCACAGGTAGTGACTTCTTCTTCTTCATAGCAAGAATGTCTTGCTACTGCTTGGCCAATATATCTTCAATGATGGTCTTGAGGATTGAGAGGTCTCAGAGATAATGGGAACATCGTCATCAACATCCACTGTCTCAGTTCTCTTTCTCTTGTAGCTGGGAAGGGGTATCTAGGCAGCTTCTTTCCTAAACTCAGGTGACAACATCTGTTGTAAGGATTTTATTTCTTGTAGCAAGGCTTTTCTATCAGGACCTTTTGGAAAAACTGTCATCTTCATAGTTAGGTCCTGAATTTGATTCACCAGATGGGTGTCTCTTACTGAAATAGAGAAACTTGCCCCAGTGGACGCAGCTGTGGGATCAGGTGATGACACTGATACTGACACAGCTGGTGTCTTGGAAGATAGGAGCTGCTGCTTCTCCATGATTTGTCTTCTGACAGCCTGCCTCTCTGAATCTGACTTAGCAGTTTGCATCTGGAGGTGAAGGGCAGCTATCTCATTTGAGAGAATTTTGTCAGCAGCTGTAGGCTCTGGAATAGTCATAGAGATAGGCCTAGCCTGACTTGATAGCTGAAGAGACTTTGCTTGGTAGGTCTCCAGCAAGTGCTTCTTCTTCCTCTCATTGGTCTCCTTACTGATTTTCTCTGAGAGCCTATCCATCTGTTCTAAGATGATTTTGTCATTATCTAGATCTGCTTCAGAAATCTACTAATTAGATTTAGGCTCATGAATTGAAAGTGTGCCCCTTGGCAACACTACTTCAGAGATGGATGACTTCGTTACTTTTCTGATTGTTCTCTTGGGCTTCTTAGTAGTTTCCTTGCCCAATGAAGTGTGTTCAGCATCAGATGAGGACCTTGTCCTCTTGGATGTGACAAGCTGTACTGAACTTGACTGTCCAGCTTCGGATGCTATAGCAGCAGCTTTCTTTTGCCTGTAGGCTTTTTGCTGTGCTCTTCTTCTCTGAAGAGCTTCTTCTTTCTGTCTCAATCTTTCCCTTTGTTTATCAGAATCAGAAATGATGATCTCTCTGCTTGATTCTTCTGGATCAGACCACTTGAGATCACTGCCTTCTCTATCCGAACTTGAAGACATCTGAAGAAACGAGATAGATAAGGAAGAATAAAGAAAAGGAGTGTTCCTAAATGCAGAAGATAGTAGCTGTGTGGGCCGCCTGTCTGAGGTCAAGGTGACATAGGTGAGGACTTGGAACCAAACTAAAGTCTCTGCCCTTGGATTAGGCATGCCTGTGTGACAAGTGAGACCCTAGCGGTGACACAGCTACGCGCAGAGGCGGACGACAGATTCATGAAAACTAGGTTTTAACGAAGTTTTGCTGCTAGGTTTCGAGCTAGATGAATCTAGAAATCTAAACAAAGGCTAAACCAACCCTAAATAAGGACAATGCACTACTGAAATAAGCTCACGAGCGATTGCATTGACAAGAAACTAGGTTGAATGCAAAGAAGGGTTGGCTGAAGCTTACTTTAATCGAAAACTCGACAAAGCGCGGATGAATCGGTGCCGGAGTGACTTGGAAAGCTTCTTGTGAGATAAAAGTCCCTTCCTTAGGTTGCTTGATTTGGAGTCCTAGGAAGTACTTGAGCTCTCTATCGAAAGACATCTCAAACCTCTGGGTCATCATCTTGCTAAACTCAACACTCATTGAATGGTTAGTACTACCAAATATTATGTCATTGACATAAATTTGGCACACAAATAAGTCCTTTCTATTTTTCTTAGTGAATAGAGTTGTGTCTACTAAGCCCATCTTAAAACCATTTTTGATCAGAAAATCTTTCAGTGTATCATACCATGCTCTAGGTGCTTGTTTCAGACCATAAAGTGCTTTGTGCAATTTGTAAACATGGTGTGGTTTCTTAGCATCTTCAAAACCGGGTGGTTGCTCAACATAGACTAATTCAGAAAGTTTACCATTCAAGAAGGCAGACTTCACATCCATATGATATAGCTTGATGTTATGCTGTGCAGCATAAGCAAATAGAATTCTGATTGCTTCTAGTCTTGCCACAGGTGCAAACATTGCACCAAAGTCCAGACCTTTAACTTGAGTGAAGCCTTGAGCAACTAATCTGGCCTTGTTCCTCACCACCAGTCCATTTGTATCTTGCTTGTTCTTGAAGACCCATTTTGTTCTAATGACATTGTGGTCTTGAGGCCTTTCCACCAGGGACCAGACTTGATTTCTTTCAAACTGGTTCAGCTCTTCATGCATGGCATTTACCCAATCAGTATCCTTGAGAGCTTCATTTACATTCCTGGGTTCAACACTGGAGACAAAAGAGTAATGTTCACATAAATTTGTAATATGAGAACGAGTAGTCACTCCCCTATGAATGGCACCAATGATTTGGTCTACAGGGTGATCACATGGGGCTCGGGGTCAACCACCTGTGTCACAGCTGTTGGTGTTGCCTGTGACACAGCCAGTTCTTTCTGTGACACAGCTGGCTGAGAGGTCCTCTACATCCAGTTGATCATTGGCTGGGTTGTACTCGAACTCAATGTCTTGCTCTCCAGTGTCTTCACATAGTGGTGGAGCAGGTGGTTCATGATCACTTGGTAAGACAGGTTCCTCCTTGACAGTAGATTTGATCTCACCAGTGGATTTCTTGAGAATGTCCTTGCTCCCTACATCATTAGTAACTTACTCTCCTTGAGAGCCATAAGTTTCATCAAAGTCCACATCTATAGATTCTTCAACAACCTTTGTGGAGGTGTTAAAAACCCTATAGGCGTGGGAGTTAGTGGTATAACCAAGAAAGATCCCAACATCAGATTTAGCTTCAAACTTAGAGAGACGTTTGTCTTTTCTAAGAATGTAGCACTTACAACCAAATAACCTGAAGTATGAGACAGTTGGCTTGGAGTTGGTGAGCAGCTCATAGGGAGTCTTCTTGAGTAGTGGATATAGATATAGCCTATTGATGGAGTGGCAGGCAGTGTTGACAGCTTCAGCCCAAAATCTTGGTGAAGTCTTGTACTCATTGAGTAGTGTCCTTGCCATCTCTATCAATGTTCTGTTCTTCTTTTCCACTACTCCATTCTGCTGTGGAGCATATGGACTTGAGAACTCATGCTTGATTCCATGCTTGTCCAGAAATGCCTCCACCTTGGAATTCTTGAATTCAGTCCCATTGTCACTCCTAACCTTGACCAGATTTACCTTCCACTCATTTTGAACTCTAATAATGAGGTGCTTGAATTTCTTATAAACATGTCTTATCCTTCAAAAAGAACACCCAAGTATAACGAGAGAAATCATCAACAATTACAAAACCATACTTGTTATTTCCCAAGCTCCCATAGGTAGTAGGACCAAGTAGGTCAATGTATATGAGCCCAAATGAAGTGGTAGTGGTCATGAAGGTCTTGGGACGATGGGCAGCTCCAACTTGTTTGCTGGCTTGACATGAACTGCAGGGCTTGTCCTTCTCAAACTTCACCTTCTCCAAGCCTATGACATAGTCATGTTTGCTCAGCTTGTTGAGAAGCTTCATTCCCACATGTCCTAACCGCTTGTGCAATAGCCAGCCAACACCGGTCTTGGCCATGAGGCACCATGGAGCTGCAGTAGGCTCTTCATTGAAATTCACAATATACAATTTTCCAGACCTGCGACTTTTGTATACTTGTGAGTCATCAGTTAGCTTAGAGGCTATAACTTTATCAGGATAGAAAGTGACTTTCATACCTGTGTCACACAGCTATGACATAGACATCAGACTATAGCCTATCTGATCCACAAGCATTACATTAGATAGAGAGTGATGTTCAGATATGTCAACTTTACCAATACCATTTACCTTTCCCTTGGAGTTGTCTGCATAGATCACATATTTGCTGGACAAATTCTCATTGGTAATCTCTACAAAATCCTCTCTGCCTCCAGTCATATGTTGTGTACATCCACTATCCACAACCCAATCAGTTCCACTGGAGACAGTGTCCTGCAAGTTTAGTTATGAAACTTAGGTATCCAAACTAGTTTGGCTCCCTTAGTAACTTTATCATAAGCAGAGACAGCAGTAATAGGATTAACAAGATTGTTCCTAAAATTCATAGCCTTAGCTATGGATGATATAACATGAATCCTCTTTGGCTGATTATCACCTGCAACCTTAGGCATAAGAGTTAGCGAACTGTGCAAGCTACCTATGACACTCGTAGTCCCACAGCTGTGTGAGGTACCAGTGACACAGGCATGAATAGCCTTAGGTACCCAGATGGCAGGTGACCATTTTCTCAGTTGCTTGAGACTAACATATTTGGCCACTGTCTTGCCTCTCCTATCCTTTTGCAGAACATAAGATGGGTTAGATGGAATGTTCACAACATTCCTGTTTTTTTGCTCATGACCAACAAAGTTGTTGTTATTTGTGCCTGCCTGTCTCACAAAGTTAGCTGCAAGATTTTTCTTGGACAATGGGTTAGTCACAACAGACAGTTTATCTTCATTCGAGACAGGAATGTAACCAAGACCCTTCAGGCCATTGTTTCTCCTAAGCATTTCAGCTCTAATCATCTAATAGTTTTGCATGCCAATGTTGGCAGTGCAAAGAAATTTCCTCATAAGCCTCTTAATCTCTTCAAGCTCCTCCATAAGCTTGTTATGCTCAGCTGCATCCACAGAGTTAGTTGCAATAGAGGTTGAAGCCTCATTAGAGTTATCAGTCACAACACCTGTGGAAGTTAAAACATTTATGCGAGTAGCACAATTCAAGCATGTTTCAACAGTAGCAGGAGCAGGCAAAGGTGTAATATCAGAAGTAACAGAAGAGTTTTGAGCGTTAGTATCATCAATGCACTTGGCATGCTTTGCCTTTAGCTCCTCATGCTCCTTGAGAAGAAGCTCATGAGCTAGCTTAAGGTTGTCATGAGCAATCTCCAAGTTCTCCTGATCTAGCTTGATGTTCTCCCTGTCATCCATGACCTCATCATAGGTCTCCCTGAGCTCTCTAAGCTTATTCCTTAGGGATATGTTCTCCTTCCTCTCCTTCTCAAAGGCCTTATCTGTTCTTTCCAAAATACCCATTAGTTCAACATAAGTAGGAAAGTCATCTTCAGTAAGTACCTTGATCCTTTTGCCATAAGGCACATAGGAGCAGAGATGGATGACGACTGATCAGCCTTGGCATTGATTTTGGAGCTGTGTGACTTGGCTGTATCATAGGTAGACACATCTGTCAGACTGATTGCAATTCCAGCAACTTCACCTTCATCCTCTGATTCTTCCTCAGATCCTGAGTCATCAGACACCCAAGCTTGACCAACATAAGCTCTTGCAATAGCTTTGTTCTTGGCATAGGTTGTATCCTTGTTGTTGAAGGTCTTCTTCTTGCCATAGAAGTCTTTCTTCTTTTTGTACTTATTGTTGCCCTTCTTCTTGGTTGGACAGTCAGCAGCAAAGTGACTTTCTTCAGAGTGTTGCTGCCCTCATAGATTTACTCCAAGGTGTCCCAGATTTCCTTGGCAGAGTCCATGGTGCTGACCCTGTTGAAATCATGTTCTTGGAGACCCATGAATATAGCTATGGCAACCCTTGCATTATTCTGAATGTTTCTCTTGTCATTGATGCTTGGCATTATGGTGTCCTCCATCCTGTAACCTGTATTGACAACTTCTCAAACATCTGGATCAATGGTGATAAGATGCATCTGCATATTTCTTTTCCAGAAGGCATAGTTAAATCCATCAAAAACATGAATTTTACCCACATAGCCTGCATCCTTTAACTCTCTGGCTATTAAGCCAATTCAAAGAGCAACCTGCTCTGATACCAATTGAAAGGATCTCAGGAGCCGACTAGAGGGGGGGGTGAATAGGAGGCTAGCTAGAACATTAAAAACTTCTTCCTTTTAGATGCAAATGTTCTCAGATAGATAAGAGAAACTAGCAGCTGTGTGACAGGTATACTACTCAGGTAAGAACATACACAAATAATATAACGCAGCTGTCACACAGGTGATCTACACAGGTGCACTATCTAAGAGAAATAAGCATGTGTGAAGAGACTGTGACACAGATAGATACCACCAGTATATAGTAAAGATCACAGCTAGATTATATATATATATATATATATATATATTAGAGAATTATACAAGCATGCAAGGAAATAAGCAAGTTAGTGCAGAATGTAAACACACGGTGATGAGGACATCTCCCACGCTATCATCCAAGGACCAATCACCCGTTCTCGTGCCCGACGACTTAATCATGAGGTGCGTTCGTTTCTTGCTATCCATAATTATGTGGCTAAGGATGGGATGCTACTTAATGGTGATATTTTGATTCTTAGGAACATGGGAGAAGCATCACTGGACCAGCCACAAGAGGATGAGGCGTCACCCCAAGTCAAGTCGGACTCCACTTCAACTCCGAATTTGGTTCGGTTTTCAGCAGACAACACCTACATAAATGGGACATAACTTTCTCATACGGAGTCCGATTGAAGAGTTCTTATATGCGTTGGAAAGATAACAATGACATCTTTCCAATAGATCTAATGCCATGTCATGAATAATTACAGAGACGTTGGAATTATCAGAATAAGTTGTCAGGTGCTGCGACACCGTTTTGGGCCACTTCGGGCCTTGTTTTCGTTTCGGGTTTTAAGCCCAGGTTTAGGGTGAAACTCTCAGAAGCCCTAGGTATAAATACTCTTTAGCCGTCATTGTTTAGGGTGGGTTTTGCTTAGAATTATTCTGCCATCGCAGTCTCGCTGATTTCATCAGTTTGTAGAACCCCACTTCGAGTAATCAAACAATCATCTACGTTTGTGAGATTGCTTCTACTGTGTTCTTGCTTGTGTTCTCGATTCGCATGCAGGGATAAGCCTTCTTGGCGAGGTCAACCGCATTCGCGCGTGGTTGATAACCAACGGAGCCGTGGTGTAGCGATCGCAGGGTTCGGATCAGTTCTGATTGGAAGCCGGGTCATCAACGTCGAGTTCTCCACAATCGTGATTATCCCTTCCTGACGGAAGATCGGGCACCCCCGTGCGCATCACACGGAGAGACAAGAGATTTTCACCGAAGTTCCCACTCTTTTCAAAGAGGTACGTCTCCATTGGAGAAGCTACTCCTAAGAGATAGCCAGCACTGAAACATGCTTGTTCTCCGAGTACCTGAATCTTCAGGCACGCTCCTTTGCTTGTGGAATTCCTTTTGCTTAGCAGCGGGTAGACTTTAGATCACCCTCACAAACATCTGGGCCAACCCACACAAGCTTGGGTGATCACCAGCGACTCCTACACCTGTGTAGGAGTAGACACTCCAAGAGTAATAGAATTTGCAGCAACAACACTTGGAGGAACCAATGCTCTTTGCTCAAAGCTCTAACTCTCTTGAACTAACACATGAGGATTTTGGTTTCTGTTCACGAGATGAGAGGCTTGCAATGGTTGAAAATGGCTAGCAAAGATTGAGGTCCAAGACCTCCCCTGGTCCCCTATATATAGGGTCCATAGGCACCTGACCATTACACTCAGGCCACGTAGGATTAAGTGAGTCACCTGTGACAGGCACCCGTGACACAGCTAACCACAACGCACAACGTTAATGAGGCTTCAGGCAGACCGACACTTGTGTCACCGGTGGCTGACACAGGTGAAACCCTAACTGACGTAGACTCCCTACTCGGCCCGGTCTTGGCACATTACGTGCCCTCAGTGCACACAACAAACTCTGATGCATAACAGGAGAGAACCTCCAACAGTTTTCTGACGCAACAGACAAACTATTGCAGCGCAATCCCCTTAGCATTTTCAAGCTCTCCCTTGGCACAGAGGTGTACCTGAGTCATAGAGCGGTTGTTCACCTATGACAAAGCTATGCCACACAGGTAACTATGGCTCTAGGGTTTAGGAATCTAGCACATCAGTGTACTAGCACAACCCAGTTTCACACTTGTGCAAAACTGTTGTTACAGGGCCACTGACCTCAAGGCATCAGTGCCACTATCCAACACTCTGAGCATTGAGCATAAGAACTTCTAAAAGTAATTGCAACTTCATCCCTCTTGCTAGTACATGTGTTTCCTAAGGACTCAAGAAAACTAGCAAATCTAGGCTTCAGCTTCCACCAACTGTAGTCAAGGCTCTTGACGCATCAAGCAACCATCACCTTGCTTGCAACTCCTAGCACAACACCGGCTTCTTCACAGCTGTGGCACTGCTACCTAGCACAGCTATCTCCTTGTCTTGGGAAAACACCTTTGTACTTTTAGTGGTCATCCTTTCATAGATGAAATCTCTTTCTGAAACCTAATCTTCCTGCTTACACTCAATGTAAATATTAGATCCCAGTTTGGGTTGCCATTAGCCATCAAAACTATTTAGGGCCTAGATGCTCTTTCAACCTATGTCTTTGGTTGTGGATGATGATGGAGGACTGTGCTTCTGGGACTACGCTGATGCTGCTGGCCTGGACGACGATGTTGCTTTTGGCCTCAACGCTGATGCTGCTCCGGGATGCAGGATGCACACCACGAATCACACCACGAAGCTCGGTTTAAACCTAAAACCAGCAATACTGAAGTTTCACCACGAGATTAGCACACATCACTAGTAGCAAAGTTTGCCATACATGCAAGGTTGCATCTCTATAATAAATGGCTGAGATCAAATCAACACTTTCTCAACCATAATATGGATTCTCTTGAAAAAATCAAGGTGTTAACATATGCATTAGAAAACAATTCAAATGATCTCACCTTTGACTTCTAGTTACCCTTGAGTTTACTTCACTTGTTTCTATGCCTTCGTTTGTAGATCCAAAGCAATGTAGCTAGCTTTTAAACCTCCACCATACATATTTTATCAATAGCTGTCAAAACTGTACATGTATTTTTTTTTGTCATACCCAGCAAATAGCTTTGTGGTTACAGAAAGGAGATTTCAAAACTCTACTACATAGATTCAGCCTGATCAGATACAAGAGACTGAACTACAATTCTACAAGTGAAATCTCTGTAGTTGTTCCATGCTAGTAGAGTATACTAATCTGGAGTACATCTTCTCTATCTTGCTTCAGGAGAAGTAAATGACAGATCTGAAATTACACTGCCAGGAAAAAGCTTGGATTAGGACGATAACAATATAACAGTATCCAACAACAAAGCCCAATCCTACATATGACTAGGCCCGCAATCCATTAAATCCTAAAAGGACCAACAACTACCCTTGTAGAATCAAATGTCATTGGTGGAGTAATGGGAGATGCTAAGTCTCATAAATTTAAATAGTACCATCAAGTTCAATTTGAACTCCCAAGAAAAATATACGCAGAAATATGAACATTTAAGATCACTGGTGAGCAAGTTTCCAATTAAGGTTACAAAACAAAGCTGAAAACATTCTAGATGACGTAAATCATGTCCAGCAGATCAAAATTTAAATTCACATACTCATTTTCAAAGAAGAAATCAGAACATTTTTAAACATAACAGAGCATTGCATATTTTAGGATGCAAAAAACTATCATAAAAAGAAAACTGTAAAAGCATCTTTGCTACCATTGTCAAGTAATACACCTGTTTAGTTCGATTCTGAAAACACAACCAGCAACTCAAAGATAAATACAACTTCACTCTCTCTTCTAGTGATGCGATACTTGAACAAAACCTCAAACTCCAATTGATTTCAGGTATGGCGTATCATTCTAGACCTTGTTTCCAGACATTTCAACTCCAACACTAAATCAAACCAAACCAAGAACATTCTTTTTTCTCTTTTCCCTTATCCCTTACCTTGCCATTCTCCTTTAGTTGCAGGAAGACTAGGCGCCAGTGGAGGACATGGGAGCAGGGGTGGAGGGCCGGGGCAGTGCCGAGTCACTGGAGAATCGGAGACGATGAAGAAGACAGCGCCTTGCCGTCGCTGTGGTCAAATCTGGCAGTGGCGGCTCGGCTCGTGGCTGACGGAGATGATAAAGGGGCGTGGAAGGTCACGCCTCAGTTTACGGCACTTGGATCCGGCGAGGGAGACGACGCCGCGCACTGACGGACCGTGGAGGAGGGAGACAACAACACGCTTGGATTCGGCTCGGCTGCTGCTAGCGGCGATGGGGTCGAGAGCAAGGCAGCGATCGATGGGGTCGAGGGTGAGGCGGCACTAGGTGAGGGCGCTAGGATGGTGAGGTGGAGCTGAGGGATTACAGCGAGGTGGCGTTGTGGAAGGACGTGGAGGTGGCGGTTGGGTTAGGAAGCCAACGGAGGGCGAGGGCGGTAGATAGCAAGGCAAGGGCGGTGGCTGGGGAAGAGCATTTGGGGATTGGTTTGGGACTTGGAGGATTTAGGAGGCATGCGCAGCGGCCAATTGTCCTGCCAAGGGCCACGCTCGGGAAAGATTTCTCTGAGTGTCTTGTATCCTTTCTCGAGTGTTCTCCAATTGACACTCGGGATACTGAAATTTTCCCGAGTCTTATTTTTCTACCGAGTGTTTTCCAACGGACACTCGGTAAACTATCTGTTTCTTGAGTGTTTACATCTTTCCTGAGTGTGAACCCACACACTCGGTCAACTTCACGTGTTTCCCAAGTGTCTGACATTTTATGCTCGGGAAACCTGTAGACACTCAGGAGATTCACACTTTCTAGTAGTGCCCAGCTTGCCCTTGATCGTGTGCTTGGGTTGAGAACTGGGAATTCGGTCTAAATTTGCTTCATGGCCTAAGGATTCACCTATTATTGCTCTAAATGATATTGCTAGTTCCTCTAACCCATATCTTGTGAAGCAACATTATTGAGTGAGAATGCTAGGATGAAGGCTCAGACTCTATCAAGGCTTGCTCAAATGCTATAAGGGTAGTAATATCCTCAAAGGGATTTTGAGCCATCAAGTTGAAAACTTTAGCTATGAGGTTTGGATTTTACCCTAAGGTTCAATGTTAGTGGTAAGACATGGATGCTCCAATAATACCCCAAGACCAAGTTCGTGTAAGCAAAGAAGAAGCAAGTGCAAGCTTCCATCTTTGAGGGTCATTCGGCTAAAAGGGGTCGTTCTAACTTTGTTGATCATTTTGATACCTCTTATGTGCTTAGGGAGGTAAAGGATGGTAAGGTACAAGTCATGTTTGTTGGTGCTAAGATTGGTGATCATGTTAGAAAGAGTGCTATTTGGGTTCCAAAGTCTCTTTACACTAACTCTGAAGGACCAAGAAAGTATGGTTACCTAAACAAGTTTGAACTTGTTTTGTAGGACAACATCTCCGGCGTGAAAATTTGTGTGCTTGATAGTGGATGCACCAAACACATGGCTGGAGGAAAAGACATGTTCACATCATTTGATAGTAAATGATCACCACAGGAGAGCATCGTCTTTGGAGATAATGCAAAAGGGAAGCAAACGGGATTAGGTAAAATTGCCATATAAAATGACCTATACATCTCCAATATCTTGTTTATGCAAACTTTGAACTATAACTTGCTTTCCATCTCAAAACTTTGTGACCTTGATCTTCAGTGCAATTTCATGAAGCATAGAGTCTTTCTGACTAAAAGTGATGATCATTCCTTGGTATTCAAAGGATTTAGGAAATGATGGTGCTCAGTCTCAAGTCCGAACACAAGTCCCATCTCAAGTCCAATCCCAAGAACAACCGAATCATCCGAGGATACATAAGAACGTGCAATGGGATCATCCGCTCAGTCAAATCCCTGGCGCTATGCGTAAAGGCACTCAAAGTCGCTCTCATGTTGCAAAATTTTGTGAACATTACTCATTTGTTTACTCTTTGGAGCCAATCAAGGTAGATGGGGCTCTTGAGGCACTAGTGCAGAAAGGCTTACTAGTGGCGTGCTCAAATAGCTATTAGTGGCGTGTGGGCAGCACGCCACTAGTATCACGCCGGTGGTAATTAGCTACTAGTGGCGTGCTGCCCACACGCCACTAGTAACATTCATACTAGTGGCGTGCTCACCTCCACACGCCACTAGTAATGGATATACTAGTGGCGTGCCACTTCCAGCCCACGCCACTAGTAAGGTAGCACATCAGTGGCGCCCGGCTTTCTCACCACGCCACTAGTAAACTTTTTCGGAGTTTAAAAAAAATATTACTAGTTGTTACTAGTGGCGTGCTCCCTACTTCACACGCCACTAGTAATGTTAATACTAGTGGCGTGCTCCCGACTTCACACGCCACTAATAGCAATTTTCCACGTTTAAAAAAAATTCCATCTACTTACTAGTGGCGTGCTGCTTGGTTCACACGCCACTAGTAATATTGATACTAGTGGCGCCCCTCCTTGGCAACATGCCACTAGTAAGAATTTTCCGCAACAGCAACTGCTGGCGCGGCAGCTGAAACCTTCGTTTCTGCTGCCTCGGCAGCAGTGCGGCATGGTGCAGAGGCTGCCGCGGCAGCAAAAACCACCGTTTCTGCTGCCGCGGCAGCAGTGCGGCAGGGCGAAGGTGGGAAGCCGTTGCTGCCGTGGCAGCTGAAACGACGGTGCTGCAGAGGCTGCCGCGGCAGCAAAAACTGCCGTTTCAGCTGCCGCGGCAGCAGTGCGACAGGGCGACGGTAGTGCAGAGGCTGCCGCGGCAGCAAAAACCACCATTTCTGCTGCCACGGCAGCAGTGCAGCATGGCGACGGTCGTTCAGAGGCTGCCGCGGCAGCAAAAACAGCTGTTTCAGCTGCCACGGCAGCAGTGCGGCAGGGCGACGGCCGTTCAGAGGCTGCCGCGGCAGCAAAAACCTCCGTTTCAGCTGCCACGGCAGCAGTGCGACAGGACAACGGTGTGTAGTTGGTGCCGCGGCAGCGGAAACCGCCGTTTCTGCTGCCGTGGCAGCAGTTCGGCAGGGCGACGGTGCTAAACCTATCTAGTTCTCAGGTCAGGCCTCTTTTTCATGCTTAAGGTTGGATTACGAAAGAACATTAGAAATTAAGGAGAAGCCAGGAAAATAAATCTAAGGAAAATAAACTCTCAATATACAAACTATGCATCTAAAAAAGAAAATAGTCGAGTTTGGTAAAACGTTAACACAACGACAATGTGCATATACAGAACAAGCCCATCATCGTCAGTCTCGTTTAACCTAGCTAGCGCTCGCTTCGGTTGTATTCGGAACTAGCGCGGCGAGCGTCTACTACCGACTTGTACAAGTGCGGTATGTCATTAGCCTGTGCCTTTAAGCGAGCCTCTCGCTCCTCCGGAGTTGATGCGCCGCCGTTGAAGATCCCGGTGGCGTCGACGACATCCTGGTTGATGATGCTCGCAAACTTCTCCTGGATGCGTCAGAACTCGTCTTTGCAATCTCCTGAGAGTTGCTGCAGGCTTTTCCCCCACTTGGTGATGTCAGCGTGGTCTGTGAAGGTTTTTCGTGCACGTACGTACCGCTCCATGTGGTGGATGACGTAGTAGCCGCACGTCACGCTGTCTTTCGGCTGCTGCATGCAACAGAAGTCAGTGTTGTGGCCGAAGCGTGGCAGGCCAAGTTTATTCTTCTTTCTGTATTTCTCGATGGTGTGTCCTCCCCTGTAATTATACTCGAATAGAGCTTCATCTAGAAGCTGCTTCACGGAGGTGTAGTCTTTCTTCTCGCTTCTCATCGAATCCAAGAAATAAGTATGGGAATACTTCGGGGATACAACGATGAGGATGCAGTGGTTCCTGCGCAAACAGTTGAACAGACCAATATCGTCAAACCTTGGTACGTGCAAGCATAATGAAAATCTACGAAGGCATATTGGGGCTAGCGAACGACTTACAGGGGAAGGTAGGGCACGAGAAGGCAGTCTTTCTCCTTATTCGCAACCATGAAGTCTGAAATGTACCTCTTCGCAGTTTCAAACCCCTGAGGGTTGCGAAGGTTGTTCTCGTGCATGTGGTAAGGGTCCGCTACCGCGACATCCTGCTCCTTCTCGAGTCTAGCCACTCTGCCTTCATGAAGCGCCCATAGGCGGAGTAAGGATGGGTGGAGGCGGAGGAGGTTGAACATGTTGAAGATCTCCTCGAAACGCAGATAGAACTTGTCAGCCGGGAAATCTTCGACGAAGTCGAAACCCGGTGGCACCTGCACCGTGAAAACTGGCAGATCTTGATCTCGATGCGAACGAGCGTGCCTCTCCCTAGCGAGAATGTCGTCATGCAGAATCCTCATTTCGAACTGGAGGGTGTCGTACATATCCGTCGGTACGATGGGTTCGCCAGGGATATGGAACGCCCGCCATTGAGGATGACGACCCTCTGTTTGGCTAGATCCCGAGGATTTATTAGCCTGGACCGAGATCTTCTGAACAGGCTGGCTGGCAGCGTCCTTGTAATCTTTCTTAGAAAGCCGCTTTCTCCTCTTTTTGGTTTCCGGGGCCGGGGGATCACCGCCCATCGCGTCTTTGGTTGCCTTAAAGACTGTGTTTGGAGTCAGCTTCGGCTTTTTGGGTAGTTGCTCCTTTGTGTCGGCTGGCGGCGTCTCATTAAACAGACTCCTCTGGCAAGGAACATCACGTTCTGTTTCGGGAGGAGGCATGGCATAGTCATCATTGAAGTACTGATCGACGTCCTCCTGCCCCTCCTGTTCCTCCGCGGCCTCATCATGATCACCCAAAGGAGATGGTCCTGGTTGAGTGACGCTGCCAGGGATCGCCGACGACGAGGGTGTTTCGCGTGGGGTGGTCCCGCCCAAAGCAATTTGTGGTGTGTGGCCTGGTTGAGCACGCCACTAGTAAGCCTGGTACTAGTGGCGTGCTGTCTTCAGGCCACGCCACTAGTAAGTTCTCCCGGGCCACTGCTGGGCCCCACTTACTAGTGGCGTGTGGGCTGGTGGAGCACGCCACTAGTACTTTGTTATTAGTGGCGTTCGTTGCTGGTGACACGCCACTGATAATCCGAGCAGATAGCAGTGGCGTTGCGTTTTGGTGGAACGCCACTAATAAGCTTTCATCTATAAGGGGGTTCTGCACTAGTGAGGATCCTGATTGGGTGAATGCCATGCATGAAGAGCCCCACAATTTTGAGTACAGTCAAGTTTGGAACGACCAAGCCAAAAAGTCATTGGCACCAAATGGGTCTTCCGCAACATGCAAGATGAAGATGGACAAGTTGTACAGAACACGGCTAGACTTGTGCCCCAATGATACACACAAGTCAAAGGTTTAGATTTTGAGGAGACTTATGCCCCAGTTGCTAGACTAGAAGCCATTAGTATCTTGCTTGCATTTGCTAACCATCATAATATCATGCTTAATCTCATAGATGTCAAGAGTACATTTCTAAATGGAAAAATCAACGAACCAGTTTCCTAACCATGTATACAAATTTTATAAGGCACTATATGGTCTCAAACAAGCTCTAGAGCATGGTATGAGTAGCTTAGAGAGTTTCTAGTCAAAGAGTTTCAAAATTGAAAAGATTGATTCCATATTGTTTAACAGTTTCATTGATGGAGAGTTTTTTGTTTGCCAAATATATGTGAATGATATCATATTCGGGTCAACTAACAATGCATTTAGTGAGGAATTCAGGAAGATGATGGCCGAAAAATTTAATATGTCCATGATGGGTGAATTGAAGTTCTTCTTTAGACTCCAAGTCAAGCAATTATAAGAAGGAAACTTCATTATCAAAAGCAAGTAAATCAAGGACATTCTTACGTCAATGCAAACTAACAGGCATCTCGACCTCAATAGGGACAGTATGTCCATGGATCAAAAGGTATATTGATCCATGATTGGCTCTTTACTTTATCTCTGTTTATCTAGGCCTGACATAACAATTGGTGTGTGCATGTGTACAAGATTTCAAGCTGTTCATAAGGAGTGTCATCTTGTGGCCATTAAGAAAATCTGAGATACTTTGTCCACACACCCAACTTAGGTTTGTGGTATCCCAAGTGTACTAGTTTTGATCTTATTGGATATTTAGATTCAAATTATGCAGGTTGCAAGTTAGATAGAAAGAGCACCTCCGACACATGTCAATTCCTTGGTAGATCCTTAGTGTCATAGTCATCCAAAAAATAAAACTCTATAGCCCTATCCACCGTCGAAGCGGAGTGCATCTCCTTTGGATAGTTGTTGCACTCAATTATTTTGGATGAGGCAAACCTTGAAGGATTATGGAGTCGATTTGAAAGAAGTGACTCTTTTATGTGATAAACAAAGCTCTATCAAGATAGCCAACAACCCCATTCAAAACTTTCAAACGAAGTGCATAAATATCCAACACCACTTACTTAGGAATCATGTGACTAAAGGAAATATAGCCTTGAGCCATGTAAGGACGTAAAAACAATTAATGAATATCTTCACCAAATCGTTAGATGAGTATAGGTTCTATGAGTTGGGGAATGAGTTAAATATCTTGGATCTCGAATCGTTGCTTGAAGTTTTGAACATATGCTTGAATTTTTACTTTGATTTTTGGAGCTTAAGATGATGAACACATAAAGGGGTGTGTTGTTCTTTCAATGAGCACCACATCCTATAAGGTGTGAGTAAAATGATAATTTTGTGTATTTTTGGCTCTTTGTGTGATGTATATGCAAAATGAGAGCTTTTACCTCTTGGGTTCAATGCATATTGGTCCTAGTGCAAATTTTACCTCATACATGGTGAAAACACCACCCACAATCATCACCTTTAGTTCTACATAGGTTTTCTTTGCCCTCATAGATCTATGTGTTTGTTGAATCTTAGCACGTGATATCTAGACCTTGAGTTGATCATCGATTTGCATCCAATACTGCTTTGATTATTTGGTTGTCTTCCAGCTTGGATGTGAAAAGAACCCATAAGGATTATGCAATGAGCCTATTTTGCAATCATGTGTAAATGAGATAATTGATGTTCGTCATGTAATAAGTGGATTTTTCCCTCATCTCATTTATGCGTTTAGGATAATTAAAATAACTCAAATTAAAAACTTTGCAATTTTTACATCGAATCAACTTAAATAAAATTTGTGAAACCAAAGTCATCAAAATTCCACTATGATAATATTTATAAGTTTATCCACCTCAAAGAATGCCTCTGAAAATTTTGGGATGAATTTGCATATTTGAATAAAATGTTATTCAAACAAGTTCCAAAATGGCACTGTAATATATTAACTGAGCGAATTTTCCATTATAAAAAATTATGAAATTTTATATCTGTGGTTCATTTCCCTCCTCGAACTCAAATATATATTGTTCCTAAATATTAGGGTATTTTTTGTATTTTTATTTAAATAATAGTAAAAAATGACTTAGTTTAATCTGAGAAAATTCATGTAGGTCGTATATATTCTAAAGACCCTCTGTGAGTTTTTCTAGAGTTAAAAACTTAGGTTTGAACCATTTGCTAATTGAAAACTTAAAACTAGTTCAGAAATAAATAAAAGAAAATAGAAAATCCACTAGTTATGCACGCTAGGCTAGGCTCACCATCAGCCTCGCCCACGCGGCGCCTGCGTCGCCCCTCATTGAGGGGACTAATAGCACTAAATGCACTGCATCCACATAGGATCTGGTGTCCAAATCTTATGCATGAGCATCGCTCCAAGAACCAGGATCTTCTGCACCACCTTCAGCACCTCCTATTCAGCACCACCCGGTCACTCAGTTACAAAATAATATTTGAAAACCTAAGGAGTTTACTGATGGCAGAATTCACTATGGCTTTGAGTGCTCTATGGTGAACATGGGGACTTGCATAAGGCATTTAGTGATCTGAATTGGAAGAAAGCCATGTATGAGGAGTACTCAGCCTTAGTTAAAATTAAAACATGGCACTTGGTTCCGTCCGCAGACAGGAAAAATGTGGTAGACTGTAAATGGGTCTATAAGATCAAACAAAAATCAGATGGCACAATAGACAAGTATAAAGCAGGGTTTGTAGCAAAGGGATTGAAGCAAAGGTATGGAATTGATTATGAAGATAACTCTAGCCATGTTTTAAAAGCCACGACTATTTGTCTTGTACTCTATTGCTGTGTCAAGAGGTCAGAGTTTATGATAATTAGAATTACATAACATATTTCTTCATGGTGTTCTAGAAGAGGATGTCTTTATGAAACAACCAGCAAGGTATGAAAAGGAAAATCAACTGCAATATGGCTGCAAGCTTGACAAAGCTATCTAACTAAAATAGGCCCCAAGAGCGTGGTACTCTAGATTGAATTGCAAGCTCCAGTTGCTAGATTTTTGTTACAACTTTGGTTGAGGATCTAAGGGTTGACTTCCCACTCAAGGACTTCGGAGATCTTCGCTACTTCTTGGGTATTGAGGAAACCAAGTCAACAGATGACATATCTTTGTCACAAGGGAAGTACACCACCGATTTGTTGAATCGAGTCGGGATGAGGCATTGCAAGCCGATTGCGACACCTATGTCTACAACTTAAAAAGTCTCTAAATTTTTTTGAGTAATTGGGATGAATTTGCATATTTGAATAAAATATTATTCAATCAAGTTCCAAATTGGTAGAATTATAATATATTAATTGAGTGAATTTTCCCTTATTAAAAAATTATGAAATTGAGTGAACCCAAATATTTATTTTTCATAAATATTCTAGGATTATGTCACCTACTTACAGTTTAAACCTTAACTTTGGCATTTTTGGATTTGTATTTAAATTACAACAAAAAGAATCTAAGAAGATTCATATAGGTCATAAATATTCGAAAGGACCTCTGTGAAGTTTTCTAGATTTAAAAACTTAGGTTTGAACCCTCTGCTAATTCAAAACTAAAAATCATTATAGAAAATAAATAAAAGAAAAGAAAAAACCCTAATCTACTTGGGCCGACTCCTGGCCCAACTCCTTATGTGCACCAGGCCAGGCCCACCATCAGCATCGCTCGCACGGTGCCTGCGTCATCCCTCTCCCTTTGTGACTGACAGGCGGAACCCGTCAGTCGGATCTTTCCCTCCACGCTGCTGGACGCGCGATGGGCATTGCCTGAGCTCAGGAGCAAGTCACCGATGGCTACCTACCCCGTCTGGTCCACCTTTGATGCCGCTGTCAACCTCTCTATTGTGCCAGTCCGTTCGTGCGCCTTCCCGTGAAGCCACGTGTCCGTGTTCATCGTCCCAGAGCCATTGCGGCCCACGCAGTCAAGATCACCCGTCTCCAACCATCGGCGTCCATTTCACCTCTTTCTCAATTTCTTTCCCCATGAATCTCCATCTCCTCGCTGACTTTGCCATCTAACTCCACTTGGTCCTATGCTTCTCTCCGCACCGAAATCACAGCTAATGATGAGTAGTAGAATTCTACCATATATGAATCAGTATCCGTATATAATACCCTGGATACCTGGTGCAGCTGACATATTTGTAAAGGATTCCAGGAGATAAGGAAACCCCCGCAGATACCGGATACCCCTTAAACTAGGAAGTCTATCCCTACAATTAAGGATGTTAGAGTCCTAGTTAGAGACGGCTTCATATCAGATTCAGAGTACCCTCTATAAATGGACCCGGTGATCCTGCGGAGAGGACAAGCTTTTCAACATCCACAATGAGCCTTTATAGATCATCGCCTAGAAGCCAAGCCATCCGACGTCCAAGAGAAGATCTATCGCCTCTAGGAAGTTGAGCCCAATCAGATCCATCCAAGGAGATTCTCGACTAGTTGTAGATCCCATCTAGGCTAGACATTAACACTTGTAAACTACTCGATATTCAATATATACCAATAGGACGTATGGTTATTGTCCAGAGGGAGATCTGAACCTGTATAAAAATCATTATCTGTGGAGATCAGTACCTTCCAGCAATGGCCCCAGGGGTCCCTACCTTCGAACAAATCTTCTGATCACGACTATTGTAAGATCGGCGGTTTACCAATCGTCGATAGATGGCACCGACCGTAGGGACCTCTTCGGTTGATTCTGTTGAGACAATGTTGGAATCGTCACAAGATCCGATAAGGTCCACTCAAAGAACTGACATCTCGGACATAGGTTTCTACGACAACTTTGCCCGTCTATCCGGTCAAGAGCCGACGGCCAATTGCATGGAACTTGATGACTCCTTCCCTAATGACGAGTTCGACAGTGATGTGAACTGCTTTAGGACCGAATGTGCTAGGGCCTTCAGTGTAAGTTTAGGGTCACCTGGCAACACCAAAGCAGGCGCTTCAAGCCTGATTTCGGGATTGTCACCTGCAGCTTCCCATCACTTAGTTGATCAAGATCAGACTCCTGAAGCCTCCTCTAGCAATAAGGACATGATGGATCTAGAGTACATGTCAAGTGGGGCAGATCCTCGGGTAGTTCTCGCTATTGGAGATGAAGTCGAAGATCTCGAGAACTCTAGAAGAAACGATGTCGTACCCAGTCCTAATATGGGAACCGGGGGTCATTCCCCACAACGTTCACAAGCAACACCTCGGGATGAGGACCTTAAGCCGACAGATCCAAATACCTCCCGATAAGGGGGAGAGACTGCTTAGAAGCTCTCTGAAGTCTGGAATCTACTCATGCAACCCACGACGACTGATCTCCCACCCCTGATGGCAGGCAGTGATTGCAGACCATAGGGGCGGAGCTCCAGCAAGCTCTAGCATAGGCCGAGTCCTCTCAATTAATGACAATGACCAATAGCTCAAATTGTAGAAGGACTCCCTCTCGACAAGTTGGGGAAGAATTGGAAGGAATCCCAGGAACAAATCTTCCTAGAGAGCCATTTGATCTGAGAGAATATATAGAACTTTGCCCGTACAAAACCACCTATTCCGAGATCTGCGTGATGAGCTCGATCAGTGTAGACACTCGAGATCTCAGCTGGATCGTTCCATAGTTTAGGGTCAAAGATCAGAGTCGGGGTCGATCTCCCACTCCTATCAGTAGTGAGTTCATACCTTCTCGAAAAACCATCAACGGGTGTCAAGCTTTTACACTAGAACTCAGAAGGGTACGTTGGCCATCCCGATTCAAGCCAAGATCGATGGAGACATATGATGGAACCGCAAACCCAACCAAGTTCTTGCAGATCTGGACCACAACCATCGAGGTCGCTTGCAGTAACGAGAAGGTCATGGCCAACTACCTCCCGACCGCCCTTAAAGGGGCAGCTTGAACGTGGTTGACCAATCTGCCACCGGGAAAGATCCACTCGTGGGATCAGCTCTGTAGCATGTTCCAAGGGAACTTCCAGGGCACGTATGCCCGACTTGGCAAGATAGACAACCTCTTCTGAATCACCCAACAGAAAGGCAAAAACCCTATGCAAGTTCACCAAGCGCTTCAATGCCGTCCACAACACCATACCTGAGGTAACCGATTCTGACGTAATCCGTGTGTTTATTCATGGTCGTAGGAATAAAAGGTGCAGAGAAGACCTCGTCATGCATCCTCCAAAAATAGTCGCGCAGCTAATGGATATCGCTTAAAAAGCTGCCAATGCCGAGGAGGCTTTGATGTACATCAAGGAACAAGAGCGAGGAGTGCACCGGTCTCCCTCTCGAGCAAAGGGAGAATCATCAAAGAACAACAACAAGAAGAAGCCTTCTAACGGGAATGGAGAACAGGTCCAGGGTCAATGAAGTCATGTCTAACTTACCCGAGATGCACCTCTGGCAGCCTCAGGCCAAGGACAAACAACCACCTCCCATTGAATGAACAGGCAAGATTTGGTGTGACTTCCACCAGACTGACCGACACAAATGACTTCCGTCAATGCTGACTGTCGATGTACAAACGCCGGTATCGGTGGTCCGGAAGGACCCCCTTTGGGATTCGGCCGGGGAGACGCAGATCTATGGAGCTACACCGGAGCTAGAGCTTGGCAGGATAGGAAGCTAGAAATTGCACGGTGAATTACCCAGGTTCAGGCCACCTTCTAGTTGTAAAACCCTACATCCTGCTTTGAGTGTATTTGAGAATATGTAGAGAGATTACAGTGAACTAGCAGCACAGATGCTCCAGTTCTTCTTCTAGGGTTTGAATGTGTGAGACTTCCTCAAGAAGAGATCCCCCTTGAATGACCGCAGTTCTCCCCTTATATATCTGGGGGTCACCATAGTGGCCGAAAGGTAAATATCTTACAATAATGCTTGTTGCTGACGAATAGGGCGTGGGCAAGCCACGCTGGTGGTTGAAGATTTGCTGTAGCGGGAAAGCACCTGTCACGCCGTGGTTGGAAACTGGATCATCATGATGAGGCCATGTCAGGAGGTGAAGACTTGACGTCTCCTGACATGGGCTATGCTGCAACTACCCGGGCCCCATGGGCCAGGTGCAGAGGGCATGCGTATGGGCGCATGGAGGCGCGCCCTCAAAGTCAAAAAGGGTGTCAGACCTCTCCATCCCCTCCAAGACTGATAGCTGACAGGGCTTATCACTTGGGGGGATGGGAACCGGTCAGGACACCGCCCCTTGCCCGAAAGGACCTGGAGTAGATGGGCATTTAATGCGCCTGACATATGCATTAAATGCACCTGTTGGGCCACGTGGACAAAGGAGGGGCCCACAAGGGGTGCTCGGGGCTCCCGGGATCAGAGGCCCCAGAGCACACCCACCAGGCTGCTCCATCATCCGGGCGAGGCACTCGGTGCCTCGAACGGGGGCCAGGTCGCCTCGGATGCTCGGGGTGAGCCCCCGAGCACTTCTGCTTGCTTCGTCCCGGGCGGGGATCAAGTCGCCTTGGGCCCTTTGGGAAGCGCCCTTAAGGGACGACTCGGGGCACCCCTCGATTTAGCTGAGTGGAATAGTGCTCGGGGTGAACCCCCGAGCACCTCTTCTTAACTCCCACGTCCTTGGCGATGTGGTGTCAAGTTGGGCCTTTGCCAGCGGTTTAGGGGACCCTGGGCCCCGTAACGCCGACAGTAGCCCCCAGCCCAGCCACCAGACGATGGCCCAAAAAATGGACAAGGCTGGGGGCGGGGCCTTCATTCTATAGGCCAACGAAGACGCCGACCCATTTGGAACATTGAACGGGGGAACTGCTCCAATTTTTGCGTGACGTGGGGCACCGCGCACCTCTGTCGAACCAGGAAAAGATGCCTTGATTCCCGCTCGTCGTGGGGTGCGCGCCTTGTCAGAGAAACAGAACTGACACCGCCGCCCACGTCACGCAACGGTTCGAATTCTTGATTGCTTCTCTTAAAGGCTTCGCCATTCTCGTGCCTCCTCTTCTCCTTTGCTTCCTTGTGCAAACGCCTCCTTTCTTTCCACTGCGCCCTTTCGCCTCCTTGCCTTCTTCGCTTACACGCCTTTTCACCTCCTCATCTTCCACGCCGCACCGCCGCCATGCCGAGACGCGAAAGGCGCCGTGCTCCTTCGCCGCCCGCCGCCGCCGACGCCATCATCCCCAAGTCCTGCTTCCTCAATGAGGAGAGCATGGACAGGGTGCGGAAGCTGCTGGTTCCGCAGAGCCGAAGGGGGCGGCGATGGCAAGGCCAGCCACGTACCCGCCGAATTCGAGGCCGGAGGAGACGGTGATCTTCGCTAGCTTCCTCGTGGCAGGCCTGGTGCCGCCATTCTCTCCCTTCTTCCACGAGGTGTTGACGGAGTTTGGGATCCTCCTCATCCATCTCTCCCCCAACTCCGTATTGATGCTGGCGATCTTCGCCCATCTCTGTGAGATGTTTGTGGGCGTGATGCCTTCGGTGATGCTCTTCCGCCACTTCTTCGTGCTCCGGTCGGCGGGGAAGAGCAGAGGCTCCGACCGGGTGGAGGCTGCGGGGAGCTGCAACTTCCGCCTCTGGGAGAAGATCGGCAACCACTACATTCCGTGGGAGCTGTGGAATAAGTGAGACGACTGGCACAACCAGTGATGCTACATCTCCACCGACCCGCACGCCCAACTCTAGCTTCCAAACGGCTGACGCCGGCGCACAGCAAGGCGTGGGAGTTCTTGCCGGAGAACGACCATCTGCTGCGACCAGTGGTGGAGCGGATTGCGCAGCTGCGGGCCGAGGGTTTGACTGTGACCATGGTCGTCGTTGATTTCCTCCGGCAACGGCTGGCGCCGCTACGGGAGCGGGGCCGCCCGGCCTAGATGTACATCGGCTCACGGGACATCAGCCGGACGGTGATCGGCGAAGCGGGAGACCTTCCTCCTGAAGCACTGAGGGCATTGCTGTGGATCCTCCTGGGCACCGGAGACGTCGCAGCTGCTGAATTGCCGCAGGCGGATCTTGCGCTCTGCGTGAATCCACAGTGGAACACTATCCGTGCTGCCTTACTGGAGTTCGACCCCAAGGGGATCAAGCTGGTGGACCCGTGAAAGACGGCTGGCTCGATGAGGATTCCGGGAGATGATGACACCGGCGGAGAGCTTGTCGCAAGGGCTTCGGGGACCCGTGCCACCAGTGAGGATCCCGCGGATCCGAAAGGCAAAAAGCCACGACCGCCTTCCCCCCATCTTCTCCTTCTCCGCCGCCACCCCCTCCTCCACCTTCCGGCCAGCGGGCGGTGGGCACCGGGGGTAGCGACTCAGGGCGAGGCAGTGCCCAGCCGGTGCCAGCGGGGATCACGGGCACCGGGGGCAGCGGCTCGGAGCGAGGCAGCGACTAGCCGGCGTCGACGGGGGGGCACGGCGCAGCCGAGCCTAGGGGTCGCCAAGCCCGATGCGCCCAGCAAGAAGAGGAAGGAGCCGCCGTCGTCGACACCGGGGTTCCAGATTCTGACCTCGCGTTGGCAGTACAAAAAGTCCTCGCCACCGTAAGATGCGAACCCCTCTTCTTAACTCGGCAGGGTGAATATAATGCTCGGGGAATAACACGAGCTTCATTGTCTTGTTGTTGATTTCAGGGCGCCCAAGAAGAAAGCTCGGACTGCCCCGAGCGCCGCGGCCGCCCCGAGGGCCGAAACCGCTCCGGTCATCGCGGCCATCCTGAGCACCGAGGCCGCCCCCGAGCACCGAGGCGACCCCGAGCGCTGAAAGAGCCCCGAGAACGGAGGCCGCCTCGAGCGCCAATGCTGCTCCGAGGGCAGAGGCTGCCCCGGGCACCGAGTCTACTGCGAGGGCTGAGCCTGCGACCGAGGAGATACGCCCCAAGGGGGAGCCCGGGGTGCTCGCTGCTCGGGAGCGACCCAGTAGCCCGCCGGTGGTGTTCGGAAGGCACCCAACACCTGAAGGCGGGGAGCAACTCCTCCTGGAGGGGGTCCACGGCAGCCCAAGGGCCGGAGTGAGCCGGGACTTTGCGGGTCGGACCGACGCGCCTCAGGGGCCTTTCCCCGAGGTGTTTGAAGCGGCTTACACCATGCTGGAGAGGATCCGGTCCACTGTTGCCTCGGAGAAGGTAGCATTGGAGGAGCGGGAAGCCGCGCTGAAAGAGCAGGAGGCCACCCTCACGGAAGCCGGAGAAGCCTTCATCATGTGGGTCAGGATCACCAAGTGCGAACACGAAGGAGCCACCGCGGAGATCCTCAAGGAAAGAGAGTCCTTGGAGGAGATGCGCGTGGAGGTCATCGACGAAGGTGATCGACTGAACCTGCGGGAGGAGTAGGTGGCCCTCCGCGAAGCCGAGGCCGCTACACGGGAGATCGCCCTTGATCAGTGTGAGAAGGCACTCGATGAAGGGGAGGCCTCTCTGGCGCAGCGAACCCAGGAGCTGGAGAGAGACTTGGAGTGGTGCGTCCAAGCTGCTCACAAGGAGGTCTCTGACCAGCTCGAGGCGGCCAACACAGAGGCTCGGGAGCGAGTCTGTCGTCTTGAAGAAGACAGAGACCGCCGCATCCGAGAGGTGGAGTAGCGCATTGAGGATAGCAGCATCTCCAAGCGGAAACTCGCGGAGTGGGTGGTGGAGCTGTAGAAGGATCTGCGGCAACTGGAGTTGTCCGTGGTCGAGCCGAGGAATCGGCACATGGAGTTGCGTTCTGAAAGGAGCAGCGCCACCGATATGATGCGTGACATCTTCCGACGGGCGCAGCGGACGGTGGTAGCTGCCGGGCTCGGCCACATAAGGGGGGCGAGCAAGGTCTGGGCTCCCTGGGCCACTTTGTCCTTCACTTCGGCACAATTGCCGAGTGGCTGGAGATGTTGCCGGCGGCTGTGAAGGATGTGCTGGCCCGGGAGGGGCGGGAGCTGGTCGCCGCGGTGGCAGAGCATGTGCTTGCATGCTATTGTAGCAGGGACCCAGACTTCTCCTTGGAGCCAGCCAGGCTCAGGGTTGCCGAGGAAGGCGGAGACGCTGCCCGAGCTGCCATCCGCGAGGTCGCGGAGGAGATTGCCCAGAACTTCACATGAGCGGAGGACGAAAGCAACTCCGGCGATGATAACGGCGGCGAGGAGTAGCTGGCCCCCTTTTTATCTTTCTTTTGTTCTTTGTTCAAGGCCAAAAGACCTTTCTGTAAAGAACTTGTTTGATGAAATGCTAAGTGTGGACTTGGCTCCACACGACTTCCTTTGAATTTCTACGAAGTATGGACTTGGCTCCATACAGCTTCTTTTTGATTTCTGCTAAGTGTGGACTTGGCTCCACACAGCTTCCTTTTTTGATTTCTGCTAAGTGTGGACTTGGCTCCACACAGCTTCCTTTGAATTTTTTTTTGATGCGTCCGGCTCTTGCCCGAGCAGTCTGCCCCGAGGACTCCAGCCCCCGAGAGCTAGATGCTTCAAACTTTTACTTGAGCAGGTCGCGCTTCAGGACCCCGAGGACCCCATGTCCCCGAGAAGCTGGACACTTCGACCTTCTTCTTGAGCGGGGCGCACCCCGGGACCCCGAGGACCCCATGTCCCCGAGAAGCTGGATGCGTCGACGTTGCCCTTGATCAGGTCGCTCCCTGCGACCCCGAGAACCTCAGGTCCCCGAGGGCGATCTGCGGCGCTCGGGAGCGCGCACCTTCAGGTTTTGCCGCTCCTGCAAGCTCATCCGAGCACTCGTGCTCAGGATGGTTTTTACGAGTAGCCTAGGCATCAGCGGACGTTTTTATCGGGACGATTTTCCTACTTATTTTCAGCGGGTTTCTCTCTTATGCGGCGAGGTTCTCGCACAGCAGGGATCCCTTGCGCCGCCAGCCCATCCGATTTTCCCACTTATTTTTAGTGGGTTTCTCTCTTGTGCGGCGAGGTTCTCGCACAGCAGGGATCCCTTGCACCGCGAGCCCATCTATTGGCGAGTCCCAGATCACAAGTGCGAGCGCGTAGGATACTCGGGCAGCTTTTGGCCAGGCTGGTGCCCAGGGTTCGGAAACCAAACAAGGCGACCAGGGCTTTGGGTGATGACCCGGAACATTCCCAGTGACTCACATTGTTACTCCAGAACATCCCCACTTTATGAACGAGCGGCGCAGGGGATCGTTGGCGCGAGAAACTATTCGCAGAGATGGTAAAATAAGCTTTAAGGCCGAGAAAACGCGGCTAAAAAACTTAGCTTATGAGTAGTGTTGAATCCATGGATGCTTTTCGTCCTGGGTTTTTGACTTGATATTGTCAACGTCACCTGGGAACATCACCATGGTCAGCCTGTAAACTTTGTAGGCGATTATAGCAAGCTGCTGGCATAAGACGCCATTGCTATGAGTTTTTCTGAAACTCTCCACTGTCAGGACCCGAGGGCTTTCGAGTCAGCCGACTGGTCGGGGGTACGAGAGGTAAAGTTGTCCGAGTACTCTGAGGCTCGGTAGCGCTCGGGACCATTGACCAGGCTGAGCACGGGTGGTCAGGGGCTTATTTGCCCTGACTCGGGGGTGCTCGGGGTACAAGTGGTCGACCGAGCGCCGACTGCCCACCAACAGAGACTAGATTACCCCGACTCCTCGTACTGCAGAGCAGTGGGGACCTACTCACGCAAAGGGGACACGGGAGCCCGATACTCATGAGAGTGACCTCTTTCGCGAGTAGGCGAGGGAATAGAAAAAATTGACAAGTAATTGCAAATGCGAACACTGCTTATTTTAATAAAGCTGCTGCTATTGACATAGCTTTTGATACAAGGGTGCCCCCGAGGATGCGCGTGAGCACGTGGGATCCTCGGGCGGCCTTTGGCCGGACTGGTGCCCGGGGTGTAGGAACCAAGCAGGGCGACCAGGGCTTTAGGCGACGGACCCAGAACTTCAAAAGACTCTTTGCTACTCGGGGAACTGACCCAATGCAAAAAAGGAAAAACTTACCCGAGCTATTTACGGACAAAAATTGCGCAGATGCTCGATGTTCCATGCATTGGGCAGTGGCAGACCTTCGTCCGTGGTCAATCGAATAGAGCCCGGTCGGGAGACACCAGTCACTCGGTAGGGGCCCTCCCACATGGGGGAGAGTTTGTTTTTTCCTTCCCGCAATTGGATGCGGCGAAGTACTAGATCCCCAACCTCCAGCGACCGGGCCCGAACGTGGCACTGATGATAGCACCTTAGGCTCTATTGATACCTGGCAGCACGGAGAGTAGCTCTGCATCGGTGCTCTTCAAGGTAGTTGACGTCGTTGAGCCTTCTCTGCTCCTAGTCGCCCTCTGAGTAGGCTCCAACCCGAGGCGAGCCGAAGGTGACCTCGAAGGGGAGAACCGCCTCTGCCCCGTATACGAGGAAGAAAGGTGTCTCTCTGGTCGCCCTGCTGGGAGACGTCCGGATTGACCAGAGGATGGCCGGGAGCTCGTCAATCCAGCCAGCGCCGTACTTCTGGAGGCGATCGAAGGTTCGTGTCTTGAGCCCTTTGAGGATTTGAGCATTGGCACGCTCCACATGGCCATTGGCGCGAGGGTGAGCGACCGACGCGAAGCAGATCTTGACGCCGATGCCTTTGCTGTACTCCAGGAAAGCATCACTGGTGAATTGCGTGCCGTTGTCGGTGATGATCCGATTGGGCACCCCGAAGCGGCTCACGATACCTCGAATAGATTTGATCACCATGTGCTTCGTGATCTTGATGACTGGATCTGCTTCTGTCCACTTGGTGAACTTGTTGATGGCGACATAGAGGTACTCGTAGCCCCCAACTGCTCGGGGGAACGGTCCTATATTATCCAATCCCCAGACCGCGAAGGGCCATGATAGGGGGATGGTTTGGAGGGCCTGAGCTGGTTGATGTGACTGCTTTGTGTGGTATTGACATGCTTCACAGCGCCGAACCAGCTCGATGGCGTCCTGGAGGGCTGTTGGCCAGTAGAAGCCTTGCCGAAAGGCCTTCCCGACTAGCGTGCGGGACGATGCATGGCTACCACACTCGCCCTCATGGATATCCGTGACCTTCCTCCCGGGAAATGCACTTCAGAAAGATGCCGTTGGTGCCACGCCGGTAGAGATCCCCATCTACTAGGGCGTAGCGCTTGGCTTGGCGCGCAATCCTTTCTGCTGTGGCATCATCTTCGGGAAGGATATTTTCTTTCAGGTACCCTCAGATCTCGGAGATCCAGGAAGGCTCCTGAGAACAGGTGGCGAGCACGGGGTGCTCGCCAGGCAACAACAACCTGACGGGATTTCCCACTGAAGGTGCTACCTGGGTAGCCTCGCCTAGGTGCGAGGTTCCCCCTTCGTCTTGGTCGATGGCCTTGACGGACGGCCGGGAGAGCCTTTCTTCAAAGGTCCCAGCCGGGACCGGTTCCCGAGAGGACGCCAGTCGCGATAAGTAGTCGGCGGGTTCGTTGTAGCAGCGCGGGACGTGTTGGAGCTTCAAACTGTCGAAACACCACTCCAACTTCCTGACTTCGCTCAGGTATGCCGCCATTTGTGGGTCAGAGCATTGGTACTCCTTGGACACCTGATTGACGACCAGCTGAAAGTAGCCTTTGACCAATAGACGGCGTATTCCGAGGGACGCGGCGGCGCGGAGCCCCGCAAGGAGTCCCTCATACTCGGCCATGTTGTTGGTGGCGCGGAAGTGGAGCTGCACGATATACTGGAGTACTTCACCTCTCGGGGAGGTGAGAACTACTCCAGCCCCCGCGCCCTTGAGCGTGAGGGATCCATCAAAGTGCATCATCTAGTGTCCGGCTCCTTCATGTCCCAGATTCGCGAACAATTCTTCCCCTTCGTCTTCAGGCACTGGCGTCCACTCGGCCATGAAGTCGGCCAGAGCTCTGCTTTTGATCGCCCGGTTGCTGACGAAGCAGAGGTTGAACTCGGTGAGTTCAATCGCCCACTCGACCACGCGGCCAGTGGCTTCTCGATTGTGCAGGATGCGCTCGAGGGGGTAGGCAGTAACCACCAAAACCTCATGCGCTTGGAAGTAGTGGCGTAGCTTTCTCGACACAACGAGGATTGCGTAGAGCATCTTCTGAGCTTGGGGGTAACGCATCTTGGTGTCGCGTAACACTTCACTAACGAAGTATACGGGGCACTGCTGGATGTGGCCCTTGCTTGGGACCTCCCCGAGTATGGGACCCGGGGGGTCGAGATTATTCCCGAGCGCTCCTGGCTGTTTGGGTTCACCCGGGAGCTCGGACCCAAACTCGTCCCCGAGCACTCCTGACTGCTCGGGTTCACCCGGGAGCTCGGACCCGGACTTTGCCTTGGACTCGTCGCTTGTCGGGAGCTTTGCCCCGAGTACGCCTGACTGCTCGGGGTCGCTTGGTAGCTCGGACCCAAGCACTCCCGACTGTTGGTGGTTGCCCGGGAGCTCGGACCCGGGCTTTTCCTTGGATTCGCTGCTTATCGAGAGCTCGGACCCGAAAGCTTCCGTCCTCGTGGGAGTCGTCGGGAGCTCAGACCCGACCTCTTGCTCGACCACGAGGACGGCACTCACCACTCGGGGGGTAGCCGAGACGTAGAGCAGCAAAGGCTCCTTGGATCTCGGCGCCACCAAGACCAGAGGCGAGGTGAGATACTTCTTAAGGTCCCGTAGGGCTTGCTCGGCCTCCGGGGTCCACTCGAAGCAGCCCGATTTCATGAGGAGTTTAAACAACGGGAGGCCTCGCTCCCCAAGCTTGGAGATGAACCGTCCCAAGGCAGCCATGCAGCCCGTTAGGCGCTGCACGTCCTTGAGACGAGACGGCAGGCGCATTTGGTCGGTGGCCCGGATCTTCTCGGGGTTGGCCTCTATTCCCCGATTCGAGACCAGAAAACCGAGGAGCTTGCCCGAGGGAACCCCGAAGACGCACTTCTCGGGGTTCAGCTTCATGCGAGTACTGCGGAGACTGTCGAAAGTCTCCGCCAAATCCTCGAGGAGCATTGCTTGATCTCTCGTCTTCATGACGAGATCATCGATGTAGGCCTCGATGTTGCGACCTATCTGAGATTATAAAGTAATGCGCATGTCACGCTGGTACGTAGGCCCAGCATTTTTTAACCCAAAAGGCATGCGGACATAGCAATAAGTCCCCACAGGGGTTGTAAATAAAGTTTTTTCCACATTCTTTACCGACATACTAATCTGGTGATAGCCAGAATATGCATCTAAAAAGCACAAAAGATCGCATCCCGCAGTGGAATCGACTATCTGATCAATACGAGGTAAAGGGAAAGGATCTTTTGGACATGCCTTGTTGAGGTCAGTGTAATCCACGCACATTCTCAGCTTGGCGTTGTCCTTTGGGACGATGACGGGGTTGGCGAGCCAATCCGAGTGAAGGACTTCACGGATGAAGCCGGCGGCAAGGAGCTTACTGACCTCCGCCTGGGTGAACTCCTGACGTTCTGGTGCTTGACGGCGCACCTTCTGCCGAACGGGCCGCACATCGGAACGCACGGCAAGGCGGTGCTCGATCACCTCCCTAGGGACCTCGGGCATATCCGACGGTTGCCAAGGAAACACGTTGGCATTCACTTGGAGGAAGGCGATGAGCACGCTTTCCTATTTGGCGGCCAGGAGGCCGCCGATCTTGACGGTCCTGGACGCGTCTTCACCCAGGACCACCTCCTTGATGGGGACGGAGTCATCTGCGGCGATCTTGAGCTTGGTTGGGGGCAGGCCCGAGGATTCGGGGTGCTCCCCGACGTCTTCGGCCACGGCGAAGGTGGCCAAAAACAGCTGCTCGGCGCAGAGGACGGAGCCCTGGAGGTCGGCCGGCACTGTGATCATGCCGTCGGGCTCGGGCGTCTTGATGGTGAGGTAGGCGTAGTGGGATGCTACCATGAACTTGGCGAGGGCCGGGCGGCCGAAGATGCCGTTGTACGGGAGGTCGAACTCGGTGACGTCGAAGACGACACTCTCCGTCCGGAAGTTGTCCCGGGTCCCGAACATGACCATCAGGGACACCTGCCCCAGGGGCATGGTGAGTCCTAGGGTGACGCCATGAATCGGCATCGTTGGCCTGAGCTGCCCGGGTGGCACTTACATCTTGCTAAAAAACCTCGGGGGACAGGAGGCTAAGGCCTGCACCCCCATCGATCAGCATGCGGGTTACCTTGATGTTGCACACTGTTGGGGAGACCACCAAAGGGAGGCGGCCTACACCCGACGTGTTCTCGGGGTGGTCGGAGCGGTCGAAGGTGATTGGGACCCCCGACCACTTCAGTGGCCGAGTCAATCCGGTGCTTGGGGTCGCCGAGCACACTTCGCGAGCCATCACCTTAAACTGGCGGCGCGACGTGGGCGTAGAGGCGCCCCCATTGATGCACGCCACAGCCTCAGGCTCCTGGAACCCGAGACCTTCTTCTCATCCCTCCCCATCACGCTCGTCGCTGCCGCTTTCTTGTTCCTTTCGGCGAGGAACTTCACCATTTGGCACTCAGCAATGCTGTGCCGGTTGGTCTGGTGTATCTCGCACCACCTGCTGGGGCCCTGCTCGGGGGCCCTGGATGGTTTCTTGCCGCCACCGCCTAGACTGGCGCGCGGTGGCTTCTGTGCCTTGGGGTCCGCTGCCGCGACAGGCTCGAACTTGTGCTTCTTGTTCTTCCTCTCTCGCCCCCCGGGGGGACGGGCGGAACCTGCACCGTCGACCGTTGGTTGGTCGGGGCGCGGACTGTGCCACGCGTGAGCCTCAGCCGCCTTGGCATACTTGTCCGCAACCGCGAACAGTTCTGCCGTGGACTGGATGTCGCGCGTGCCTAGCTTCTCAAGCATCTTTTCATCGTGGACACCTTGCCTGAAGGCGACGATAACTGCTTGAGGTGATATCTTGGGGATGGTGTTGCGAACCTGGCTGAAACGCTGGATGAAGTGCCGCAATGTCTCCCCTTGCTGCTGCTTGATGGCGTGGAGATCGCTCACCATGCCGGGGCGCTCGAAAGTGCCCTGGAAGTTGGCCACGAACTGGTGGCAAAGGTCCTCCCACGAGCGAATTGAGCTCGGGGGAAGGTTCATGAGCCATGAACGGGCAGAGCCCTTCAGGCCCATGGGGAACCAGTTGGCCATCACCTTTTCGGCCCCTCTAGCCGCTTGCACAGCGGTGGTGTAGATCTGGAGGAACACTTCCGGGTGGAAAGAGCCATCGTACTTTTGCGGCAGATCAGGCCAGAATTTCTCCGGCCAGCTGACGCGGCGAAGGTCAGGAGTAAAGGCCTGATAGCCCACTCTGTAAAGTGGGGCGCCGGCCCTCCCGACCGGCGGCGCGTGGACACGCACGGGAGAGCACGTACAACTGGCAGCGGGGCCGGAGGATGACTGGCCCTCGACAGCCCCTGCCTCACGTCGCTTCTCCCGTTGGCGCTCGATGGTGACGCGCGCATCTTGACCTTCTCGCCGCTGGTTGATGCGGTGGCAAAGGTCTGGGCCGCCTCCTAGAATAGGAGAGGCGACGGAATGGTGGGACCCACCGCGGGGCTCCGTCACTTCACCACGTCGAGGACGTGGCGGTAGTGACGGAGGCGCCGCTGAGGGGCCATCTTGGGGGTCGCCATGCCTCGAAGAAGTATGGGAACTCCTGGCCGCCACATGGACGAGCGGTGTCGACCAGGTTGGCTACCTCCTGGAGCCAAGGGCCCACCGGAGATATGCCTTCCACCTGGACAGGAGGGTGCCAGAGGAGAAGCTACACGGCATGCAGCGCACCTGCTTCGCCTGGCTCGTTGAAATCCAGCCGGCGCCGAACCGGCTGGGGGAGCTCGACGAAAGCTGTATCGGCATGCGATCCGCCTTCACCTGCTGGGTGCCGCAATAGGATCTACTGTTTGACCTCCTCAAAACCTTTACAAACTTATGAATCAACCGGATCATGTAAACCCCAAGAAGTGTGCTTTTGGAGTCGACGCCGAAAACTACTTGGTTTTTTAGTCTCTCACCAAGGAATCAATGCCAAACCTAAAAAATCCGGGTCGTAAGAGAAATGAAGTCTCCAACATCAATCTGAGATGTCCAAAGACTCATAGGGTGCATGGCAGCACTGAGCCGATTCATATCTCGACTCAAAGACCAAGAACGTCCTTTCTTCAAACACTTATGGCAACATGACGGCTTCAAATGGATGAAGGAATCAGAAAAGACATTTTAGAATCTCAAGAACTATCTTTCAACCCCCCATGTGCTGGTCTCTCCCGATCTAGAGGAGGAACTGTTGCTCTACATAGCGGCCGAACCATAAGCCATAAGCGGTGTGTTGGTGGCGGAATGCGAGGCTCCAGACAAGCGCGAGAAGATATAGAGACTAGTCTATTACATCAGTGAAGTTCTCCGCGGACCCAAGGAACGTTACCCTCAAGTACAAAAACTCCTCGACACGGTACTAACGGTCTCCGACAAGCTACGACATTATTTTCAAGCTCACAAGATCATTGTTCCATCTACCTTTCCACTCTGTGACATCATTCGTAATAGAGATGCCATCGGAAGAATCGCCAAAGTGGGCTATCGAACTTGCAAGAATCGCCATCTACTTCATGCCATGAACCGCGATAAAATCACAAGTACTCACCGACTTTGTCACCGATTGGTCCAAGCCCGTGCGCCCTAACAGCTCCCCCGCCAACAACATAGAAGTATGGACCTTGCACTTCGATGGATCACTGACCCTCGAAGGCTTGGGGGATGGAATAGTTTTGACTTCACCAACAGGAGAATGCCTGCAATACATAATGCAAATCAACTACTGTCTATGAATAACGTAGCTGAGTATGAGGGTTTGCTTGATAGTCTCTGAGTAGCTTCTGTGCTTGGTATCTGCCGCCTACTCATGTGTGGGGACTCACAGTTGGTGGTGAAGCAAGTATACAAGGAATATCAAACCTTAGACCAAACCATGGCAGCTTGCCTTGTGGAGGTGAGGAAGCTGGAGAAGAAATTCATCAGACTCAAAGTACGGTATATCTCTAGGAAGGACAACTGCCGAGTAGATAGTCCTGCCCACCTAGCCTCCTCACGATCTCCATGCCCAATTGGAACCTTTGAAGAAAGGCTCTCGACTAGTTCCGCAACGCCTGATGAAGTAGTGGCGGAAGGAATGGTGGACCAAGAGCCCAATGACCATTCAAGGATGTCACTAGGTATTGACGCTCTAGGGGGGAGTCGCGGGGTGACTCGTGGCTCCCCTCGATGCTGAAGACTCGTCGATGGACCCCATCCGCAAGTACCTTTTTAATTGGACAGTACCCAAAGACGACGCGCTATTCGAGCAAATTTCCCAATGTGCCAGGATGTACACCTTGGTAGATGGGGTCCTCTATCACCGAGGAGCCCACAGAGTGCTCATGTGGTGCATCACTCGGAAACAGGGTAATGAACTACTCGAAGAGATCCATGGAGGAGTGTGCGGGGCATACGCATCTTTCTAAACCCTGGTTGGAAAGGCCTTTAACAGGGATTATATTGGCCGACAGCTCTCCATGATGCGAGCAAGCTTGTAAAACACTACTATCAGTGCCAATTTCATAGCAGACGCGTTCATCAGCCGGCTCAAGCATTGCAGACGATTCTCTTGTCGTGGCCCTTCACGACATGGGGCCTGGATATTCTGGGGCCCTTTTTGGTATTGCCTGAGGTTACCTTCACAAAGTGGATCGAAGCTGAACCAGTCACAAAGATCACCTCAAAAGCTGTCAAGTGTTTCATCATGAAGAACGGAGTCACAAGGTTCGGCGTCCCGAGTAGGATCATTACCGACAACAACACTCAGTTCTCAAGCGTGGACTTCATCGACTATTGTGAAGGACTCAGTACAAAGATTTGTTATGCTTCTGTAGCTCATGTGCAACAAACAAGTCGAATGTGCCAACAGCCTCAACTTACAAGGCATGAAGACCCGTGTCGGGGCCTGAAATTATATATGACTTAAAAAATGATGTTTCGTCAAAGACCAAGAAACCACATAACGAGAATACACGCTTACCTCATGCGTAACCACCGTTAAGGGTCTGACATCGAACCAGCACCACATACGAACTCCACTTGACCACCTGGTCATATGTCTCACTACTGGTCCAGCCGGTCAGAAACGAACATCATTTGACAAGTCAGATATAATTCCAAACACCATGTAAGGAACTAGCACATATCTCCTGCGATGAGAATTACAATCACTCAGAGGAGCCCGACGTCCATGTCCACACCCTAATCTAGCCTGCTAAAGTGCAACTAGTGGGTCACCCGAAGGCCTGGCACTGACGTGCGCACCCTGCCTAGCCGGCAGCCGCGTCTCAGCTGGCGGGTCACTCAACTTTGTGATCACAAGCCTGGCACAGAGAATTAATACTAACTCTCTACCATCATCCCGTACACTTCAAACATTCACACACGGTGCATGGAGTAACATGGTGAACAACTTGTAAGCATAACACAAACTCTACAGAAAGGTTTACCAAATAAATAAGCACGTCCCTTATACATGGGCAGCTACTTACATTACAACCAAAAGACCCGTAGGTCGCAAGTACCGAACAAGATAAACAACAGAAGCATATACAAAAGTTAAGACCTTTTAGCTAGCAAGGCAAATGATGCAAATAGTAAACACGAAGCCAGTTACACCAAGCTCACCTGCGGAAATGGAATTCCCTCTGAGTATTTTCGTACTCGCAAGATGCTAACTTATTCCAATTAACTTGAACAAGGCGTGTAATGCTAAATTACCTCACGACAATATACATCAAACTAAACATGACATGGCATTTACATGGACAGAAACATGGCAATTAACATGAATGGAACCAATTAAGCATTTGAAATAAAGCAGTTATCCATAGCATGAGGTACAATAACAGTAACCTAAATAGATTCACAACATAAAAGTTCAACATAAGCATCATATAAATTCATTTAATTAGGAAGGTTTCATTAGATCATATGAACCTAGTTTAGATCTAATCATCATCCATGGACTATTCGAACCAAGTTCAAGTCTGTTGAAAGATCATCTAGGCCCCTAATTGGTTTTGGTGGTTAATGGCAACTCAAACTGGAATCTAATATTTACAATGAGTGTAAGCAGGTTTAAGAGGTTCCAGGAAGAAGGGTCATCAAGGAAAAGATGACCACCCAAAAAGTACAAAGGTGGTTTCCAGGACAAGGGAATGGCTGTGCTAGGCAGCTGTGTCACAGCTGTGAGGAAGCTGGTGCTGTGCAAGGAGTTGCAAGCAAGGTGATGGTGGCTTGATGGATCAAGGGCCGTGAATACAGTTGGTGGCAGGTAAAGCCTAGATTTGCTAGTTTCTTTGAGTCCATAGGAAACACCCGTACTATCAAGAGGGATGAAGTAGTAATGTTCTGTGGAGGTTCTTTTGCTCAATGCTTAGGGTGTTGGACAGTGGCACTGATGCTTTGAGGTTAGTGGCCCTGTGTCAACAGTTTTGCACAAGTGTGAGACTGCCTTGCACTAGCACTCTATAGTGCTAGCAGTAGAAAACCCTAGAGGTTAGAGTCACCGGTGTGATGCAGCTGTGTCACAGGTGGTCTAGCGCTCTATGACTCAGGTACATCTCTGTACCAGGGGAGAGCTTGTAAATGCTAAGGGAACTGCACTGCGATGGTTTGTCTGCTGAGTCAGAAGGCTGTCGGAGGTTCTCTCCTTATTAGGGATCAGAGTTAGTTGTGCGCTGAGGGCATGTGATGTGCCAAGATCGGGCTGAGTAGTTAGGCTATGTCAATTAAGGGTTCACCTGTGTGTGCCTCCGGTGACACAGGTGTCGATTTGCCTGAGCCGATTATAGTTTGGCGTTGTGACTGGCTGTGTCACCGGTGTCTGACACCGGTGACTCACTCAATCCTACGTGGCAATAGTGTAACAGTCAGGTGCCTATGAACCCTATAAACAGGGGACCAAGGGAGGTCTTCGGACTCAACCAATCAATTAATCTTGCTCAATCCAGTCAATCACATTTGACCGTTGCAAGCCTCTCACCCTCGGAACAAAAGCCAAACTTCCTAAGAGAGTTAGAGAGTCCTCGAGCAAAGAGCATTGGTTCCTCCAAGAGTAGTTACTGCTGATTCTGTTACTCTTGGAGTTTCTACTCCTAGATGGGCGTAGGAGTTGCTGGTATCACCCAAGCTTGTGTGGGCTGAAACAGTAGTTTGTGAAGGTGATCCGAAGTCTACCTGCTGCAAGGCTAAAGGACTTCCACAAGCAAAGCAAGAGGCCTAATCACTCAGGTACTCGGAGAACAAGCACGATTTAGTGCTGGTGAGCTCTTCGAAGTAGCCTCTCCAACGGAGACGAACCTCTCTGAAAAGAGTAGGAAACTTCAGTGAAAAACACCTTGTCTCTCTGAGTACTCACTGTGTTGCTTTCACTTACTTGCTATATCTGCATGCTTGTGTGTTCCTAGTTATACTCTATTCATCTGTGATAGATCACCTTTTTACCTGTGTTAGCATAGCTGTGGTCACAGTTGCTGTAGATCATATCTCTTGCCTGTGTCAGCTACCTGTTACACAGCTGCTTAGTTTGGTCATCTGTTTTTAAGTGTTTAGCTTACCTGTGTTAGCCACCTGTGTGAAAGCTACGTGTTAATTTACACATCATATTTTGCTTGTGCTATTTACCTGTCACACAGCTAGCTTATCCTTGCTATTAGCTAAGTCTTAACTTGACAATCTAAGCTAAAGAAGTAATTTTAATGAGCCTCCTATTCACCCCCTCTAGTCGGCACCTTCGGTCCTTTCATCTGTTATCATCAAGCAAATCATAGAGCCACTGGTCGCTCGATAGCCCCACTGAGTGCCCTAGGGTTCCTCACATGGGGGTTGCAAGGCCCAATGCAAGTGACATCCACCTGGCCGCACCCTTGGTCTTCTCACGACCAGCCCTCACGGTTAAGGTAGCACCCTATTGGGATGCCGCGGTGACCTCCAAAATATTAACCCCTACGTCGGGTTCGAGTAGCCCTCAACCATGTCACAGCCCGCCCAACTAGCCACACTACCTCATCACTCACGATACAGCTGACAGGTAGAGCCCTGTTGGGACGCGGCGGTGACCTTCCCTGTCACAGCCCGCCCAACTAGCTGCGCTACCTCACTCTTGCTCACTTAGTTAGGGTTCCAGTTGAACTAATCATCGATTTAACAATTGGAAAACCCTAATCAACAACAAAAAAGGTATTAATTTATCATCTACCCAATTAATAAAGCAATTGGAATTTTCAACAAACATCATTACTTGCCTGGGAGCCTGGTGAAGAAGTACAAAGAGCTGAAACACCAGGAAGATGCGAATCACATCTAGAAGAAGGAAAAGCGAATCGAAGATGCTATGTTCATGGTAAGGATGCGTGATATGCAATTACGACGAATTAATATGAAGTATAGACTTAACCTAAGCATACTATGATTAATATGGTAAAGAATTATGATATGCGACTACAGTGAATTAAGATAAGGTATGGGATTAGAATAAGCATGGTAGGTTGCTATTCATTCTCCATTTTGGTTTCAGTTTTAGTTGGTGTTTAACTTGAAATATGGATGGAACTACAGCATGGATAAATGTAGGATTTCCGATATGCGACTATAGCACGGATGCAATAATTCCATGGGTAAAGATAGAAGCATTAAGCAGCTAATTCGTCATACTAACCTTCAGATTGGTATGGAAATTGACATGCATGATATGCCCATGATAGTTTTAGAGATGCAAGTTAGGATCCTT
The DNA here is from genome assembly GCA_019208055.1 of Stipa capillata. Taxonomy (NCBI): domain Eukaryota; kingdom Viridiplantae; phylum Streptophyta; class Magnoliopsida; order Poales; family Poaceae; genus Stipa; species Stipa capillata. The sequence continues at coordinate 108,732 of JAGXJF010003332.1, forward strand.
TTTAATATGTCAAGGTGCACTATTCTTAAGGTGGGGGTTTAAGATTTAACATTTATGTAGTAATAAGGTGCATGAAGTGCATGCTACATGACAAGGTTAACAATATGCTTTGGTTCCTCAGGCTCCTAGAATAGGTATGCACCCTTATTCATATATATGATCCATGATTTAACTATAGCTCTAACATAGTAGTTTGCAGTACTTAACTTCGCCTGTCTTGATTAAATGCAAATCTGGACAGCAAGACTAATTTGGCTGTAGCTCCTAATAGGCTTATCGGAAAAAGGCAAATGGCTAGTCGTTGCGAAGCTATCGATGGCGCCTACAACTTATCTTTGAAGTTCATCTCAATAAAACTAGAGGAAGGGCATGCGAACAGCCCAGGAAGATCTCAGATTATCTAATCTACCCACAACATGCAGTCTACAACTATGAAATCCTACAAATCGTCACATCTATGGCTGTTTCATCATATAGCATCGCATATAAGAGCAATAGGGGTTTACCCTTGATGCGTGAGCATGAGGAGACTGTTGAGGACAGCACCGAGAGCGTAGGTTGGGGTTCGGCTTGGCCTCCATCTTGTTCCTCTTCTTCCCTTCTCACCATCTTCCGTGGACAGCCGCGCCATCTTCTCCTCATCATCATCAACTCCTCTTATCAAACATCTTCTTCGCCTTCTCTTCGTCACACTAAGACAGCGGTATCAGCCAGCGTATCATGCAAGCGACAAGGCCGCGAGGAGTGCGGCAATGACAGGGAGGCATGGCAGCATTGGCTGCAATGGCATGCGGCAGCGGGGGCAGGCGGCAGTAGCTCGGGGTGGTGTGGACCATCGGCAGCAAGGTGGCAGTGATGGCATGTGGCAGGCGATAGCCGGATTGGGCATATGGCTGGGCGGCTTGCCGCGGTGGCAACGTCAACCTACTGTGGCAGTAGCGGCGGCTTGGGAGAGCACCGGGCAATGGCACGCTGGCCACTGCCATGGGCCATGGCAAGGTGAGGAGGTAGAGGACAGCGCAGTAGTGCAGCACCGAGGAACCGAGGGGCGCGGCGGCGGTGATGGCGGCCTCGCCGAGCGTGGCGGCGCCGAGGCGGGCACGGGAGGCAGGACCGTCTCTGGGGCAAGAGGAGGGGCTGGACGCAGAGGCTGGGAGGTGTGGCGGCAGTGCATCGGTCAGTGGGTGTGGGGAGTGGGCGAGGAGAGTGGTGGGAGGTGGAGGGCAGAGGGAGGTGCGGCAGCATGGGGTAGAAGAGGCGGCACAAAAGAAGTCAACTGGCGGCGGGCTCGCCGTCAGCGACCTGGTTGAAGGTGGGTGCAGCGGAGTGACCTATGGTGGCAGCGGTGTTTTCCAGGGTGTGCGAGTTTGTGCACAGGGGCTGGGGTGGCCGGAGTGCCCCCCAGCCCCCTTTAGTTTTAGGATTTTTTTTATTCTTTTATTTTTATATTTCTACTTATTCGTATTTGCTTTTTAGAAAAATTGGAGTATAGATTATCCAAATAGAGGGTAGTCTCTCCTCGGATATAAATAATTTCTTTTAGACACATATTTTGATATAATTGTACAATTGCCCACAATTAAGATGTTATAAATCTTTTCATTAAAAACAAACCGAAAAGCCTTTTATTTAGACATCCAATTAAATTTCAAAAGGTTTGGGGAGAATTTGGTAAATCCTTGGTGAGTTGTTTATGTTCCCTAAAAATTAGTGGACCGAGCATTAGACGATGTTGATGTCATATTCTTATTCGAGTCTATCCTAGGTCAAAACTTTAGGGTTTTTAGTTTAAGTTGCTTCCAGATATCCTACGTGCATGCATGAGATGAGAAAAGACAGGGTTTAATTTCCCTCACCTATTGACAGGGATGTTACAACCCGCATCCTCAATCACTTATCGGTTCACGCAAAAGCAAGTCGCGCCACTGGTGAGACACTTTTTTCTTAGCTTACGGGGCCGAAGCCATGCTCGCCTGTGAACTAAAACTCAAATCTCCCCGAGTCGAGCTATATACGGACAATGATGAAACCATCCAACAAGAAGATGACCTCAACAACATTGAGGAGCAACGGACTCAAGCGCTGATGAGATCGGCCAGGTACCAACAAGATCTCTGGCGCTACTATGAGCGACACATCTGGGGAAGATCCCTACAGGTCGGGGACTTGGTTCTATGACTCATTCAGAACCAGGGCAACAACAATAAGCTATCTCCTAAGTGGGAAGGTCCCTACAGAGTGGTCGAAGCCTCTCGACCAAGATCATTCAGATAAGCAATGGAAGATTGTCGAGTCCTTACAAACTCCTAGAACATTGATCAGCTCTGGAACTTTTATGTATAAGTACTAAGAGTAAGTTCACGCATGCGTCGTTCTTCCGACCCTCAAGGTCACCCGGGTCGGCTTTGATCTCCGTATCCAGTCATTAAGCTAAGCAACCCGTCTAGCAGGCACATTGGCAATAAGTCGCTCTAGGTACCTCTACCTAGCATGCGCTCCTGAATAGCTTTTGGCAGGTCATGATAGTGACACTGGAGTATTGAAAACAACGCATGACTATGATGGCAGGAGGGCACACACTTATCATATTTTAATTCTAGTTATTATGATATCTCTCTTTTTGACTGCCTATACGAAATTCCTTCTCGAATAACCAATGGGGGCTAAATGAGTACATGATATCAGGAAGCTAACAACGGTGTACAATGCGAGTACTAATGACTCAACCATCGCGAAGGGAAAAGGGTTCCACGCTACGGTCTCGTGGGACTTATGGAAAGCCCCTTATCACGTCTACAAGTATCGAGGAGCCAGGGAGCTTGCCCACCACTTGACTAGACCTAAGGTCTGGCCGACCAAAATCCTCGGCTTGTAGCAACGTTCCCCAACTCAGAACAAGAGAAGAGAAGGAGGTATAGATGGTGCGTTGGTGCGATCACCTGATAACTCACACCAACAACACACCAACTAGTTTGAACAGAAGACATCCCGAGTAGACGATGATACTTTCTCAAAAGTAAAGGTCATTGGATCTGCTATGACTCATTGCATGAGTACTTACGTTCCTCTCCTTGCGAAGGCAAAGTGTTCGAGGCACTTAAGGAAAGCCCCTTATCGTGTCTACAGGTGTCAGGGAACCACTGAGTCCCCCACCTGACTAGAACTAAGGCTTGGCCGACCGAACTCCCCGACTAGTAGCAACATTCCCTTACTCGGACCAGGGAGAGAAGCTAAAAGTATGCAGTGTAAACATTATCGCAGCCTATTGACACCTAACTTTCGATAAGATTCATCATGCAATCACTTCATACGAGTACTTTTGACTAAAAAACTTAGATGATTAAAGTGTTGTTGATAATTGTTTAGGCAGGAGGGGCATTATCACCTGGAACATGAAGCCTCTTAACAAAAATTTGGGCGTCCTCCGACGTCGTGGACACCAGCTGGTCGGTCTTCACATTGTCCTTCCCTGGGAGATCGTCATGAAGGATTTTGACATCGAACGCAGGATTGCAGGCCTTGACGAGGACCAGCGCCATGGCCACCGCGTCCTCGACCCACTGGTGAAGCTCCTGAGAGAGGAGGATTGGCTTGAGGTAGCTGATGGCCCGAGTCAACTCTGCCAGATGATTGGCGACGCCCTTAGTAGGCTGGATTGGCACGCCGACCTCCCTTAGGGTGGAGTCAAGCAGGCCCATGGTGGATGAGAGCTTCTCCTTGAGGAAGGAAGCTCGCGCCCTCTCCCTGGACAGACTCCCTCCAATTTCTTCAGCTAGTCAGACAGGCGAGTCACCATCGACTGGAGCGCTGACTTCTCGACCTTTAGCTTTGACTCTTGAGCCTCCGACTAGTCCAGCAGCTCCTTCAAATTTTGAACCCTAGAGTCGGTGGAGTTCCACTTGGACGGGACGTGTTGGAAAGAAAACACCAAGTCAAACAACCACTAAGGAAAGGAAGAGATTTTTTAGGACAAGCTATCTGAGTACTTACCTCCACGAGGGGCCCGATGAGTGTCATCAGGTCGATCCCGTTGGCAAGGAGTCCATCGACCAGTGGGTGCAAGCACCAAGGAGAACTTCTCCTCAGAGGAAGTATGCACCACCTTCGCTGGCGAAGGGGCGATGTCCTCGACAGGGGGGCTGGGTCTCCTTTTGGACCAGCGCCTTAGCAGACGCCGGAGCAGGAGTCAGGTTGGCACCTGAGGTAGGAAGATCATCCTCCAGGGAGGGATCAACCGTGGCCAGAGGATTCGGTGCCCTACAACACACAAATTCAGGACACATATCCGGACTCTGGAAGAAGAACAAAAAAGAGAAGGGTTAGCTTGCCCTCTTCAAGAGGCGAGGAAGTCTCCTACCGGTAGGGCTTGACTTCTTCTAGTCGGAAGGGTCGACCCCAGTTGCAGTAGCTTCTGTCCCAACCAAAGACTTCTCAGTCAAGATGATGGCCTCAGCAGGCTTCTCCTAAAACACCAGACTAGTCGTGTCAGACAAGGAGATAATTCGACAAAAGCATTCAGTAGAAATAAGAGCTCGATTAGCATACCTGAGGAGCCTAGAGAGGCGACCCCGAGTACTAAGGATCCGAGAAGAGAAAGTTACCTATCTTGCCTCCTCGAGTGGAGTAGTAGTCACCCGTAGACTTCCAAGCACCCGTATCCCTAGCTCATATAGGACACAGACCCTGGTTGATGAAGTCCTTGGTGATGTCCCACGCTGTCAGACCTCGAGCCTTGAGATCAGTGATCTCATCGACTAGAGGTCAGAGATGACGGCTCACCTCTGTCTCCTCCGACCACGCCGCGGTCTAGATCGGTGCAGATCCCTAGAAGCTGATGCCGTCGGTAGCGTACGGTCGGCGTAGTAACACTTCTTGAGCCATCCCGACCACGAGCTCTTGCCGGTGAAGTCGATGTACTCCCCAGTCTATCTTCCCAGAGCCAGAAGCCAGTGCTACTGACCACCTTATTCCCCACCCTCCTCAGGTTGTAGAAGTACCTCAAGAGGTCGAGGGACGGGTAGTTCCCGAGGTAGGCTTTGCACAAGTGTGCGAAGACACTCATCATCACAATAAAGTTAGGCTTGAGATTGACGAGTTCTACCCCGTAGAACTAGAGCACGGCAAGGAGGAATCTGGAGTGGGGAAGGAAGAAGCCTCAGCGGAAGAAATCAGGGAAGACCACCAGCCAGCCAGGATCTGGCATGGGGGTCTTCTCATTGCCGACGGGCTGGAACTTGACCCCGTACATCAACTAGATGGCTCCGAGATCTTCCGAGCCTTCCAACTGATCGGGGTTGATCTCTGACTTCGCCCAGGACCCTTCGTCTGCAAAGATGACCTCGAGGTGCCTGCCATATCGCTCATCTTTGATGGGGAAGAAGGCGGAAGGAGGAAGACAGAGTGCTTTTGGGAGAGCAAAAGGCAAAGTTCATAGAAGGTTGAAGACAATGGCGAGCGTGAAAATCTCAATGTGCTCTCAACCCCTTATACTGTGCAACCTCACAATTGCTCTGAGTCTTACTCATTTTGCACTTTCCGCGATTCTGTTCCATCACATTAAATGCACACAGTTACATTCCGCGCATGTGAGGCGCTAGGCACGAGAAACCGGGGACCTGATAGGTGCATGACCCCAACAAACGCATTGTGGTATGCTTACATCAGCAGCACAATTGTAGAAAAATAGAAAAAGATTCGTTCACCACCACCCGAAATTTTCGCGACGGTTCGAGTTTGGAAAATCTGGTAGCGAGACTCGTGTCCACGATCTATGGACCAGATGCAATCAGAGAAAATTACCTGGTACTTCCGCTTGAATGTGAAAGTGACTCGGGGGCTCTCATAACTACTCGGGCACATTCAATATCCCGAGTAGAAGATCCTGAGAATGTCAGATCTCGGGTAGACACATAACCTACTCGAAGACGCCAAAGCCAACAAGGGCATAGCTAAGGCTCCGAAAGTAGAGCCAGCTTCAGATTTGAATGATGATGAGGCAATGGGATCTCCACCAGAAAAGTTGCTAGCTCAGGCTCAGAATAACAAAGCTACAGATGACAAGTGGAGAACTTCTAGCTGCATTGCCAAAGGGACCGCCAATGTCCTGGCAAAGAAGGCACCCACACCCAAGAAGGGTGGTGCCAGAAGAGCTATAGTGAATACTATTTACAGGGCACTCATGGCTTTCCTAAAAGCTGTCGAGGAAGAGAAAGCATCCGAGCAAGAGAAGACCACCACTCCTCTAGCTTGTTTAGCTCCGGCTCCTACCTCGACCATCCACACCACGGCTTCGATGACTAGTACTTCTACACCATCTTCTGTGCTGGTTGATGACACTCTCGAGGATTTGCTAGTTGGGTTTTAATTCCTTTTGTTCTCTCTTTTTGGTGTCTTGATGCGAAAGGGGGAGAAGAGAGTAGTAGGCTAGCTTCAGTTGGGTCGAATGGCTGTGAGAGTTACAAGATTTTTTTTTATTGTGCTTCATGATGTCTTGTAACTATTTTGTAACGTGATGATGACTTGGATGCTTGTATCCTATGTACTATACTACTTTCATGCTCATAAATCTTAGTGCATCCATGATCATCTCTTGTGCATAGTACTTTTGAGATATGCTTATCTTGAAAAATATGCACACCCACGGATTCCAAGATATACGAGGAGCTTTTTCACTTTCTCCACAACATGTGCATTTGCATTAAAAAGCAATTTTGAATAATGCACATCTTTAGGGGGCAGCTCACTCTATACCTTGGAACCCAAAACAACTTCATATTATCTCTTCAACGAAGCTTTAATTGTGTTGTCATCAATCATCAAAAAGATGGAGATTGATAGTGCATCTTGGCCCCTAAGTGGGTTTTGGTAATTAATGACCAAATGATTAAGGGACTAATGTGTTAATCAAGATGTTGATCAGGTTTTTAGTCTCTAAGGTAAGTTGAAATAGGCATTCACGACCCCTAAAAGGATTGAAAAAGAGATGGCATAAAATCGAGAAGGTTAAGGACCTTTTCTAGTCTTTTTGTGATCTAATGATCACATTGAGTATAGGACAACTGTACTATAAAAGTAGGAGCTAGTCAATAGCATGGAAGAAGATAACTTGCTAAATGCTCAAAAGAAATCCATTCTAAAAGTATTTGAAAAACTCTCTACATCATACTTCAATGTTCATCCGGAATGTTCAGACCAGTCAACTAGAATGTCCGAGTGTGTGTGCGAGTAGGTTCCAGCATGGTAATTATTGACCCAAATCCTTCGAGTGAGGTTTCTCAGAGTATCCGGAACCTTTCAGAGGTTCTGTCCAGTTGAGTTCATGCTGTTCGGATCTTCTGTGTGAAGACCATCCGGACACTCCGAGTGAAGATAGAGTTTCTGTCCAAAGATTGTTTTTCACGCGGACCTTCTGAGTGAAGGTTATCCAGACTATCTAAAATCTACACAATAGATTTGGCCAGAGTGTTTCATGTTGTCCAAAACTTCTGGATGAGGTTTGCCCAGACACTCTAAGTGACCTCAAAGCTTCTGTACCAAAGCTCTGGCTTCATACGAACCTCCCGAGGGAAGTTTATCCAGAACCTCCAAGTCAGGAGTTAGCCTCCGCCCCAATGCTTTCTTTCATCCGGACTTTCATGGTCCGGCACCACCGAGAAAACCAAGTTGACTCTATTTTTTCCTGTCTAGAACCTCCGAATAACGATCTCCCTAAGCCTCCGCGTCAATCTATGTTTTGGGATAGAAGGTTTGTGTTGACAATCTTAAAGAGTTCGTGGAGGAGAAAAGAGATAGGTGGATCGTTCCGAGTAAGATAACCCACAAATCAGGCAATCAACAAGATGATTTATACAGGTTCAGACCTAACTTGAAGTGACTTGTCTATTCAATGAAGCTAGTCTTCTCCAGAGGCCTTCAGGTTCCTTTTATAGAGGGTACACCATATCGTAAGGGATATGGACACATCTTCGAGTAGGACTCCACTTTCCTTAAAGGTCGGGGTTGACTGCCTAGTTTAAGGAGTCCCGGATACATACATGTGGTTTCCTTATTGACATAGAGTCCCTCTCTGGGATACACTCCATCTCGGGTAAGTAGGATACTCCATAATCGTGGTGTATTTGTATACGGATACGGTCATCGCATACAGTAGTTGCCTACTAGTCATCGTCAAGCCCCCCATCGGTATGTGAAACAAGGCCAGGACGGATCAAAGGAATCACTCTAGTCAAGGATATCATCCGATAAGATGTACCTTTGTGTTGTCGTAAGAACTCTCGAGTAAAATGAGCCATCTACTTGGGCTCTCGGTCATCCAAAGCTTCCTAGTCGGCAACCAAAACATCCTCGAGTAGCTTTCAGGAAGCTCCCGAGTAGTCCCACATCCGAATAGGTAGTCAGGGGAGTCTAACGAACGTAAGGGACATGCTGTGACTCTTGCAATCATGCTTATCTTAACTAGCGGGTTTTCCAAAATTTGAACCATCATGGAGGAGAGTTCACTGGTGGTGAGAATCATTCCCTCTTTTTTTGCAACTGCTGTGATGACATGGGAAGCCTAGGGCATGTCTGATGGGTAGTGTGCCTGTAGCTCCTGTTTTCCCGTGCCCTCGGTGGATCGTGCGCATAAGGTTACTGCACATTAACTATGATGGGATGTGATTTCGGGGTCATGGCCTGAAATGCCGTTGCATCTCTTGCACGACTAGCCGAGATCACATGAGTTTTAACCTTATAAGCCCGCTGGGTGACCCAAGGGTTTTTACCACGCCTTGTTCTTGACTTCTTTGTCTTCCTCCTGCCCATTCTTGCGCTTTCCTTGCTCATGCATTCCATCGTTGGAGATGGGCAAGAAGAAGGTCTCCAAGATCCTGACCAGCGCCCCGAAGCCCGTCGACGACCCTGAGACGTCGTCGGAGGACCCGGCGCCGGTGGCGGCTATCTCAGCTTTCGATAAGTCGGATGTCGATGCCACCGCGCTTGAGAAGCTCGAGCGGGGTGAATACATCCTCCCTCAGATCATGGTCCCGTGTTGACCAGCATTCGAGGAGACGACCCCGAGCCCAGACACCGCCTGGGTAGTCATCTTCTCGGACTTCTTCAAGTATGGATTCTAGCTTCAGCCATCTGCCTTCTTCCTTCTCGTCCTCGACTTCTCCGGAATTGAGTTGATTCACCTCAATCCCAACTCCATGCTGATCCTGAGCGTCTTTGCACACCTATGTGAGGCATATCTCAGCATCCGCCCAAGCCTCAACCTGTGGCGCTACTTCTACAACCTCCGCCGAATGAGGTGGGTTGTTGGTGTCGCCGGGTTTCAGCTAAGGGAAGGGAAGAAGGAGCACTACATCCCCTTCACCAACAAGTCCTCATGCCTGGACGGACATGCCGTTGCAGACCGAGTGGATCAAGTCTCTCGCTGGCGAGATCACCGATCTTGGTCGGAGAGGCTTGTCGTCGTGGGATGTGGCGGAGGACTCCCTTCGGCGATAGCCGAGTCCTCTTCGATCAAGGATCTCGGCAGCCTATGAATGCACAGATGGCAAGGACCCCACAAGGGACTTCGACACGGGTAACCTCTTGTGCTTGCTAACTTTTCCTCCAAGTAGGTTATCGGCTTTCTTATCTACTTGGGAATTTGCTTTCCTGCGGAACTTCTGATGAGCTCCAGTCGAGGATCAAGTACCTTTTTGACATATCTCCTCCGGGAGAAAGGATCCCAGTGCCTCTTTCACTCGTGAAGCTCAGCCTCGAAGAGAGGAACAAGATACTCTCCGTAAGTCTAGGCCGTGCTTTTTTGGGGTTAATTCTTCCGAGTGTTGCTAGGTGAACTTTAGCTTAATGCGAGTATGCTTTCTGTGCAGGGACCTAGTCAAGATGGACCTAACTTGTAGGCCAAGCGGGCCGGAGCCTGGGTAGAGGACGATGACCTAGTCGAAGTCTTAAACATGCCAATCTTAGCCCCCGAGTCTGACGTTGGGGAAGCACCCGAGAAGGAGCTACCGGAGAAGACTCCTTTGAGGGTTCCCCAAGCTCAGACTCCTCCTTCGCCTCTTCCTTCTTCTCTTCCTTCTTTCTAGGTAACCCTTTGATCTTGTAGTGGATTCCATTCCTCTTGTCTCGAAGCGGTGGATTCTCCTTTTGACGTTGTCGTTGGCACAGCGAGAAGAAAGGATTCCTCTGAAGGAGTCAGTTCCCCTTGTCGTGAAGGAGCCTGCTGTGGAGAAGCCCCGAGAAGTGGTCTTCCCTCTGTAGACAACTTCCCTCAAGAGAGGACTAGCCTTCCCAGAACACAAGGTTCCTCGGTAGCTAAAGCGGCCACGGTAAGTACTTTTCTACGGGTACTTCTTCCCGAGAAGGGGTTGGGTGATTTTTCATGACATGTTTTTTTTTCTAGAAGGGTGATCTTTGGCTCACCCAAGGTCGTTAGCGTGGAGAAACAATCCCGTCCTTTGACGGAGAAGGCTCCTCTAGATGACGCAGCGCCGGAGGTTGTTGGGAAGCCCCCGGCTTCGAAGTCTGACCCTCCTCCGGTCCAAGTACCTGTTCCACCTTCTCCAAAGGTGGCAGCTCCTTTGGTCTTGTTAGCTTAAGAATCTCCCGAGTCACTGCTTTTGGCAGAGCTGGTGAAACTTGTCGAGGGTGGCCTCGACTTGTCTACATGCCTTGGTCCCCTGTTCAAGGTAACAAGAAAACAAGAGAAGTTATCTTATTGACTTGCTTTTGTCGGAGACTAATCTCATCATTTTCAGCTAGCTCTATCCTGGATGGCTCCCTCGCAGTCAGAGATTCAGGAGCTGAAGAAGCGTTTGGATGAATTCGAAGCTGTGCTAAAGGCGGAGAAGTCCTGGGCGGCCAAGCTGGAGGTCGAGAAGGTGTAGCTGGGCCAAGACAAGGTCCGGTTGGCTGAGGAGCTTCACGAAGTCTAATCGACATTGTCTCGAAGCGAGTCCAAGGTGGGTACTTTGAAGGAAGAACTCAAGTACGCCATGAGCCTGATTGAGGCAGTGTTGATGGATGTCGATGTAGTCATCCCGGTGGTTGAGAGCCATGGTTGGTGCTCTGCCGAGTTGATGGTGTCAATCTCCCATGTGAAGCCCACCGTGTAGGCCCACATCAGCACCCAACTCCACTAAGGAGTTTAGGATTCCCTGTCCATGGCCTTGGTTCTGCTGAAGGCCCAGCATCCCGAGTTGGATGTTGGCGCTTTCTATGAGGACTTGCCCGGAGTAGACACAGGTGAGGCTGAGAAGCTAGTGGAGGCCATGCACGAGGCCGCTAACGTCTTTGCCGAAAGGCTTAATCTATGAAAACCTATGAATAAAGACTTGGCAAGTTTTTAATACTTGTGCTGTGCCTTGTGTGAATTTTTGCCTTTAACTTAGAGTTAGAAATCTTATCAGGAACCTAGCACTTGAGGGCTTATCGGGAACTCTGAACACTTAACGCAATAACCTGCCTAAGTGTCATGTTGACCCGGGTCATGATAAGTAGTCGAGGTGCCTTATCGTTTTACTAAGTACTAATCGGCTTCGTCGAACCCGTTGTACTTCGTGCTCTCCGGCTCCTCCCGGTCCAAGTCGGAGGACTTTACTGCTAGTCAGGGAACTTGGTCGATCAGGCCTTAGTTTGAAGTTGAGTGGAAGGTTCTGGGACCTCCTGTCACTCATCGATTCGTTAACGGATCTTCCTCCTTCCCGCTGGGCTAGAGCTCGGGCTTCCTTCTCTTTTCGAGTACTAAACCTTCAAGCGTTCATAAAATGAATTGTCAAAAACTTTTCAGTCCCATTGTACCTATCTAGCCCCAATAGTTTATCGGAAAAGAAAATGTTTTCTGATAGATAGTTAAGAATAGAAAACTTTATTTAACTGAGTATTCATGTATAGCTTGAAAGAAAATAAACTTAAGCTATCATCCGATCTTCCCGTAGTCCGCTGATCTTCCTGAGGTGCCTTGACTCCTTGCTGATTCCTTGTTAGCTTTGCCCAAGTGCTCATGCTAGGTAAAGGTACCTGATGAGGCTCATCTTGGCAAACCCAACGAACGGGTGTTGTCTGGAGGAAGGGAGGCTTCGTCGTGGGATGATGCTAGTAGTTGTCAGGGATGACTCGGATGTCATCTATGTACTAGGTAGAGTACTTACAGATACATCTACTGGGGTGGTCGACATTCCAGGATTCAGAGGGCCGACCATCCTTGGCGGCTAACCTATTCACTTTGGGTCAGCCCCCTTGCGAGAAGACTTGTCGTGACCGTGTTCTGGGTCAGACATTCTCGGGCCTGAGTGCTTATAGTGCTTGTCGGGGTGCCCTTTGGCCAGGTCCAGACTAAGCTTATCGCAATGGAGGCATGTTTCTAGACAGCCACAGACTGTAATTACACCCTTGGGGCCTGGAATCTACACGCAGTGGTATGCGTAGTGCACGGCTGCCATGAACATCATGAGGGTTGGTCGTCCGAGGATAGCGTTGTAGGCCATCTTGAAGTCGACTACGTCAAATAGGACCTTCTCTATACAGAAGTTGTCGGGTTTGCCGAAGGTGACTGGGAGATTGATCTGCCCAATCAGCATGGCGGTTGATCTAGGCATGATACGGTGGAAGGCCTGAGTGACCGATTGGAGAGATGAACGAGGATTCTGCATTGAGTCGAGTGGCATTGGTAAAGAGGACATTCAGTTAGCTTCCTCCATCCAATAGTACTTGAGAGACCTTGTAGTTGTTGATCGTCGGTTCGACCATGATGGGGACTAGTCCTGGCTAAACAAAATTCTCGGAGCAGCAGGTTTGGTCAAAGGCGACCTTGATTTCCAACCACTTGATCGTCTGACGAATTAGTGGGATAGTGGCGGGAACTTCTCGAGCCACTATCTTGAATTTTTGTTTAAACTCGTAAGATGCCGAGCCCCCGAACAAATGGTCTATTCTTCTTTGTTCACTTTGGAAAGAAGCCTAGTCACTAGAACCGTTATTGGAACTGGTTTCTCGACTTTGGTTTGCGACCTGGGGTCACTTCCCTCTAAACTTCTCAGCCTCCGCCTGAACATACTTCTTGAAGATCCGGCACTGGGGAAGGTCAAGCTTGTCGGTCTGGTGGAAGTCACACCAGTTCTTGCCCGAGGACCCTGCCCTTGCCTGTGGCCTATCCTTGTTCCTAGGTAGGCCAGAGCGCTTGTTGGGGAGGTTGGCCATAACCTCTCCGGTTTTTTGCCTCTTGTCACGACTTTCCTTGGCGGGTTTCTTCTTATGCTTGATTTTCTTGGAGGTGTCGTGGTAACACGGTTGGGGCCGCTCAATGCCTTCGTCCCTCTCTCTGATTAACTAGAGAGTTTCTTCGGTGTTGGCTGCCTTGTCGGTGAACTCCATTAGTTCCTTGGCAATTCTTGGGGTCTTCATCGTAAGCTTCTTGATGCACTGCTGATTTCTACAATTCCATATAAAGGCTTGGATCACCTCATGATTTGTTATATTGGGTATAGTGTTGCGGACGTTGCTGAATCTTTTGGTATACTCTCGCAAGGATTCCCCCTTTTCTTGGAAAAGTCAGAAGAGATCGTTAGACTTTCTGGGGCATATGTACGTCCCCTGGAAATTACCCTTGAAATAGCTGCACAAATGTTCCCACGAGTAGATCGAGCCGGGAGGGGGGGAGATTGGTAAGCCAAGTTCTCGCTGGTCTTTGAGGGCAGTCGGGAGATAGTTTGCCATAACCTTCTCGTTTCCGCCTACGGCCACGATAGTAGTCATGTAGATCTGTAGGAACTTGGCAGGATTCGTGGTGCCATCGTACTTCTCGATCGCTCCTACTTTGAGTCGAGATGGCCATCGGACTCGTTGTAGATCTGTTGAAAAGGCTTGGCAGCCGTAGATAGTGTCGAGACCCAAATTCCATAACAAAGAATCTTAAGTGAAATCACCCGCTAAGTCGAAACGTCAACCCTAACCTCAACCCTGGGGTATCAATTCCAAGAGGAGTGGAGTGATATGGCTTTGAATAGCCCGAGACATCAACCCCGAACTTGCTCTGGTAAACTAATGCACAGATTAAGTAGGGTGATATGGTCTCCTCACTCTTTTCTCACTGAGTCAGAACATCAATCCCAAACTCATCCTAGCAAATTAATGCTCGGCTGGAGTAGGACGATATAGTTCCCAAACTCCCAATGGAAGAGTCACTTCACAGGGGTGATTAAACCTAACAATTCTATGATATAGACTCTGAAACCCTACTCGCATCATGTGCTTCAATAACATACACGCAAGGCACATGAGGCAGGTGAGAACAAACAAGTATCACAACAGCAACTCTACGACTGAAACTGCAATAATATTAGTTGTTCTTAAAACTTAACAACATAATTCACATAAAGAGTCTATTACACAGCGGAAGATTAAATATGGCTAAGAAGCCAAAAAGGTAAGGCCAAAAAATGGCAGCAAAACAAACCAAGCTGCCAAACCCTGGGCAGGACCACTGCCTGGGATTCCCAGCGACTAGTTGTCGTGAGCGTCGATCTCTACATAGAAACCATCTGTTGAGTAGATGATTTCCTTTGCACAAAATTATCAATAACTGCAAGGTGAGTACAAAAATTGTACTCCATAAGACTTACAAGGGAAATTAGTAATAGATGCAACAGGTTTCAATAAGGGGGTAATTGTGGACTATTTTGCGGAAAGCTGATTATTCTTTTGACAATATTCTTTAAGTAGGATGAAATTAGACTACTAGATTACTTTTAAAGGAGATGAATCGAATCTTCATGATGAAATCTATTGCAAACTACTGCACACTTAACCCTCGATTCTTCCTCAACCACCAAGGAGGAAGCAATCGCTAACTCCTCAACCTTAGAGTTGGCATGTTTTGAAGTGTTGTTGTAGTTGTCTAATTCGATGCAGATTCTTACCAAGTTGTCCATAACCGTGGACACGGCTATTCGAATAGTTCAAAACCTGCAGGGGTGTATATCTTTACCTACACGTATCAATCGACTCTTTACTGCTAGGCCAAAGACACACTTCACGAGGTGTGTTAGCAGAGTGTGATTGAACACGACCTTTACAATGTTTTTGACTTAAATATGAGCCACCCTAATGGGCCAATCCATGTACACCAGTCCGGCCGGTACCCCAACATGGTCCCAAAAGTTGTAGCAGGTGATACATCTCCTGTCCCGGACCGTGTGTAACTATATTGAGGCACCACATCACATCATTTTTCACTCACCCAGCAAATGGAAACGACAAACTATGCAGCTCATAACTCAAGTCTAAACAAATTATTTAGTCGTGGGTGGCCCATTATACCACCCGTGTAGAAGTACGCAAATCTTGGTTCAAAAGGACACCGGGAACCGGTCCTTGTGGGAAAAACGAGACAACCCACCATGCTCCCAGCCATGGCCTCTCGTCTAAGCCCGATCATTATTAATCAGGTTCATTAGTTTCTTCCCGGTGAACACCCACCTACCACTTAACCCACCCAGAGTGTTATGTTTTGTCTGCCATCCAAAGAATTACGACTTCTACATGTCTAATCATGTCTAAGCATCATTAACCACTAGTACAGAACATGTCATCACTAACGGGCCGAAAATCCACATCAGTGACGGGTTTTTGGCACGTCAGCAACTAAAGGTCAGTAATGACTCGTATTATCAGTGACGGGTAATTTACCCGTCACTGATAAAGCTCATCACGGACGGGTAAAAAAGTAACCGTTAGTGATAGTAGTCTCATCACTGACGGGTACACTTTCAACCCGTCCGTGATGAGTATTCATCAGAGGTGACAAAAACATCATCACAGACGGGTAGAATATAGACCCGTCAGTGATAGCTATATCGTCACTGACGGGTGCTTTTTTCACCCATCCGTGATGACATTTCATCACAGGTGACCAAAACATCATCATGGACGATTTTTTTCACCCGTCTGTGATGACATTTCATCACAGGTGACCAAAACATCATCACGGACGGGTAGAATATCAACCCGTCAGTGATAGTTCTACCATCACTGACGGGTACTATTTTCACCCGTCCTTGATGATATTTCGTCAGCTGTGATGGAGATCATCACGAACGGGTGGAAAAGGCACCCGTCAGCGATGGTAAGTATCAACCAGGCAGGGTTTTCCTGCTTCCTGGCTAGCCTCAGGTCATTTTGCTAGCCATGCCCTCTGAAAAACAAAATATACCCCAGCTGCACAGCCTCTGTACAGCCCCAGCATGCACAGGACATATATCACAAGCATATATGCAGTGTAGAACAGGAATCAAAGAATTATTTCAATTTGACTACTCAGTTTTGATAAGTCCGTTCAAATATACAACATACTCTACATCACACAATTGGCTAAACAATTTGTCACATCTCAAATATGTTTGACATCTCAAATCTGACAAGTCTAAACTTTAGAAAAGAACAATACAGAATCAGTTCGAGCAAATTTATGTAGATGAGGGTACACCGGAGTAGCATTCACCAGCGGGGTTGACTACAAAATTGTTGAAGAAATATGCGAAGCACACCAATATGCGTGTAAAGTCCTGGCTTGCATCAAATTGCTCTTACGTGTTAATATGAAATTCCTGTGAAAAAATGAGAACAACATTAATTTCAAATGGAAACAAAGTAGCTATTAAATAGACTATCGATGTAGATATTAGATCCATCAATACCTTATGTACTCCACATTCAGTCCACGCTAGGGCAATCGCCTCCATGTGCATGCAAACGTGGAACCCACATGTGTTCATTGCTTCTCGTTGTTGTTTGCACGGGAAATCAAATTTATGGTTGAGCTTTTTGCTCCCCTTACCTTGTAATTAACCCCTCCCGACACCTTATAGATCACGAAGGCATCATCGATGCACTTTTGTATCATCAAGAAGTCATGTTTCATTTTCATTATGGAATCAAAGTAAAAGACCTTATTCCATGCTCCAAGGATAACCACAAGTACCCAGTGGTCGCTGCATACATGACATCATGGTCAAAAGTGAGACATAAACACCTAGCTAAGTGCATAAATTGAAGATTTAGACAGTACTAAGGAACTTACGGTGGGTTGTAGGCAAACATTATGTAATCCTTGGTCCTTTGGGCGAGCCATTCTTTCGCAAGGAACTGCGTGACCATCTTTGCATTCTCGTTGAGCACCCTCCAGTTGAATAGGTATGGATCGATCAATCCAACGTTTGCATTCAAGCACCTGATCTCTTAGACCATGTGGAGCGTCTATACCCTCATGATGTTAGCGTCGAGTCTGTCGAAGGTATAGAGACTGAACAGGTCTTCATAGTTGACGTCAAACGTACCAGTCCCAACATCATCATAGAAATTGTACTCAGGTGGCACTCTAACCGTGATATACTACTCAGCACCAGGCTTCGTGGATTCTTGCATGTACTGATTATGCAAAAGTCTGATTTGTTGGGCCATATTATTCAGTTGAAGCTCCGGGAGGAGTGGCTCACCACATTTGTATTTCTGGGCTAGAGGGGCAGGAGGATAGTACTTCTCTGATGAATACGATAAAGCCTTACTGGCGCTATCAGCCTTCTGTTTCTTGCCGCCTTGGCCTCACCGTCCTCAGGTTTTCCTCAGAGGCTTGACCGGAGTCGGATCTCTACGCCGTGATATGAGTGGTTAGGTTTCCTTAGGTGTAACATCCTCCAGTGCAGCTGATTGGGTTTCGTTGGGCGTAACACTTTTTGGTGCAGATGGTTGGGTACCCTTAGGTGCAACACCCTCCAATGCAGCCTTCAAGATCTCCTTCGATAGTGGCTCCTTGTGTCGGGTCACGGGTTCCTCCGTCACTGCCTTCTGGGGCTCATTGTGCTCCGTGATGGCCACCACCTCGTCCATCACCGCCGTCGGGGCCTCCTCCACTGGGTAGGGGTCCTATTTATTCTTGGAGCGCTGTTCCCTTTTTTGTGGTTCGACGGGCTCGTCCATCAATGCCGCTGGGGCCTCCTTCTCCGTGCAAGTGTTCACGATGTCCCTCTCGGCCATTGAGAATGACGTCAGCTTAACGGTTCCGCTCAAGTCCAATGGCGAATGGCACGATGGACTGAAGGGGACTCGTACGACACTATACGCGGGCACTACGGAGTCCACTTGTACCTTCACCATCGTAGACAGTATTTCAACATTGTGCAAGTGTTGCCCCAAAGTTGGTTGATACGCTAGCCCTTGTGCCACCGTCAGTGGCACACCGCCGGGTAGCATCATCACCAGGTCGCACTTTGCTAGCGCCTGCAGGACAATTATGGTTCAGAATACACATCCACAAAACTCGTTGCGAAGCATTCGTGCAACTAAACAAACTTACAATGATGTCGTCGATAGGAAGCGCATCAGCTATCCCTTTGGAAGTAGCATTTGCGGAGACGCAGCTACTCCATCCGTACGTGGTGCTAGGCTCGGTGCGGTTAGGAGGCAAGGACAGCAGCTGCCCCCCGAACAGGGAGGCCACCTCCCTGCGTGCCTCCTCTCTCGCCTTCTGAAGCATGTCGTCGGCCATGTTGTCTTGTACCTTCCTCATTATCTGTTCAATAAGAGTTTCCTTCCTACTTCTCTTTCTTTGCCTGGCCTCCTCTTGGGTTTGGGGCAAAGCTACGCTCCATGTAGCGGCATCCCCGAGGCCTCACACGTGCCCAGATTTCTCAGGGTTTCCCAGAGCTTTCGCGAGAGGGTCTAGCCACCTCTCGCTCCCGATGGACTCTGAGGAAGATTCCTGCTGGCTCAACTCCCTCTGCAATAGAAGCAGTATGAGATATAGTATTGAGCGATTTGTCATATACTGTTTATACTTATGAAATCGACACGGTGGGTTAAGTTCGTACCAGATGATTGGACACGTCCTCAACTTCGGGGGTCGAGAAGGAAACAGCCCCCATAGTCAGGTCGGTCTTTGTGCGGCCCCTGATCCATGCCCGCCCGCGACCCTCGATGTCGTCGAAAGGAACTGGTTTTCCAGCCTCTCATAGTGCGGCGTCCTCTATCCCCTAGTCCGCCATCTTCCTAACGTAGCCACGACTGCCCAGGCGGTGGGGGTGTTTATTCTTCGAGCGGAGTTCTTTGCTCTTTAAACTCTTCGCCTTGAACTCTTCCGTAGACTTCATTCGAACGAAATCTTCCCAAACCTCCTCTGTTATTTGGCGATATCTCTGTAACGGCGAGCTGTTTTTTTGAACATATTCTTTGTTCAGCGTGCTCCTGAAGTTCTGGTGAGATTTAGCCATCGTCACCTTCGCCGCTCCACAGCTCCTGTCGCCTTCAGGGATCTCGAACTTGCTCCACAGCTCCTGCATGATTCGTCCAATCTGGGCCTCGGGCACTTCAGTCCAATCTTGTGTTGCGATCTTTATATGTTGACGTGCCAGATAACCACACGCACTGTTGAACTTAGATGCCATCTTCTGGGGTTGGGAAGCGTACCCTGTTATCTAGTCTACCTCTGTGATGACCTGCCTTTGCATATGCATCTTATTACCGGTTCTTGGTTTCCTAACTCTTGTCGTTGCCACCGGGGGCTCCGACAAACCAGTAGTTTCTTCGCCCGTCATCAATCTTTTTTGCAAAAATACAACTAACTAATTACTTGGAACTTTTATTTCTAATTTTGGTGACATGGCTATATACATCTCGGTGGTATCGACAATTTAACATGTCCAACTATGCTTAGCAATAAACTTGTCGAGCAACAAACCGTTAGCTTTCATCACCATCCATTCTACCCCATGAATAGTTCTTTTCTTGAATTATCTAAATATTTTCAACTTCAAATTTCCATTCATCTCCATGAAGCCCAAATATATTAATCCCTTCGTATTCATACGTGGCATGTGTTTCAAGCTTAGCTCAAATGGATTAATGCACAATTGACTTAAGGGCAGGAAAGCAAAATGACAATCTAAGTTGCACAATGACCACTCACTTCTTTAAGGACTAGAGTGATGCAAGCAATCTTGAGAGAATCACATGGCTTGGTTGAAACATTCAAGTCCTAATGGCCTAATCTTCTTACACATTACAGCAGTTAGACAGTTTATTCAGGATTGATAGAACTTCAGATAATTTATAGAGCAAAAGTTAGCCAATCAAAATATCAGGCCCTCCCCAAATGAAAAGAGCAATAACAGTTGCACATTCTACCGATTAATTTAAGGTTCATGATGATGCAAGCGATAACGCAGGTACTCCATGAAGGGGATTCGGAACTCGGTGTGTAGAAGGTCAAAAAGAAACAAAGTAGAGGTGGTTATAGGGGTACCTATGGGGAGGAGAACCTGGGGCGGCGGTTGTTGGGAGGAGGGAAGCGTCCACGGCGCCGTCGATGGGGAGAGGAGCGTCCACGGCGGCAGCGGTTGTTGGGATGAGGGGAGCATCCACGGCGGCGGTTGTTGGAGGGAGGGGAGCGGCAGCGGTGGCTGTTGGAGGGATGGAAGCGTCGGCGGCGGGGGCGGTCGGGGAGGCATCCATTGTAGCGGCGGCGGGGGCGCTAGGTGAGGTTCACGGTGGGCGGCGGCCGCAACGATGCACCACTGGCGAGGAGGCACTGCTGCTGGTCAGAACGGAAGAGCAAACTCTAGGGTTCGACGCGCGGTGAAAAATTTCAAGTCCCGCGGGCACAGGTATATAAATAGAAGAAGTCATCACAGACGGGCGCAGATGTGACCCGTCTGTGATAACAATTTCATCATGGACGGGCACAGATGTGACCCGTCCGTGATGAAACAGTTATCACGAACGAGTCTCGTCTGCGCCCGTCAGTGATGATTAGTCATCACGGATGGGCAATCCTTCCGGCCCGTCCGTGATAACAATTTCAACACTGATGACTTGACTTCCACTGGCTGGGCAAGTCACCACGGACGGGCCAACCTACAGGCCCATCAGTGATGAGTTGACCTGTGCCGATGGACGTCATCGCAGATGGTCTAATGTTTTTCTCCCGTCCGTGATAACAATTTCATCACACTGAATCGATCTGCATACTGAAATGCAGATTCAGTAAGGCCAGTTTCAACTTAGTGAACTTACTGAATCTGCATTTCAGTGTGGAGATTCAGTATGTTCAGACTAATATAGCACTGTAAATACAACAAAGTAGAGTACTTGATGATTTAATTGAAGTAAATGTCCAACAATAAAAAAATTCGACCATATGGAACAAAATACAACTAGGTATTGACAATATGCACATCAAAGTACCCAATTTGACAATTTTAGTCGTCATGGTCATTGTTGACTAGCTTTTTTCCATTATATGTTAGTCCTTCATTATGATCTCAACGTACGTACGTTGGCACATCATCAGTTGGTTCTTCATCATCACTTGGTTCTTCGTCTTCACAATCAGGTTCCGGATCGTCGAACTGGTTGTAGTCTTCTTCATCAACTACACCATCAACTCCAACGATACTCCTTTTTCCATTCCTCACAACGTGGCACTTCTTATTTGATGGGTCGGCTACGTAGAAGACTTGGGCAACCTGTTTAGCAAAGATAAAAGGCTCTTCTATTGACCCAAAACTCTCTAGATCACGGTAGTGAAGTTCTGATCTTCCACGTGCACATCTTTGAGATTCACCCATCGGCATCGAACAATGGGATCTTGGTGACTATGTAGTCAAGTTCCCAAATCTCTTTGATTATGCTGTAGTAGTTGCACTTAATCCCTCGGGGACTATGGGCTTCTACCCGGACCCCACTGTTCTGGTATGTGCTTTTTCGGTCTTGGGCGTCTGTGTAAAATGTATATCCGTTGATCTCGTACCCTTGCCATGTCACGACGTTCGTGACGGGTCCTCTTACCAACCATCCGGCTACATCTTCTTCTTCAGTTGAAGGGTTTTTATCGTAAAAATAGTTCTTCAACCACTGGTTGAACCCGATGTTGTGTGTTTTCGTGATCCAAAATTCAGACTTTTTCGAATTCTGTTAGCATAACACTTGCTTGTGAATTTCGATATACGGATCCACCACTGACATGTGTTGCAAGACCGTGAAATGAGCTCTGTCGAACTCTGTTGTATCTGAAGGCTCGAGGGGGCTCGGGGAGGAGGCGGCGGCCACAGCGCGGTGTGAAAGAAAGCTAGGGTTTCAACGCGGCGAAAATGACTAGGTCCCGCATTTATACATAGAATAAGTCATCACAGACGGGCCAAAATTATGCCCGCCAGCGCTAGTTTGGTCATCTTTGACAGGTCAGTTTTCTACCCGTCCGTGATGACACTGCAAGTCATCACTGACGGGTAGTTTTTCTACCCGTCAGTGATGAAATCTTTGATAATAGCCTTAAGGCTCATCGCATATTCATCACTGACGGGTAGTTTTCCTACCCGTTAGTGAAGTGATTTCACCACTGACGGGCACGGGCTACCCGTCAGTGATACCGATCCTGGATGACGTTGTTTGTAATAGTGAACTAAAGTAACTTAGAAGCAACATCTATACTACTCTAAATAGGTTGGGGTGTGGTGGGGTTGATTGAGCGAAAAAGTAAGTTATGCAAGGAATAAAGGTAGCACTTAACATAAAGTATAAGTTGAAAATAGGGTTTTGGAAACAATTAATAATTTACAAATAGTAGGATGATCGCAAAATATTCAAAGGGTTTCTGGCCTTGTTGCTCGGCAATGAGGCCTTGTTCTTGCTCGAAGTTATCAGTTTCGGAACCTTCCAGCACTATCGCGAAGAAGAATGAAAACACCAAAAAAAGAGGGGCAATAATAAATATCAAAATGATGAACATCGGCATGATATGAAACGTATGTCATGGCATAGAGGATTCAAAACAAAGACTAATTAACGTAAGCGAAATCAATTTAATCGGCGTCCGGACGCTCGAGATATCGCGATCCCAAGATCTCTGGCTTATCAGAAAATATAATTAGAGTTTTTAGCCATTATATATATTTAGCTATTTTCTAATAGCTATTTAGATAAAGATTGACAACAATGTTAACATGTATAGAGAAGGCTAATCAAAACTATTTTAAATCTTCGTTTACAGTACCTACGGATCAATATTTTTTTAACTTAATTATTTTATTTAGCGGCCTAATGAAATAACCACTAGTCTGCACTCCATGTTGTGCAAGCAAGCCACGCCAGCAATACTTCAACCAAAAAAATTCTCACAATTACGTATATACGCATATAGCTAGTAGAGGAGGATGTAGTTGCATGCAGTAACCGCATGCACGTGCATGACATGATGGTGTATATGCACAGATAGAAGCGTATAGCTAAAAGAAGTTGGCGGTTGCATGAGATTGGATTGCATGCATGACAATGGCACACATGCACATCCAAATCGACGCCGATGATGACGCGACCCTAGCCACAACAGTGGTAATGCAGGTATGCACAAGACTAAAAAGAATACATGGATGCTGAGCCTTTCCTTACCAGAGGGGTGAGGATGGAGTCAAGCGTGATGAAGGACGGAGATTGTCTAGATGACGATGGCAAACGGCTAGACGGAGACGACGGACTGGATCTCGCGATGTCCTTTGTGGCGGCGGCGAACCACCGTGCTCGACCAAATGAACGCGCACGACTCGGCGAAGGCGAAGTAGACGTCTCACGGCCTCCATAAATATGTAACGCCTACAACAGTTCTACGGTGAAATCCTCAATGTGCTACTGCTACTACTCGATCACGACATAGATGTAGGTTCCTATATATAGCAGTGCAGACCTCTGCACTGAGCTTTGCCTTCGTATGGAAGTCTTGCCACGGCACAAACTGCACCAGAATAAGCAGCTGCGTGTGAGAGCACGCGGCGAGCGAATGGCCAGCACAAGTAGTGAGTAAGCAGCTAATGAAGATAAGGATTAGCATAAGGGATCGGTGTGAGGAAAAACAAAAGAATCAATAATGGAGACAGAACTTCCATTAAACTTCATCATAATAACATATACGTGTATACAATGCATGGTGATTAGCTAATGGCCTGCATGCAATTGAAGTTGGATTCACGTTGAGGCAACCATATATATGAGTTTCATGAGGCATTATTACCATCTATCGAGAACCTTTTCTTCTTCTTCTTTTTCTAATTTCATATTTAATTAAATTATGACATGAGATGCTATTAAATGTAAACATGGTGCACATAGTATGCATTATCAAATTAGGGATGTTACAGACCCACCCTCCTTATAAGAATCTCGACCCCGAGATTCGGATTAGCTAGAAAAGAGGGAGGGATACACTGATCGAAGGAGATCTTCGCGTTCCCAAGTGGCTTCTTCTTCAGAATGTTTGGACCATTTGTGTGGTCGGAGCGCGCGGGTGATAGTCCAGACATGAGACTTGTACCATTCGCGTGACCGCTCTGGTAGTCTTGGGATTGGAGATCAATCTCGTAAGCCTTGGCGTATTCTTCCATGAAGGTGTGTACGCCGTTGTCGGACTCGTCTTTGAGCGATAGATCACCGAAATCGACTTGGTCCAGACTTGGCTCCTTATCAGTCAGACGGGCGAAGCTGTCGTAGAACCCCTCATCCGAGAAGCTAGCTCTTGCCACAACTTGTGACGAAATTGCTAATGGTGATTTGTTGGAATCATCAGACGCGGCAATACTCATTTTTATGTAGGATTGGGGGCGCAAGAGGATGATCTGAGGGCGGTTTACATAAGCAATTTACCTAGATTCGGGCCCTCTATGGAAGAGGTAATACCCTACTCCTGCTGAATATTTTCCTAATCTTGTGTGAGGAGAATTACAGAAATGGTGGTTGATGTTCTTGTTCAGAGAAAGAAGAAGCTAAAAACTCTCTCTCGCGTGGGTGCCCTAGCCTTGCCTTATATAGGGCTGACAAGGCTAGGCTTTACAAGTACCGACTCGGCCAGTTGGTTGGGTCGTGGTTATGGCGCACTTAATGTGCACCAAACTCTGCTTATTGTGCTCGGGTAACGTCTGCTTTGATGTCGTCGTAACGCCTGGTCTTGATGGCACCCAGACGTTACAAACCGAGTGGGCTTCGTGGGCTGCGTTTGGCCGAGTGGGCCTCCTACAGTGGATTTGGGCCACCCCAGGCTTATTCGACCGACTCCTTGTCTTGGGCCTATCCCTTGGGGATCCCGCTGTCAGTAGCCCCCGAGTGCTTCAGGATCTCGATGCAGGCACCGTCTGGAGGGCGAGCTGTGTGCGCCTCCGAGTCAACCGTAGAGAGATCTTGATGGAGTCCCGGTGATACCCATGTTTTCCTGCTGGGGAAGTCGGCTAGTGGACTGCTGGGAGTCGTATCATAAATTCCGAGTGAGTTGGAATAGCGTCTGGGCTTATCCGAGTTGGTCATTGCCAGCTTGTACCTGAAGGGGAACGCTTTCGATGTTCAGCTTCAGAACCGAGTCTTCGAACTCCGGCATTTGTTTCTGAATCAGAGACTGTCTTGTGCCGCTGGGGATGCCGAGTCCGTCCTTAGATCGGGTGTTGCCGAGTGACCTGCGAAACCAGTCGGGCTAGTCATCGACACCCGTTTCCAGAGCTGGTCTGCTTCCGAGTGTGCGCAGCTGGTGCGCCTCGGGTTGTTTGGTAGAATTGGTGCAGCCTTTGTGCTGCGGGCCGAGGCCGACCCCTGTCCGATTCAGCAGCCGCCAGTGTTGCCACCTGGTCTCGTCTGACCCGGTCAAAGCCGGCTCGCGGTCATACGAACCGTTGCGACTACAGGCGACGTCATGCGGAAACTTTTTGTCACATCAACTGCCGCATTAAATGCACTCAGTCGACTGGGCGAAGTTTTCACGACGGGGCGTTTGGAGCGCCGTGCCGCGATGATTGCTCCTTGAGTCTCGCGCGAGGCGTGCGCGGGGCGACCATCGCTGCAGCACTTCATGGCCACGTGGAGTGTATTTCCAAGTGGGAGGTTCGCCTTCCTTTTGCATAAAAGCGTGCGCAAAGGGGAGCGGTTCCCATCTGCTCCTTCGTCTTCTTCGCTCAAACCGCCACAAGCCTCCGACGCCCGTCATCGTGCACCGCTTTTTCTCCTCTTTCAAAAACTCCGCTTGCTCTTCCGTCCGTTCCCTCCGACCTCGATCATATGGCGTGCCGGCAAGAGCAAGAAGAGCGACGCTGGATCCTCCTGCACCGCTGCACTTCCCGATGACTGGAAGAAGGGCGACTGGGTCCTGTCGATGGTGACCAACTGGATCCTGGCCACCCTCGCCACCGAGGGCATGCTCCCGCCTCAGACGATCAGCAACTGGAGGTCGCCGTATCTGGAGGCGAAGCCCGCCCCGCACGAGCACGAGCGAGTGCTGCTCCTCCCGTTCGTCAAGCGGGGCTTGTCGCTGCCGCCTCACGACTTCATGCAGGGGCTGCTGTTCTTCTACGGCCTCCAACTTCACCACCTCAACCCCAACGGCATTCTGCACATTGCGTGTTTCATCACGCTGTGTGAATGCTTCTTGGGGACTCGGCCCCATTGGGGGTTGTGGAAGAAAATTTTTGTGGTGAAGGCGCAGCCGATCAAGGCCGGTGGGCGCCTTTCCATCTGCGGAGGAGACGGCGTCCAGGTCAAGTCCGGTGCGAAGTACTTCAAGCTGCAGCTCCCTGACACCATGCGGAGGTGGCAAGACGGGTGGTTTTACTGCCGGACGAGCGCATGCCGAGTGCACAGGAAGGGCTCCCGAAGTACGTCAAGGGTCCTCCGGTGTGGCAAAAGCATTGGAGCGCCAAGCCTTCCAACACAGAGATGCCCGAAGTCGAGCGCCTCATGAGGAGGATCCAGCAGCTCCAGGACAAGGGGCTCACTGGTGTTGACCTCATCATCACCTGGTTGAGTCGGCGGATCCAGCCGCTGCAGGCTAGGGCGCACCCGATGTGGGAGTACTCGGGTGCTTCCGACTCGACCAGGGTGTCGATGCAGGAGCTTTCGGATTAGAACTTCATGGAACTCCTGAAGAACCTGACCAAGGAGTGCTTCGGTCTCAACAGGGCGCCGCATGTGGTGCCTTATTCTGCCGCCAACCCTCCGCCGACTGTAAGTAATCCGTCTTCCGAGTCGAACTCTTTTCATTTTTGTTTCTTACTTTCTTCTGAAATCGAATTCTTTACGTTTCAGACTCTGCTGAACTTGACCTCCATGCCACCCCTCCCCGAGCTAAATCCAGCTCCGGGAGTATTGGATGATGTGGAGGTTGACGAAGAAGCCCCCGAGGGCGGGGACTCGGAACGGGGCCGAGGTCCGGCCGACGGTCACTGTCGGCGCTGACTCCTCCAAGCCAGCAAAGAGAAACAAGGGTCAGCTCTCCACCGAGTCCCCCTCGGCAGTTGAGCGATGCCTTGTGTTGGCTTCCTCGTCCACGGCGGAAGGATCAGCACCCGGTCCACCGAATGTCCCCGCTTCCATCCCACAACTTACGTTGCTAGGCTGCAGCGCGGAGGAGTGCGCAGTGGCACAGGAGGCCACGCAACGAGTCACTGCCCTTGGCGCTAAGCTGAGGGAATTCGCGGACGTGGCTGGCACGCTGGCGGACTCGGCCAGCGTTCTGGAGCATTCCATCGGGGTAAGTCTTCGCAACCAGTGCACCCAGTGGGTGTAGCCCCTGAGTCTCGAGTCGGCTATTTGAGTCGGCTTGAGACTTACTAACTCGGGTCTCGCTGACCCGGACTTCCCTTATGTCCAGATGGTGGTCCGACTCGGCAGAAACAGCCAGGCGCTCATGGAGAGAAACGCCTCTCTTGAGAAGGCACTGGCTGATGAAAGGATCAAGACTCGACAGCTCGAAGAGAAGCTCGCCACCGCGGGGAGTAAGTACCCGAGTCATAATGGTTTTTTGCCTTGAGATTTTGTTGATTTTAATCTTTTTGAATTGGCAGACGTTGAGGCTGAAAACGCCCGCCTTCGTGGACAGTTGAAGGCATCCATCTCGTTGGAGAGGGCGAAGGAAATGTTCAACGCTCGCGAGGCCGAGCTCCATGATGAGCTCAAGCAAGCTCGTGAGAGCATGAGGACCACCGCCTTGCTGCAGTTGGAGCACCAGCAGCTGGTGGATCAATTCGAAAAACTGAAAGCCACCAATCGCGAGCTGCAGGGGCAGGTGAACAGCTTCTACTCGAAGATGACCGAGTGCCAGAAGCGGCATGCAGTGGCCGTCGTCGAGTGGGAGAAGCGCGAGGCGGAGCTCATGGGGCACCTCAAGACCGCCAACGAGACCCTGCTCGGTAAGCCTCCGAGTCTCTTGTCAGCTTCTTTCGCACATTTCCTTGTCGGTTTTCTTGCAATAATTTGCACCCAGACACTTGGCCAGAACTGGAGGAGGCGAGGCGAGCGGCGCTCCGACTCCGGGCGCTGTCGCAGCCGGCCGAAGCGGCGCTCGAGGCCTTCTGGACACCCGAATTGATGTCCAGTTGTGTCGTCACTTTGGAGGACCGACTCCTCCAAGTGAAGAGCCTGGTGCAACGCATGAAGTCAGCTTTGTAGGACCTCTGCACCACATTGTGGCCCAATGAGGAAGCGAGCTCCAGCATCTTCGCCCTCACCGACAAGCTTACGCAAGGCCCGGCGGAGGTGGAGAAGTGGAAGGAATCGGCGGCCCGCTCGGGGGCCGGCATGGCGCTGGCTATGGTGCTGACACACCATCTCGACGTGGACATTGACGCGATCTCCGCTGGAGCTCCACTCAATGCGGAGGGCCAACCGATTGATCCTTTGGAGTTGCTCCCCCCGAGTTCGCCGTGCCGCCAGCCGGATCGCAGGGTTTACCGACCTGGAGGAGCGCGTGGAGGCGACTCCAGAAGAATAAATGTTTTTATTTAGACTCGGTATGCCGAGTAAAATGATGTAAAAACTTGCTAAGTTGAATATATGTTATTTTGCAATGAACGTGTTGTATCATTTTGCCCAAGTTATTTTGCTCGTCTTAGTTTTGTTTCTGCGTTAAGTCATTTCGTATGCAGGCCGACCTTTAGCGTTTGCTCTTACCAACTGAACAGCCGGGTTGCGACTGTAGTTGGGGATAAAGAGTGGGCCTTAGGTACCGTACACATTTACTTAGACGTTCGCAGAGAAAACAAAGTTAGAGGAGTCAAAATAACTTGAGCCGACTGGCAACACCCAGTGGGTTGAGTAGCTCCCCGGGGGTTGCCCGGGGGAGTCAAGCCACTCGGATGTTTGGTGTAGCCCCTGGGGGTTGCCCAAGGGAACAAACCAGTTTAACAGTAAAATAAATATTTCTGACTTGAAATTGTGGAAAAAGCGTTTCCCCCGAGTGCCGCTCGGGATAAGGAAATTTTATTCATGATCAAAACTATTAAGTATTGTAAATACAAAGTTTTAAGTGAAAAAAGGACATAGCTGGGCAACGTTCCAAGTCCTTTCGGTGACCTCTCCGGTTGCCGGGTCCTGGAGTCAGTAAGCGCCGTTATGCAGCACTTGGTTGATGATGAACGGCCCTTCCCATGGTGGTGATAACTTGTGCATGCCTGCCGTGTTCTGAATGAGTCAGAGGACCAAGTCGCCTTCATTGAAAGCTCGGCCTCGCACTTGTTGATTGTGGTAGCGGCGCAAGTTCTACTGGTAGACGGCCGAGCGGGAAAGAGCAAGTTCCCGTGCTTCCTCAAGCAGGTCGAGATCATCCTGTCTTGCCGACTCAGCATCAGCTTCCACATAAGCTGCGACTCATGGGGAGTCGTGGAGGATGTCACTCGGCAGGACAGCTTCGGCTCCATAGACCATGAAAAAGGGCGTGTAGCCAGTCGACCGGTTTGGAGTAGTCCGTAAACTCCAAAGGACAGAGGGGAGCTCGTCAATCCAGCACCCGACGGACCGCTGTAGAGGAACCAGCAGCCACGGCTTGATGCCTTGGAGGATGAGCGCGTTGGAACGCTCAACTTGCCCGTTGGACTGTGGGTGGGCCACTGAGGCATAGTTGAGTCGGATGCTGTGGTCCCGACAAAACTGGTGGAAGACGTCAGCCGTGAAATTCTTGCCATTGTTGGTGATGATGCTGTGGGGGATGCCAAATCGGAAGATGACCCCTTTTATGAAATTGACGGTAGTCGGACCATCGAGCTTCATGATAGGCTTGGCCTCAATCCACTTACTGAATTTGTCGACTGCTACGAGGAGGTGAGTGAAACCTCCTCACGCTGTCTTGAGCGGACCCATCATGTCGAGTCCCCACACTAGAAAGGGCCATGTGATGAGGATAGTCTTGAGCGCGGTAGCTAGCATGTGCGCTGACGTGCGTACCGCTGACAGCCGTCACAGGTGCGAACAAGCTCCTCCACATCAGCAAGAGCAGTAAGCCAGAAGAAACCATGGCGGAAAGCCTTGGCGACGAGTGCTTGCGAAGAAGTGTGGTGGCCGCAGGTTCCCGAGTGAATTTTTGCAAAGACTTCTCTGCCTTCCTCCGGCGAGACGCACCTCTGGAGAACGCTAGAGGTGCTGCGCTTGTAAAGCGCATTGTTGACGACGGTGTAGGCCCCAGCGCGGCGCACAATGCGACGTGCCTCAGCCTGATCCTCAGGGAGCTCTTTCCTCGAGAGGTAAGCGAGGAATGGTTGAGTCCAGAGAGGGATGACGGCCAGGACGCCTTCCTGGGCCGAGTCAACGTTTCTGGAATCTTGGGGCGTGGCCCCGGATGAGTCGGTTGCAGACTCCATCTTGACGAAAGGCTGATTTAGTTGTTGCAGAAAAACACCAGGTGGTACCTTTTCACGAGCGGAGCCGATCCGGGCGAGGGAGTCGGCCGCTTTGTTGTTGGCTCAGCGTACATGATGAAGCTCGAGGCCTTCGAAATGACCTTCGAGTCGGCGCACGGTAGCACAATACACCGCCATGGTGGGGTCCTTGGCGTCCATAGGAGTCGGCGGATGCCGAGTGAAACGGCTATGCGCAGGCCATGCAGCAGCGCCTCGTACTCCGTGACATTGTTGGATGCCGTGAAGTGAATCTAGAGCACATAGCTGAGCTTGTCGCCTTTGGGGGAGATGAAGACGACTCCAGCCCCCGTGCCCGCAAGCATCTTCGACCCGTCGAAGTACATGATCCAGTACTCCGAGTGTGCTTGGGGCGGGAGGGACTGGGTTTCTGTCGATTCGATGATGAAGTCGGCGAGAGCCTGAGACTTGATAGCCTTGCGGGGCTCGTAGTTGATGTCGTGAGACATGAGTTCAATCGCCCACTTAGCGACTCGGCCCGTGGCGTCCCTGTTGTTGATGATGTCTGACAAATGGGCATGGCTGACCGCGGTAACTGAGTGGGCTTGGAAGTAGTGAATCAACTTCTGCATTGCCATAAACACGCCGTAGACGAGTTTCTGGTAGTGCGGGTAGCACTGCTTTGACTCGGAGAGGACCTCGCTGACATAATAGACGGGTCGCTGCACCTTCTGCACTCGGCCTTCTTCAGCGCGTTCTACCACCAGAACGACGCTGACCACCTAATTGGTGGCCAAAATGTATAGCAGCATGGGCTCCCCTTCCATCGGTGCAGCGAAGACTGGAGGCGTGGACAACAGTCGCTTGAGGTCGTCGAAGGCTTGTTGAGCTTCGTCGGTCCACTCGAAGGAGTCGGATTTCTTGAGGAGTCGGTAGAAAGGCAAGGCCTTTTCACCGAGTCGGGAAATAAACCGACTGAGTGCAGCCACGCTCCCGGTCAGCCTCTGGACAGCCTTCAAATCTTTTGGCCTGCCCATCTTGAGGATGGCCTCAATCTTTTCCGGGTTTGACTCGATTCGTCGCTCGAAAACGATGAACCCGAGTAGCTTCCCAGAGGGAACTCCGAAACCGCCTGAGATTGGCGAAGGTTTCGGCTAAGTCGGTCAAGAGATCCGCGCTCTTTTTTGTCTTCACTACGATGTCGTCTACAAAAGCTTGGACGTTCTTGCCAATCTGGTCATGCAAATATTTCTGCATACATCACTGATATGTAGCGCCAGCGTTTTTAAACCAAAAGGCATCGTGATATAACAATAAGCCTCAAACGGGGTAATGAAAGAAGTTTTTATTTGATCCGACTCTTTCATTTTTATCTGGTGGTAGCCTGAATAGGCATTCAAAAAACACAAACGCTCACACCCGGCCGTGGAGTCGACTACCTGATCAATACGAGGTAGTGCGAATGGGTCCTTGGGGCAAGCCTTGTTCAACGAGGTGTAATCTACACACATTCACCAAGTCTTGTTCTTCTTAAGAACCAGGACTGGATTTGCTAACCAGTCCAGGTGAAGAACCTCTCTGATAAACCCGGCCGCAAGGAGTCGGGCTATCTCTTCTCCGATGGCTTTGCGCCTGTCCTCGGTGAAGCGACAGAGGGACTGCTTGACCGGCTTCGCATCTTTGGTGACGTTGAGGGAGTGCTCGGCGAACTTCCTTGGAACTCCGGGCATGTCAGCTGGCTTCCATTCGAAGATGTTCTAATTCTCACGAAGGAAGTCGATGAGCGTGCCTTCCTATTTGGCCTCGAGGTCAGACCAGATTTGGACCGTCCTGGACGGGTCATCAGGGTGGACCTGGACACTCTTAGTGTCCTTGGCCGACTGGAAAGCGGACTCGGTTGCCGCCTTCTTGCTTGGTGGAGCCTACTCGAGGTCGACAGTTCTCTTGATGCCTTCCAGCTCCTCAGCCGCGATCAGAGACTCAGCTATGTCTGCACTGGTGATGTCGCACTCGTTGGAACGCTCGAAGTCGCCAGTGACAGTGATGACCCCCTTAGGACCCGGCATCTTCAGCTTGAGATAGACGTAGCACGGCCTAGCCATGAATTTAGCGTAAGCCGGGCGGCCGAAGATGGCGTGGTAGGCGCTCTTGAAGTCGACAACTTCGAAGGTCAGGGTTTCGACCCGGAAGTTGTTCGGCTCGCCGAACACAACCTCCAGGGAGATCTAGCCCAGTGGTTTGGCGCACTTCCTTAGCACTATCCCATGAAAGGAAGTGCTACTGGGATGGAGCTGGGACTCCGAGATTTGCATCTTCTTCAGGGTGTCCATGAAGATGATGTTGATGCTGCTGCCGCCATCCATAAGGACTTTGCGAAGCTTGAAACCGCCGACCTGCGGATCCACCACCAGAGGGTGCTTGCCCGGATGCGGGACGCGGTCCGGGTGGTCGAGCCGATCAAAACCGACTGGCACTTTGGACCAGTCCAGCCACTGGGGAACCGCAGGAACGGTCGCGTTCACTTCGTTGTACCGCAGCTTCCAATTCCTTTTGGAATCGGATCCTTGGAAGATCATGAGGATGCCCTTCTGCGAGGGATATTGCGGGACACCGCTACCTGCAAGAGGGCCACCCGCATCGCCGGTGTCAGAAATGGGTTGCTTCTCTTCCAGAGGCGCTTTAAGAATCTGCATTCCCTGGTCGAGTGACCCGCCTGGTACTCGGGGGTGCTATGGAAGGAGCAGGGCTTGTTGAGGATTTCCTCGAAAGGCAGCCTTGGTGCCTTGCGCGGCTACCAAGGGCGATCCTTCTTCCGGCCAGTGTCACCGCGCGGGCTGCCACGCTCTGCAACCATGACCAAGTCGGCTCCACCGACTCCGTCTCCACCACCACCTTTCCGCTTCTGGGGGCGGTTGCCGCTGGGATTCCGGCTCGAGTCAGCTTGGCCTTTGCGCCTCGAGGACTCAGCTTTCGACTTGCCCTTGTCCTCATAGCGCATGGCCTCCTCGCCAGTCGCGTACTTGCTGGCCACATCCATGAGTTGGCCCATGGTCTGAATGTTGGACCTGGCCAACTTATGCTTTAGCAGCTCGTACCGAATTCCCTGAGAGAAGGCCTGAATGGCCTGAGTCTTAGAGACATCTTCAATGGAGTTGCGGAGCCGAGTCCAGCGCTGGATGTAGTCACGGACCGACTCCCCCTTGTCCTGAACGCAGAGTCAGAGGTCCTGCGCATTCCCGGGCCGCTTGTACGTGCCCTCAAAATTCTTGATGAAGGCCTCCTGGAGGTCCTTCCAATCGTAGATGCTATTTTCGGGCAGGCTGTTAAACCATGCCCACGCCGAGCCTTCGAGCATCAAGGGAAGGCTGCGGAGGGCGACGTGCTCGTTGCCACCGCCGATGTTGCACGCCACCAAGTAGTCAGCGAGCCAAGTCTCCGGCTTGACGGAACCGTCGTATTTGTTGACACCATTGGCGATCCAGAAATGGTTCAGAAACAGCTCGGTGTGGATCCGCCTGCTAAAGCACAACGGACCGGTGGAGGCCGAGCCACCCGGCTGGTTAACCTCGCCGCCCCGATGCTCAGCCTGCATCCTGGCCACCCGAAGCCCTTCAATGTCGTCCCACGCGTCGCGGGCATTGTTTGCCCGGCTCGGGGAGAGTCGGCTCGGCGCCGCTCCGCTTGAATTCGGTTGATTTCCTGGCGAGCGTTGGGGCGTCGGTTCGTGGAGTGGCTCGACTGCAACGAGCCTATGGTGACAGGGCCACTCGGAGCCGCGGAGGGCTAACTCCGCGCGGACATGGAATCCAGCCGGTCACGTGCCAAAGTAGCCTCGTTTTTTTGTTCCACCGCCGCCTTCATCAGGGTGATGACTCGGCGGTAGGTCTCTGCCGCGGGGCCATCCACCGGCGACGGAAGCGAGTCGGCCAACGCGGCAGCCGCGATGAGATTCTACGCCGAAGTCTGGTAAACCGGGACGCCATCCCGCTCTTGACCCAAAAGGGAGTTGCGGACGTCACGGCCCCTCCGAACAGCTGATGAAGTGGCGCGGCGCAGGTGCTGGTGGGACCCGTGAGCCGGAGCCCCGTCATATTCGCGTTCACGTGCCTCGAGAGCCGCTCTCTCTTGGTCGACGCGATCCCGTTCAGCCAGGATGGCCTGACGAGAAGCCTCGATGGCCCTTTCTGCCTCCGACTGACCGGTAATGGGCGTGCGTAAAAGCTCGTCCATTGCCCTAGCCGTCACGCCTGATGTACCTGCGGCGTCGATGGTACTGGGCGCGACCATGTACACTTCCGCCGCGGAAGCGCAGCTATGTGAGCTCTCATACCCGTCGGATACGGAATCCAAGACAGGCAGGAGGGAGTCAGAGCCAACCATGCCGACAAGCTGTGAAAACGTCTCGCCGTCGCACGGGGCAGATGGAGATCCCAGGGAATGTCTGGGCATCGGCTCCGTCGCAGAACGGGGAACCGGATCCTGGAGGCTTAGTTGGCCGAAGGCATCGGCCATGAAGTGCAGGCTCCCGAAGGAAAGCTTCGTTCCTTCAGGGAGCTCGGCGGACGCAGAGTGCAGTGGCGTGGCGTCGGTCACGAGCCTGCCGCCGGTGGCCAGAGGAGATCCCGCCCGGATCATAGCTCCAGCATGCGCCCCCACCTAGTGCGCCAACTGTCGCGGGGATTTCGCGGCAATACTCATTTTTATGTAGGATTGGGGGCGCAATAGGATAATCTGAGGGCGATTTACATAAGCAATTTACCTAGATTCGGGCCCTCTATGGAAGAGGTAATACCCTACTCCTGCTGAATATTTTCCTAAGCTTGTGTGAGGAGAATTACAGAAATGGTGGTTGCCGTTCTTGTTCAGAGAAAGAAGAAGCTAAAAACTCTCTCTCGCGTGGGTGCCCTAGCCTTGCCTTATATAGGGCTGACAAGGCTAGGCTTTACAAGTACCGACTCGGCCAGTCGGCTGGGTCATGGTTATGGCTCACTTAATGTGCACCATAACTCTACTTATTGCGTCCGGGTAACGTCTGCTTTGATGTCATCGTAACGCCTGGTCTTGATGGCACCCGGACGTTACAACCGAGTGGGCTTCGCGGGCTATGTTTGGCCGAGTGGGCCTCCTGCAATGGATTTGGGCCACCCCAGGCTTATTGGACCGACTCCTTGTCTTGGGCCTATCCCTTGGGATCCCGCTGTCAGTCGGCGCCATCTGTCGACAATCGGTAAACTGCTGAACTTACGGAGTTCATGGAGGAAAGAGAAAAGAGATAGGAGGATCATTCTGAGTAAGATAACACATAAATCAGGCCACCGGCAAGACGATTTATACAGGTTCAAGTCTCCCTTAGGATAATAGCCCTACATCTTGTTGGTATACATTGACTCTCGAGCAAGGCACAAGAGGGGGTGGCTAGTCCTAAATGGGATCTACAACTAGTCGGAGGTGGTTATCGAGGATGATCTTCTCTTCTACTTGCTCGGAACGCGATTGATCTTCAAAGGCTTTCTAATCCAAAGCAGGATGTCTAACTTGAAGTGAACAGTTGTCATAAGAGAAGGGAAGCTTCACATCGGTAAACTTCTTGAGGAAAGAGCATGATTTGGTGTTGGCTTCGATCGTTGGTTCAAGTTTCCTCAACGAAAATATAGAGCCTCACCAAAGGTTCGAACTACGACAACAAATCTCGTGTCTCCCATCTAGTTGTTTTCTTGCACTTCTCTCTACTTTTTTCTTTACTTGTGTTTTATTACTAGCATGTTAGGTTTTGGTTATGACTGCTTAGTATTATAGAGATACTTGTATATAAATCAATTTTAGAATTAGTTTTTGTTAATCTTCTATTCACCCTCCTTCTAATCAATAGCCGAGATCGTTTCAATTTGTAAGAATCAACAACTCTTGTTGAGTGGAGACTAGGATTCAATCAAGAGAGTGGTTGATTTAAGTCCAAGTTTCCAAAGTCTATCTTGTTGGAGTGTATTGTTGAATTTTGCTCTCAAGTAGGTTACTCTAGTTATCATTCCAATCGTGAAGATTGGAGCCCTTCATATCAAATCTTTTTGGACCTTTTAAACCCTCGGATACTTGATCTATATAAGAATCTGGTAGTTAAAAAAACCTAGTCTCTAATCATCTTTTGGTTGCGTCTTCCTCTTAAACAGGTTCTCACTTGACCTCTTTTAAAATAAGGAAATCTTTAAATTCTAGTAGGTTTTCTTTAGAATTTTCTTGTAGCCTGCATCTCCAAATCGTAGCTTGTATTTACTGGAGAAATTGATGCGAGTTTATAGCATATACTCTCTCCTTTCGTAATTATAAGGGTAATTTTAAGGGGTATTGTGACTGATCAAGTTCATGTTTCGATCGTAGAATATACGTTCATTCCCTCAACACCTAAGCCACATGCCGCTGGACTCAACGAGCATTACGCTGGTTAGGTTCTAATGTAACTGCAGACACTCCTACGTTGCACCTGATACTGGACCAGTACCGTGGACAGATCATTTCGACTGGGCGACATAGTAATTGTAAATCTCACTCCAAAATCAAGAAATGATACGGGAGAATTCAGCCTCCCGTGTGGCTCGGCCTGTTGAGCTGGTAAACCCAGTCTGGCGCCGTCTAATAATTCTCCTCCGGAAAAGGCCGGTCACGAAGTGACATGCCAGATGCAGTAGCTAAACACCTCATCAACCACGCTGCACCGAACGCTCCAAAGCCTCGGAACTTGAACCGCCCCTTCAAATCGCTCCTATTAAGCTGCTGCTACCACTACCAGTAGTGCCACTCACTGTGCGCCACCAATTCCATCGCCAGTAGTAGCCACCACTGGAAATCTCTCGCTCAATATCTTCGCCTACATCTCTCACTCACTCTCCAGCTCCTTACTCTGCAGTCTTTTAGGATCTTGCATTCTTGGTACCTGCATTAGCTCACTGCTCAGTACCCCCATCTCTCGTTCTCCAGGACAGGATATGAAGGTAAAGGCTCGAGCTAGCCATCAGTGCGATCTTTATTCTGGCCTTGAAGAAGGTGTTAGATGGTCATTGATGATGATGATGAAGCCTCTGTTTGCCTGGTGGCGTTATGGTGATGGAACGTCTGTTTTCTTCTTGCAGATTTTCAGCTGGGTGGCGAACAAGATCAGTGGGAAGCAAGAATCGAGTAGATTCCCGGCCAGTTCTTCTGGGCCTTCTCGTGAGTGCACTTGGAAACTTTCACTTTCTTGCCGTCATCTTTTCCCCAAGAACTGAGGTAGTTCTTGTTGACCAGACAGTGCGCGTTGGAGTCCAGAAGTGAAAGGATCGTATTTCCTTGCTTTATATTCCTTGATAGAACAGGAAGAATAAGATGACCTGTGATTTTAGAAGCCGTTTGCTTTTATGTTTCACTTGTGTCAGTTAAAAGCTATTTTTGCTTGTATTTTGCTCATAACAATCCATTTGGTTCTTGAATATGAGATCATCTGACTTGTTGTTTTGTGATGTTCCAGAAAAATCGATTTCAAATTTCTTTTGTGATGATGGTAGTATGTGCTGTGTTGGTCATTTATCAGTGTGAATGATTCAAGGATATCTGTTGACACTTTGGCTGAGATTTTCTGCAAGATCTACAGAGGAAGCTGCTTGTCATGATAATGCCATAAGTGGAGTAAACATTGTAGTATAATGATATTCTGTGACTTGACACATGAATTTTTTCTTCGATTTTCTTTGCATAAACTGTTTGTTTTGTTTAATTTTAGTTCATTAAGGCGCTCTTCTTTTCTTTCCCTAGCTCGAGAAAAGTGGAGA
Source organism: Stipa capillata (assembly GCA_019208055.1). NCBI lineage: Eukaryota > Viridiplantae > Streptophyta > Magnoliopsida > Poales > Poaceae > Stipa > Stipa capillata. Next base: position 147,160 of record JAGXJF010003332.1, read on the forward strand.
GATTTATGCAGCTAAATTATACTCCAATATGATTATTTCATGGTCTCCCTGTGAAGTGTTGCGTCCAACTAGTCGGTATGGATCAAAGTTTTAACTAATGAGTACATTTTTGTTTCTACATACTTCGATTTTCTCCCGTTTCTTATTCTTTATGTAAACATGGCATTCTTAATTTAAAGCCCCAACTCTCCACCTGTGATCAAATATAGCGTCATTTGTTTTGGGGTAAAATCCTGACCTCGGATGGCTGCGTTCTAATGATCTGAAGTCAACTGATCCTGTTGAGAGTTTAAATTGTTATTCTTTCAAGAACACATAAATAGGCTACTAAATTTGGAGAATGAATGCATTCTTTAACCTTTATGTGTGATGAAGTGATTACCGACATACGAAAACGGCATGAAGACATCAGGATGTGGAGTAAGTATGGGCAAACGTACATCTAACCACAGGGGTTAAAGATTTAAAATTAGTGGTCCATGCTCCGGACATCAATTTATGCTAATATGAACTTAGGACCATACCTTTATGTCTGTTCATGGATTTTGCTGCTTACTTTAGTTCTAATGTGCAGGTGCTAATGGGTCGGATCGTCGCAATGATGAGTTCAGCGATTGGCCCCAATCATTGCTTACTATTGGGACATTTGGAAATAAGCAGATAGAGGAGGTAGCACAAGTGCAGAACTCCTCTGAGAATGAGCAGACCATGCAAGATGCAATCAAGTTTACAGAGGAGGAAGTAGACAAGATACAGAAAGAATTTGCAATGATACTAGCAAGTAAAGACCAAGCGGAAGCTCATGACTCGCATGATTATGACCAGGTAACTTCACAAAAAATGTCGATGAGAACGTCAATGAGAAGCACAGGGACAAGTTGATGAACAAGAAGATCATCACAAGTAAAGCAAAAGATTCACTGGGGAAGAAAGGAAGTACACTTAAGCCGATATCAGTTGCTTCACTCCTCAAATTGTTCATGTGTAAGGGTGGCTTTACCTCCGCGGTTTCAGACCCAAGGAACTCTTTCCCTCAATCAAGATTGGAGAAGGTACCCTTACATTCTTATGTAAATTGGTATTTAATTATACCTTCTTTAGTAGCATCTTATATGTGATTTTGTTCTCCATTGCAGCTACTCAAGGCAATACTGCAGAAGAAAATACACCCACAAATTTCTTTGACGCCACTAGCTAGGAGGCATTTGGACTGGAGGCCAGATGAGAAAGAAATCAATGAATGCCTCGAGGATGCACTGCGTGATCTAGACGACGATGGCGCGAAATGGGTCAAAACAGATTCAGACTGTAAGTTGCATACGTTGATGCCGAACATGTGATGTTTTTGTGTATTCAACGTCTCTTTACACACTGCTTGCTTTGAAGTAACTTAGTATGTTCTTTTCTTTCTTTGCAGTTATTGTACTTGAGATGTAAAGATGGGTGAATACATTTGTTCTTTCAGGCCAGGTGTGCATCTTTCTTCTCAACTCAAACCTTTCAGCTGAACTCAATGAGAAGTATCCTTCATTTTTACGGTTGTGCTGACAAATCTGATTTATTCTATTCAATGTGCAGGTTCCAAAGGTATTGGCAAGCTAGGGGTTCACAGTGTTATGATATATAGAATTGTGAGCTATAGTCAGCAATGAAGCTATGAATTATAGTCAGCAATGAAGCTATGAATTATGATGTAATGCCCCTCCATTTCTGACATAAGTCTGTTTTTTCTCTCCTGTACTTGAGACTGTATATTACAAGGCCTTCAAATTTCGAGGTACTGCCAATTTACTTATGAACTAGTACGAAGGATATTTCTGCTTCGTAGTCCTAAAAGAATTTCATTTATGACGCAGCTGTTGCTTTAATACATTCTCTATAATTTGGATCGGCTTGCATGTTGTGCCTGATCGATCCGTGTTGGCTTATCCCGTACCGTACCAGCGAGTTAAACGTTGGGTGTGATCTTCTCTGATTCCTTCTGTCAGCATTCCTCACATATACTGATGGATGGACTGTCTCCAATTAAAATTAAACACTTTTTACCTCTTTAAGATTCAATGCGCACTCATGTTGGAGTAAAAACTCAATTAAAAAAGAGAGCCAAAGAATAGGGTTTATGCGCATAGCAATTCTTGTGTTTGAGTGACCGAAAGCGCACCTGCGTCGCGTTGCAGATCTTCCAATCTGCCCGAGTTCTTCGTTGACAGCATATGGTTTGGAGTTTGTGTGCGGATGCGCCTTCCGTCGGCAAGATTCCGCCGCACCGTTCGGCCATATCGAATGGTCGGGCGAAAATTTTCTGGTCAATATTGTCTCCTGCCACAGGAGCATGGAGCGACTGCACCAAAGGCTATGGATGGACATGACGATATGAAATTGGCCCGGCCTCCTCTCTCGGTTACACGGAGGAGACATGAGTCCAGGATGGGGATGCCGGCCGCTATCACGTCTCCGCTGAGCATCCGCTGCCAGGTTTACTGTCTAGGTGTTGGTTGGAACTGGTAATTTTTCGCAAGTAAATTCTGATTTGGACCAAGAGTTTGTGGCAAGCTAGATTTGAATTATTTTATTTTTTACAGAAGGAGCCACATTATACACACGAAATCATGATTTAAACCATATCTAGCATCATGAAGGATTTGGTCAAACATCATGAAGGCACAATTGTGAATTTTGTAAAGCAGCCACGTAAGGCGTCGAGATAGAGGTCGAAGAGGTCAACGAAAACGTCCGGAGGCCGGACTCTCAAGGGGACTGCAATGTCGAGTCCCATGGGGAGCTAAGCCCAAAGCCCTTGCTGCTAGCGCCTGCAGAGAGGTAGGCTCAGAGATCGAGAGGCAATAAAACTCTTTTATTTTATTTTATAGAAAAGGAGGCAGGCTCTCGGAGGAGATGGGCTAGCAATGGAGCTTGCTAGTGAGCTCGCATATGCGGTTATGTCTCCACACTCCTAGCTCTTGAGCGTCATCTTCCCCGACTCGGACTGAAGCTTGGATCTGGCTATGTGTATAATTGCACTGCTACTTACATATGGAGTTGCTCCGCCCCATGGCATCCATGGGCCACTTGGACGGTTCTGGCGTTGCCAGGTTCTCGGAGAAGTCGAGGCCACTAAGGACAGCGTCAAGAAACTATGACATGAGCACTATTGATGGGTGCATGCCGGCCGACATGACCTCTTGTTTGCACCGTCCACCAAAAAGATGTTCTCGAGGTGCTCTATTCGTGTATGGATCTTGGAGGGGGCATAGGGAGAGTCATGCGTAGAGGAAGAGCGTGGAGGAGCCAGCTTGTCTTGGTCACTTAGCTTTGCACCACTGTCACAATGGTTCACTTCAGCTATGTAGTCATCGTCGATGTGTTAATCTTGTCGTCGCGGTTCTATTTTACCGCTTCACTGGCTCCGTGGTCGGTCTGAGCGTACCACGGCCACTCCCCTCCTCTACCTATGGGGGTGTGGTACTGATGTGGCATTTAAGTTAGCCAGTTGTATACGTTAGATCTTTACTATTTTATAAATAGAAGTTAGTAACGGTGATGGTTCATCCATACTCCTTCCCTCCCCTCCCTCCGTGTGTGTCCTCAACAGTCGCTGGCCCATCTCTCCTGATCCTCAATAGTCACTGGCCCACCTCGCAACTCTCACGTAGAGATGAGCTTGCAATGCGTGCAAACTAAAACTAACCACCTTATAATCCCAACACATAAATAAATCACTCAAGTGCTAACGAAACAAAAGATCTTTACAACAAACAACATCCTGCTCGAACCAATCTCACGTAGCTTGTTATTCACAAACTAAATCATCCTCCACGTACTCCCAAACCAAGCTGCCTGCCGCATCTGTTCCAGCTGCGACACTGACGTGGTTGACTACCGCCAATCACACGAACGTCGAGATCACCTCAACTGTTGCTCGCGTTCTATCGCACACGCTACTGCTGCTGCTCGTGGTGATGTTATATAAATGTGCAACTAACTCCTGTGACCTTTGAGACATTTCAATGAAATCTTCAACAAATTTAGTAGGTAACATGTAACCCAAAAGTGTTATGCATAGAGGAGGAGCTTACAGGAAAATAAGGATATTATGGAAGTCCTTGAAAATAGTATAAAGGTCTCTGAAATGTCTATGTTCAAGGTGTATCGAGTCTAGCAGTAGCACCAATAAAATAAATTATTTTGCGATTATTCCCAGCAGCTTGTGCATCGATAATTACACATGGCTGAAGATGTGTAGATAAAGCTCCCACAACCTGGAGAAGAGGAAAGCAACATTATAAATCATCGTAGCATGGCTTTAAAGCATATACTACAAACTCTTTGGCGAAGAATAAATGGTATGAACAAAGAAAAAAGGGATAAGTTTATTGTGTGGATATAGCTTTATCAAAACCAAGAATATCACTGAGAATGATTGTGCCGACAAATACAATAAGCGATAATACATGGACAGCCAGTAGAACCACTAGTACAGAAATTGATATCCGAGACGGTTCAAATAGCACATCCAAGGCGGTTATAGCAACCGTCTCCACGGAGTGGTCACGGATATGTGGACACATATCAGAGGCGATTATTCAACCGCCTCGGATATCAGCTATCCGAGGCGATTGAAAAATTACAACCGCCTCGGATATCAGTTATCCAAGGCGGTTGCAATTTTTCAACCGCCTTGGATAACATATCAGGCGTTTAAAAAAAGACCCTACCCAGCAGTGCCGGGTAGGGTTTCACTAAAACGGCTGTAACTTTTACATACGGTGTCCGTTTTGGGTCCACGACCACTCAAAATGATTGTATCGACGAGGCGCATCTAAAAAATCTACGTCTTTAGATCTGTACAATTTTTCACCTCCAAATTCACCCTCTAAGACTGACTTTTGCCCCTCCGAACGAAACGTCGTCTCTTCCGACCCTCCGTTGAACTTCTTCCCGAGCTCCAAATGCAATAATTTTTGTAGATTCCGAACCGTGAGGGAGTAGAGCTGCTAGAAAAAATACGAGAAAAAATTTAAAAAATAAAAAAATTTCACTCCAAATTCAGCCCCGAACGAATAATCCCCGCTACCGAACCCTCCGTTTCCTCCGTTGAACTTCTTCCCGAGCTCCAAATGCAGTAATTTTGTGGATTCCGAACCGTGAGGGAGTAGAGTTACTACAAAAAAATACAAGAAATTTTTTAAAAATAAAAAATTAGGCACTAGTACAAATATTGACTTGAGAGGGTCTTCCTTACCTCAAATTGAAGCGAAACTGGAGGAGAAGAGCCTCCTTGCGATGGGAAGAGCCTCCTCTAAGAATGATGGGGAGAGAAGAGCCTCCTTGGTATGGGAATGGTGAGAGGAGAAGGAAGGTTGAAGGGAAGAGAGTAGAGTGGAAGGGAGAAGAAGAAGAAAATCTGCATCTGGCCTTTCTCCCTATGCACTGAATCGAATATATAGTCCTCTGCCACAGGCACGGAGGGAAAAATTTCGGGTTTTGAAATTTTAGAGTTGGCGGGATTCTGAATTTTGGGTTTGAACACATCCGAGGCAGTTGTAAATATATAACCGCCTCGGATATGCACCATATCCGAGGCGGTTGGATATTTTACAACCGCCTCGGATATAATTCGAGGCGGTTGGATATTTACAACCGCCTCGGATGACTTTGTTATCCGAGGCGGTTCCTTCCGAAATCCTTATCGAGGCGGTTGGATATTTATAACCGCCTCGGATATCAGTTATTGGAGACGTTTTTGCCTAATCGCCTCGGATATGGCGCCTCGGATAGGCGATTCTGTACTATTGAGCCTTGCAGCGTCAGCAAGTAGTAACAAAAGGGATAGATGAAGAGAAAAATGCAGGCAATTATATGAAGTAACAAAGTAGTTAAGTTTACCAGTACATTGCATAAGGATCCTCACTTGCTGCTAGAAAATGCTTAGCTTTGTGCTGGCATAACGAGGAATCAGTGCATAGTGAACACCTGAATGCATGAAAAGAAAATCCAATTTCCTCATCATATGTGTATGCACACACCATCCTGCATTCAACACAAATTATTTCTATCAAATTGTTCTTCATCACAACTCATTGAACAGATTCAGTTTTCATAAAAGAGCAGAAGAATAATATCACATCAAGATGCTATTAGTTCATCAATCACTAAAGCATGACAAATTATTTCTATCAGATTGTTCTTCATCATAACTCACTAAACAAATTCAGTTTCTATAACTTCTTCGTCACGTCATCGGACTGATCTGGTTTCGTTCCAGGTTCAGTCTCCTCGACTCCCGGCAGATATATAAGTGAGGGATGTGCCCCCGTCTTTCCCATCTCCGGGTTCATTCACATTATGGTGAGTTCGTCAGAATTTGGAGTTGGAGGTGCAGCACGCTCATCCACGCTGGACGAGATGCTAAAACACCTTGACCTGAAAGCGGAAGAGGAAGAGGGGGTTGTGTTGGAAGAGGACTTTGAGGAATTGCAGGCGGATGCCCGGTGGATGGCAGTGATTACGGTTTTCTCCCCGAAGACCTTCAGCCATGCAGCGCTTTTTGCAAATATGCGTTCTGCATGGAGGCTTGCAAAGGATGTCCACTTCCGGGTGATCAATCTGAATCTGTTTGTGGCTCAATTTCAATGTTTGGGTGATTGGAAACATGTTATGAACGATCATAACATGTTCTTAGTCAGGCTAGAAGCATAGTCCTTTAGCTCATCTTGCTGAGTTTGATGTAGATTCTATGAACTGCCCGGCGAGGGATGGCATGAAGGTACTCCTGGGTTACAAAAGACAAAAGAAGAGTGGCGGCTCCTCTTCAATCTCTACACATCGGTGAGATCGGCGGACTCCCACAGGGAGGGGGAGTCCGCCGGATGCAATGAATGTTCTAAGTTGGAACTGCCGGGGTTGGGGGCGTCCCTGGACAGTTCAGGAGTTGGTCCGCCTTATGCGGGTTCATGAGCCTAAGCTTGTTTTCTTGTTGGAGACTAGACGGGACAGCGATCGTGTGCACTCACTGCGTAGATTGGGTCTTAAACATTGCTTTGCTGTGAATGGGGATGGTAAAGGTGGGGGGATGGTCCTTTTTTGGGATGAATCTATCTCTATGGAGCTTCTATCATTTGGCAAACACCACATTGATGTTCGAATCAAAGAAGGAAGGGATGGGAAACTATGGCGAGGAACTTTTGTTTATGACGAAGCTCATACTCAAGACCATCATCTCATGTGGACACTGATGCGGCGAATCAAGGATCATGTTGCTAAGCCATGGCTTGTGTTGGGTGATTTCAACGAAGCTATGTGGCAAGGGGAATATTTCTCTGGTTTGAGGCGAGGCGAGCGACAGATGTTGGACTTCCGTGAAGTGTTGTCCCACTGCAACCTTCACGACATTGGTTTGTAGGTACGCCGTGGAATTTTGATAATAAACAGAGGGGAGCAAGAAATTTCTGAGTTTGGCTTGATCGTGGGGTTGCTAGCCCGAGCTAGTCTCACGCCTTTCCAGATGCTTGTCTCTTCCACATTGTCTCTCCATGTTCCGATCATTGCCCGTTGCTACTGAAAGTTTGCGATTAGATGCTGAGAAGGACAGCTGCTCCTCAGAGACGTTATGAGAAATTTTGGGAGCGGGAAGCTAGCTTGCCAGAGGAGGTTCAGCGGGCGTGGAGGCAAGGGAGGTCAGTGAGGCATCTGGGAGATGTTGTTGAGAAACTAAAAGTGACTATGAATGCCCTGCACGCCTGGAGTCGCCATTCTATTGGTTATATTTCTTGGCAGTTGGAGGCTAGCAGGGCTTGCCTTGCAGTTCTTGCACATGATAGGTCGGAAGATGGGGAGAGGGAGTCTCGGCTGTTAAGATCCCAGCTAGAGGAATTACTGCACAAGGAAGAAATTATGTGGGCGCAGCGCTCTAGTGTGTCCTGGTTGCGGGAGGGTGATCGCAATACTAGCTTTTTCCATCACAAGGCTTCTTGGTGTGCGACGAAAAATAAGATCAGCAAACTTCAAAGATCTGATGATCTGTGGGTGGAGGATCTGAAGGAGATGGACTCTTTGGCCATAGATTTCTTTCAAAAGCTATACATTCATGATGAGACCATGTCCCCTGATCTTCTTTTGCCTTTGTTCTCTCGAGTGGTCACTGATGACATGAATGAGCTTCTTTGTAAACCTTTTTCTTCTGAAGAACTTGGGGACGCTTTATTCCAGATTGGACCACTTAAGGCGCGGGCCTAATGGTTTTCCAGTGAGATTCTTTCAGCAGAACTGGGCTATTTTGTGCACTGATGTCACCTTGGCTGTTCAGAAGTTCTTTGAGGAGGGGGTGATGCCGTTAGGAGTAAATGACACTTGTATAGTGCTTATTCCAAAGAAGCAGGATGCTACAGACCTCAAGGACTTCTGCCTGATCAGTCTCTACAATGTCATTTATAAAGTAATCTCGAAGTGTTTAGTTAACCGGTTGTGGGCGCTGCTACAAGAGGTGATTAGCCCTACTCAGAGTGCTTTTATCCTCGGGTGTTTTGATTTCAGATAACGCTCTCATTGCATGTGAATGCTTGCACTCCATTCAGTGGGGGAAGGAAGGTCGCTTTGAGTTTTGTGCGTTTAAACTCGATCTTGCTAAGGCCTATGATCTTGTCGATTGGTGTTCTTTGAAATTGATTGTACTACGACTTGGTTTTCACTCAAAATGGATCCACTGGATAATGACCTGTGTCACCACCGTCTGCTACTCGGTCTGTTTGAATGGAACAACTCTGTCAACCTTTGTGCCATCGCGAGGACTCCTACAAGGTGACCCATTGTCGCCTTACCTTTTTCTGTTTATCGCTGATGGTTTGTCTGTCCTGCTGAAGGACGCTATCATCTGCAATCAATTGTATGCTCCAGAGAGCTCCGGGTATTTCTCATCTACTCTTTGCAGACGATAGTTTTTTGTTTTTCAAGGCGACCAGTGATCAAGCTTGTGTTGTTAAGAATATTTTGAGATCTTACGAGCGTAGCATGGGCCAACTTCTGAGTTCAAATAAATGCTCTCTCCTCTTCAGGTCTGGTGTGTCCGTTGGAGCTCAGGAGGAGGTGGGAGTTGTTCTTGAGGCGGGCTCAAACCCTTTTGATGAGAAGTATTTGGGGTTCCCCGTGCCCGAAGGAGAATGAAGAATGATCATTTCCAATCTATTAAGGACAAGTGCTCTAAGCGTCTAGCGGACTGGACGGAGTGGTATCTATCAAGTGGTGGCAAGGGGGTTCTGATAAAATCTGTTATGCAAGCACTCCCCACCTATGCGATGGGAGTTTTCAAGTTCCCAGTCGGCCTTTGCGAAGAGCTCATGAAAATCATGCGGAACTTTTGGTGGGGAGATGATCTTAACAAATGTAAATTGCACTAGCTCAGTTGGGAAAAGCTTATTATGCCAAAATCTCATGGGGAATCAGTTTCCGGGATCTGCGTTTGTTCAACCAAGCGCTGCTAGCTCGTCAAGCGTGGCATCTAATCCAATTCCCAGATAGCTTATGTGCTCACTTGTTGAACGCTCGCTATTATCCTCTTGGTGAGCTCTATGATACAGCTTTCCCCTCTGGTTGTTCGGCGTCCTGGCAGGGAGTGGTGTTTGGCCTCAAGTTGTTGAAGAAATGGCTCATTTGGCGGATCTGTGATGGGACGAAAGTCCGGCTATGGAGGGATAATTGGCTACCGCGTGGTGAAGGCCTTACAATTTTCGGCAAGGCATCTCAGTGCCGTTTGAAATGGGTTAGTGATCTGCTCACTAGTAATGGAAAAGATTGGGATGAAGCGCTAGTCCGCCGGGTATGTTATCCTCATGAAGAAGACGTGATTTTAAAGATTAAACTGCCGTCTCGGATTGAAGATGATTTCCTAGCATGGCACTATGAGAAGAGCGGTGTTTTCTCTGTTCGCAGTGCATATCGGCTTGCTTTGCGTGAGCACAAGAGAGAGTAGGACTCTGGTGCTTCGAGCAGTCACCCCAACGGGGGCCGGTCTATTTGGTCACGAATCTGAAGCTTTGCTGCACCTCAGAAAGTGAAGGTTTTTGCTTGGCAGCTTGCTCGTGAAGGTCTGGCTACGAGGGTCAATTGTTATCAGCGAGCGATTAGCTCGTCGGGCTGCTGCCGGGTATGTGGTTCCTCAGAGGAAGATGGTTTTCATGCGATCGTGCGATGCACCAAAGCCCAGGCTCTTCGCTTTGCAATACGCACCTGGTGGGACCTCCCGGATGAATCTAAGTTTGTTAACATCGACCCAGAATGGTTTCTCAATTTGCTAGAACTCAGTGACAATCGACAGAGACTCTTTACTCTGATGTTGTTTTGGCGAGCTTGGTATCTCAAGAACGACGTTGTGCACGCTAAGGGAGACGTATATGTGGATGCCTCGACAAAGCTCCTTGTATCCTATGTTGATGCATTGCTCCAATCCAAGCCCCTGGGTGAGGATTCTAAAGGAAAGATGCCTCGGATTCCACCTAGTTCCATGCTAAGGATCAACAATGAAGAGAGCCTGTGGAGGGCGCTAGAGGAAGGCTGGTTAAAACTAAATTCTTATGCATGTTTCTGGGTTGCATCAGGGGAAGCTTTTGCCGAATTCATTGTGCAATTGCCGAGGGGAATCCATCCTAGCTACTACATCAAAGCTCCCAATGTGTGCCAGTGCTGAGGAAGCAGAGCTCTTGGCCAGCCTGTTGGGAGTTCGTCTCATCTTGGAGTATACAAACCTCCCGGTCCTGGTGGAATCAGATTGCCTAAATATGATCAATGGCATCAAATGTTCTAATATGGGTTTGTCGGCGTTCAGCCATCTTTATAGAGATTTTAGAGCTGCCCTCGCTCTTCTTCCAGATTTCTCGCTTAGGCATGTCAAAAGAAGTTGTAATGCTGTTGCTCATGAGCTTGCTCAAGCAGTTTCGCAGGATCCCACTCTCCCTGTCTGGGTGCTGGAGGACCCACCGAGCTACTCTGAGCTCCTCGCAAAGGACTATATCCCTCTTCAATATGATTAAGTAAAGGCCCTTTCATCCAAAAAATCAGTTTCTATAAAAGAGCAGAAGAATAATATCACGTCAAGAGACTATTAGTTCATCAATCACTAAAGCATGACACTCACCAGAAGCATATTTTAGATAAGGGCATTCCAATTTACTTATGGGTGCAAGCCATTCTTATGTTGGATAATACAGTATAAAGCATATTGCTTTCTTTCTGGCATATTTTAGTCAATGCATTTAGATAGTCCCTCGATGATTCATCCAATGATGAACTACTAACCCTTTCAAAGCCAGGACTCTAGCAAAAGAAATCATTTTTTTACTTAAACTTTAACTAGAATACTACGATCTATTGTAGACTGTTGGTTAGATCTAATCATGTACTAGTCTCTGACATTTCTTCGATGAATTGACAGTATACCACCAGGAACAGATTATCCATCGAGATGCGATAAAACACTCGTTAGGGATTTGAACCAAAGCAAATCAAGGTGCCTTGCATCCGTAACTTAATTACTAGAAAACCACCCATAGGCACTTTTCTCATAATTGAGTTCATATCTAGCTTAACCACTGGTACCTCCGATTACCAATCCTAAAATCCGATCTCTCTCTATCGCTATTTACTACTACCACCCTTAAAAGAAAAGAAACTCTTTGTGGGGTTCATCAAAATCGAAACATTACCATGTCCAAATCATTCTTATTCCAAGGATTTTCTTCTTCTAATAATCGACTTATAAACCACCAACATCTCATATTGGACAGATTTAGATCCTTTGTTTAACAACTCCAAATAATCCATAAGATCATAAAAGGCACTCAACATAATCACACTTTTTAAATCCAAAAAAGAGTTAACCTCCAAAACTTCTAATATGCTCAAGCTCAAATCTATAATCATTTCATCTCCAATATTACCATCCATCAATTTGGAGCACTAAAATCCAAACCACACAAATTCAATTAATTGCCCCATAAGAAGAATTACAATGCCCTATCTTTCATGATAGTCATTCATAATTCCACCAAAGACTTCGGACAAATTCAATTACAATCAAGCATAGATCTTATAATTGAATTATCATCTCATCTTCGATGTTATCCACAAGCAATCGAGACACTAGATCCAATCAATTCTAATTGGCATAGCTACTTCCATAATCCAATAATCAACTTTTGCCAATCCTAACGATTATATCATCAACCCAATCAACTTTCTCCAAGATAACACCTCAATAATCCTCTTGAGGTAATCCAAATTTGTTAATCCACAAACATATATTCTATGTCCTAAGAATCCAATACCCAAAGATTATAATCTAAACTCCAACAATCAAGATATCTATCAATTATGAATGATTCAAATTCCATGGGAAAGATCCAATAATCGCATCTTCCCATAATTGACCAATAAATAACCATCGAATAATCTTCTCACCAATCATCCTAATAAAATCAATTCACAACCTTCATCAAAAGGTCTCCACATCTCATGTGAATCCAACAACCTTCAAATCCTCTAAAGCATTAATAACCTACCAAATCATTCTAATCATTCTACCGAAACTGATTCCACTAAACTCAATTGATTCAAAATATTAAACTCCAAGATTCAACCAACCCATCAAATTTAACACTTTGTTATTCAAAACCTTACTAAGATCGTGTACTTCTTGATCAAATTGGAGCATTCCCAAAATGTTCATCATCACACTAGGAATCTCAAATCCTTGTCCATACCTCATATCGCATCACTTTAAACTCTTTATTCCATTTTCAGGGTATACTATTATCAAATCATCATCCATATGGTACACTTAACGAGGCACGTGCTTGAATTCCACTTCGTTCAGGAACAACTGGTTGATTCCCACCCAACAGTCTGTTGATTACTTCACCTCTGCTAACTAGGTTTGGTAGATAAGAGGAGAAAAGCACAAGGAGAGGGAAAGAATCTAGCTGAGGACAAAAAGGTTGGTTCCAAATGAACACTAAAACAATGAGGTATAGCTGGACAGACTATAAACACAAGAACATCAAAAGTTTTCTTTTCAACATTAAGCTAGGCTTTTAGTATGGTTGCATAGGAAAAGTGTCAAAGGCAAAATATGCAGACGATACTCAAGCAAAAAAGGTTTTATGTCTAACGTACGAGGTATACAACTACAAAAGGTAATACTATAATGTCTTAGTGGTCTTAGCAAAACATATCCTATATGGCTGTTTTTGGACAGGCAGAGCTTGATATTGATCTTCACCGTCAACAGGTATATCAGCTCGAGAGGTATCTTGGAGACCAAGTTTGGCGGTGAAGATGTTGACTTCATGAGCTCTCGTGTTGTTCCTTCTCGTAGCATTGATGTTAGGGAGTTCAACGGTTGCTGTAGTTGTTTTAACACTGGGGGGATCTTGCATAACTTCTGAACAATTTTGAGCGGCTTGACAACATACCTTATACTATAAAAGTTGTAGGGAAAAGATGGTATAGTTTAATGTTCAAAATCAGTGTAAGAGAGTTTAAGATTAGGAGCAGATCCTATGAAGATAAGATTAGAATGCTAAGTGAGGATAAGGAAAGAATGAATTATATTTTCTTTGGTTATTTAGAAAATAAAATTTTGAAATTTTCTTACTAGCTACAACCGTTCTAACTAAGGTCACGTTCCTAAGTCAACGAAGCTCTGATACCATTTCTGTGAGGGTCCAGACTTAACTTCTAGAACCCTTTGTGTATATCCTCACCAGTCCAGGATCAAGTTGATGAACACAGACGAATTGATACCATTGCACACATCACGAAGTATATTAGAAAAAAACAGTCGAGTTATTGCAGTGATATGGCTAAATAAAGTAACTAGGACTTATGTCCCTTACCATTCAGAATCATAGCAGAAAAGAAAGTGTAAATGTCTCCATCTCAACCATAGGCAGTCGATGGAGGCCGCGTGACCTAAACCTCAGCATTGACGTAGAACTTCCCATAGTCTTCACAGTTATATGAACACGTCCACCAAACAACATGCTCGATGAGTATTGCATGTACCCAGCGCGTGCCCCCGAATAAATAAACCTACGACTACGTACAGGCTTAAGCAAATGAAGGGTTTTATGGCTCTTTTGGTAAAAGCAATTTGTGGTTGTATATTACAATAATTTCAAAGGTGGCTTGCATGTAAAATCAGGTTTTTATCTCAAGGGTGTTTCTCATAAATGTGAGGGTCCACGACCAACACATACGAGTAAGGCATCTGGCCTAAACTCGTCCATAGGTTCCAACCACCTTTTCATATTGCCAGAACTGGGGTAGAGGGAATTAGCAAGGGGGAGAAAGATAGATCATTTTTGTTAGGAATGAATTATACGACATCCATGACCGTGGATATGGCTAATTGATTAGTTTAACACTAGTCCATAGAGTTTTTACACTTTACCCACACGACACAATCTCATCTTGTTGCCCACTAGTGACCACTGGCATAGTACATGTCCATCGGTATACCAGCAAGGAGATCGTGACGAGGTCTTTTAGCTAATCTCCTCTTGAAGTGACATGTCCACTAGGTTTCGACACGGAGGAGCGTACATCCGCTTACCCTACGTGGCCCCCTTTTGTGCCGAGTTCCTCGTAGCTACGTCCACTCTTCTACAGTACGGCAATGTCGACACCAAGACTCGGCTAACCTACTTAACCAAATCAATGCCCATATAGCATGTGGTTGTACTGTTTTCACACTTTTCAAAATCATGACTTTGGGCTTATTCGAATGGCTTCTTCAACTCATGAAGAATGACCATTTGCTCCTTCAACTCATGATACAGCTGTCGTCGCGTCTTTTAGATGGTAAGTTTTACCTAGACTAGAATAGGAAGAATACCAAGAGAGAGAAATCAAAGGGCATCCGGCCCAGCTCAGCAAGCTCAACAACAAGTCTAAGTATCAAGGATTATTGATCCAAAGATCATTCTTCCAAAGAGGCAACTCAAAGCATCCTAAAGATATGTATAAGTATGGCTAAGCAATATCTCTACTCTATTCTGAATATTAAATTAATAATGTACTCAAGATATCAAGTAAAAAGGGTGACAAGCGGATATGGGTGCAGGTGTGTTAATCGACACGCTAGCTACAAAAATAAAACAACATGCATGTTTATAAACAATAAAATATAATCACTTTCAAAATATAAGATCAACATGATCAAGAAGAGGAAGCATGCCTTTGCAGACGAGTTGGTCTTCTTCTGCATGAACTTGTCCTTACCCAACATCGTTACTTCCTATTCCTCGCAACAGCAATAAAGTGCCAAGCAAATAAATATAACTCCAAATTAAATATCAAATGGACAAGGGTAGCAAGGTCAGATAGGTGTCAAAGGACAAAGCTGAAGAGATATGACTATCAAAAGATAAAAATAGAAATTTCTGAGATTATGTATCTCAATCGGATGGAGTACATGTACCCGTAAGATGGTCTTCCAGATCAGAGTCATTCTGGAAAAAGGATAGGTTTATGGGAGATAAAATTTGCATGTCAAAGGACTAAAGTTAATCCACATGCGAGATAGGGATAGATGTGCAACTGGAAACAGGATACGGTCGATGATGACCATAGCACAACCATATGAGCAAACATGGAAACCCAAGATACTAGTAAAACAAGTATGGCCTATCATACTAGTAGACAAGCAATGTCCTACCATGCTAGTCGGCAAGAAATGATAATAGGCGACATGACAATCTATATGAACTAGTGTGTAACATACAATGAGACATCATTTAACAAGCTAGATAGACTAGACATGAAATAGAGATTAGGCAGGGCTAGCATGGGATAACATATGGTTATGCAATTATAATCCTAAAAGGTAATTATAACCTAATAACAATCATTGAGATTAAACTATATGGCCAAATAAAAACTAGAACATATATCACATGCACCATACATATATGCAATCCATAAAATAATATCAACCACATTCATGTTATTGTGTACATACAATATAGCAATCAACTTACACATACTACACATAATAATAATTGTCGACGATTGGTAAACCACCGACCTTACAGTAATCATGATCAGAGAGATTTGTTGAAGGGTAGAGACTCTTGGGGCCGCTGATCAAGCAGTATTGGCTCATAGAAGACGAAGATTTTATACAGGTTAGGGTCTCCCTCAGGATAGCAACCGTAGGTCCTATTGGTATATATTGAATATGGAGGAGAATACAAGGATTTGTTAGTGTCTAGCTTAGATGGGACCTAAACCTTGTTGGGAATCTCCACGATAGATCTGCTTAAACTTGACTTCCTTGAAGCGATGGATTTTCTCGGGGATGTCATAGCATTGATTGAGGCTCTGCAACAGCTAGGGCTCAATCTCTAAGACTTTGGCTTCTACTTTCCTCTCCTCTGAAAGGATCTCAGGAGCCGACTAGAGGGGGGGTGAATAGGAGGCTAGCTAGAACATTAAATTAAACTTCTTCCTTTTAGATGCAAATATTCTCAGACAGATAAGAGGAACTAGCAGCTGTGTGACAGGTATACTACTCAGGTAAGAAGATACACAGATAATATAACGCAGCTGTCACACAGGTGATCTACACAGGTGCACTATCTAAGAGAAATAGGCATGTGTGAAGTGACTGTGATACAGATAGCTACCTCCGATATAGAGTAAAGATCACAGCTAGATTAGATATATATATCAGAGAATTATACAAGCATGTAAGAAAATAAGCAAGTAAGTGCAGAATGTAAACATACAGAGAGACAAGAGATTTTTCACCGAAGTTCCCACTCTTTTCAGATAGGTACGTCTCCCTTGGAGAAGCTACTCCTAAGAGATAGCCAGCATTAAAACATGCTTGTTCTCCGAGTACCTGAATCTTCAGGTCTCTTTCTTTTGCTTGTGGAAGTCCTTTTGCTTGCGGGCACCCTCACATGCTTGTTCTTCAAATACCTGAATCTTCAGGTAGACTTCAGATCACCCTGACAAATGTCCGGGCCAACCCACACAAGCTTGGTTGATCACCGGCGACTCCTGCACTTGTCTAGGAGTAGACACTCCAAGAGTAACAGAATCTGCAGCAACAACACTTGGAGGAACCAATGCTCTTTGCTCAAAGCTCTAACTCTCTTGAACTAACACATGAGGAGTTTGGATTCTGTTCAAGAGATGAGAGGCTTGCAACGGTTGAAAATGGCTGGCAAAGGTTGAGGTCCAAGACCTCCCCTGGTCCCCTATATATAGGGTCCGCAGGCACCTGACCGTTACACTCATGCCACGTAGGATTAAGTGAGTCACCTGTGACAGGCACCGGTGACACAGCTAACCACAACGCACAACGGTAACAAGGCTTCAAGCAGACCGACACCTGTGTCACCGGTGGCTGATACAGGTGAAACCCTAACTGATGTAGACTCCCTACTCAGCCCGGTATTCACACATTACATGCCCTCAACGCACACAACAAACTCTGATGCATAACAGGAGAGAACCTCCAACAGTTTTCTGACACCGTAGACAAACCATTGCAGTGCAGTTCCCTTAGCATTTTCAAGCTCTCCCTAGCATAGAGGTGTACCTGAGTCATAGAGTGGTTGTTCACCTGTGACACAGCTGTGCCACATAGGTAACTATGGCTCTAGGGTTTAGGAAACTAGCACAACAGTGTACTAGCACAACCCAGTTTCACACTTGTGCAAAACTGTTGTTACAGGGCCACTAACCTCAAAGCATCAGTGCCACTGTCCAACACTCTGAGCATTGAGCATAAGAACTTCCAAAAGTGATTGCAACTTCATCCCTCTTGGTAGTACAGGTGTTTCCTAAGGACTCAAGAAAACTAACAAATCTAGACTTCAGCTTCCACCAACTGTTGTCAAGGCTCTTGACGCATCAAGCAACCATCACCTTGCTTGCTACTCCTAGCACAGCACCTACTTCTTCACAGCTATGGCACAGCTGCCTAGCACGGCTATCTCCTTGTCTTGGGAAGCTAGATCTTGAGAGGCTGATGGACCAACTGTGTCACTGGTGGGTGGCACAGATGAATCACTTGAATCACCAAAGAGTGCTGGCACAGCCATCTCATCAGGGTGATCATCAGCTTGAGGTTTGAGCTAGGTTTTAGCTGTCTTCACTATGATATCAAAAGTTGACTCTGGAAGACCTGTTCTCTTGAGAATCATATACATGATGTATGACCCATAAGCATCTATTTCATGAATAGCATCTATTTCATGAAAGATGTACCTTGCCACATCAAAATGCTGGTTCTTGGCAATATGCACTAACACCTGCCACACAGGATTGTATACTACATCTGTGTTGCCTCCCTTTGGCTGAAGGGTGACATTGAGAATCTTTATCAAGTGCTTGGTAGTGATGGTGATGCCTTTGAAGTACACATGATCTGAAAGGGCATTCGCAGGGAATGTGAAGTTCCTTGGATAGAATTTCTTCGTTCAGCATTGGAGACTGGCTCTAATTTGAATAAGTTAGGCATTCCTA
Organism: Stipa capillata; assembly: GCA_019208055.1. NCBI lineage: Eukaryota > Viridiplantae > Streptophyta > Magnoliopsida > Poales > Poaceae > Stipa > Stipa capillata. Next base: position 165,688 of record JAGXJF010003332.1, read on the forward strand.
GCTCCACAGGTGCACTGAACAGGCTATTGAACTATGGAGCTGTAATGGATAGCAATTGTCCTCTAGTTCTCCAAAGCATGACATCTTGATTTTCTTGTTCTACCCACACAGTGGCATAGAACTCGCTGATGATATCTGGGTCATAGACTTATTGTAGATTGCATAAAAACTCAGTCCTGAGGCTTGAATCAGAGATGGTAAAGCCCTCAGTCTTGGATCACTCAAGGTAAACCAATCAATGGCCTTGAAATCTACATATCCTTTGGAGGATAGGATCTCATGATACACCCCCTTTTGATGATCATTGTGAAATGTGGGGTCTGTGCAGTCTGGTTCCAAGAACTCCTTATCCTCACTGAAATATGGGTAGATAGACCTCATCCTGATGAAAGCACTAGGGCTCATTGAGGCAACCCTGCTCTTTGATTTTCTTGGGTCACACTTGGGGAGCTTCATAGCTATAGCCCTTGGAATGAACTTCATCTGATTGACCTCTATCCTCAGAGCATGAGAGAACATATAGTGATACTTGGATTCTAGATCCTCTTCAACCTCTGACACTGATACTGACACAGCTGGTGTCTTGGAAGATAGGAGCTGCTGCTTCTCCATGATTTGTCTTCTGACAGCATGCCTCTCTGACTCTGACTTAGCAGCTTGCATCTGGAGGTGAAGAGTAGCTATCTCATTTGAGAGAAGTTTGTCAGCAGCTGTAGGCTCTGGAATAGCCATAGAGATAGGCCTAGCCTGACTTGACAGCTGAAGAGACTTTGCTTGGTAGGTCTCCAACAAGTGCTTCTTCTTCCTCTCATTGGTCTCCTTACTGATTTTCTCTGAGAGCCTATCCATCTGTTCTAAGATGATTTTGTCATTATCTAGATCTGCTTCAGAAATCTGCTGATCAGATTTAGGCTCATGAATTGAAAGTGTGCCCCTTGGCAACACTACTTCAGAGATGGATGACTTCTTTACTTTTCTGATTGTTCTCTTGGGCTTCTTAACAGTTTCCTTGCCCAATGAAGTGCGTTCAGCATCGGATGAGGACCTTGTTGTCTTGGATAGGACAAACTGTATTGAACTTGACTGTCCAGCTTTGGATGCTACAACAGTAGCTTTCTTTTGCCTGTAGGCTTTTTGCTGTGCTCTTCTTCTCTGAAGAGCTTCTTCTTTCTGTCTCAACCTTTCCTTTCTTGATCAGAATCAGAAATGATGAACTCTCTGCTTGATTCTTTCAGATCAGACCACTTGAGACCACTGTCTTCTCTGTCAGAACCTGAAGACATCTGAAGAAACGAGATAGATAAGGAAGAATAAAGGAAAGAGATGTTTCTAAATGCGGATGATAGTAGCTGTGTGGGCCACCTGTGTGAGGTCAAGGTGACACAGGTGTGGACTTGGAACTAAACTAAAGTCTCTGCCCTTGGAATAGGCATGCCTGTGTGACAGATGAGACCCTAGTGGTGACACAGCTACGCACAGAGACGGACGACAGATTCATGAAAACTAGGTTTTAACAAAGTTGAACCGCTAGGTTTCGAGCTAGATGAATCTAGGAATCTAAACAAAGGCTAAACCAACCCTAAATAAGGATAATGCACTACTGAAATAAGCTCATGAGAGATTGCATTGACAAGAAACTAGGTTGAACACAAAGAAGGGTTGGCTGAAACTTACTTTAATCGAAAACTCGACAAAGCGTGGATGAATCGGTGCCGGAGTGCCTTGGAAAGCTTCTCTAACGAGTTGGAAAACTTTCAAGGGTCGAAAGATACGATTTCGACGAAAACGCGAGAATTGAGCACTCAGCGGAAGTTTGGGGTTTTTGTGTTCGAACAGGGTTTCAGGGGAAACGCGACATTGCTTTATATAGGCCGAAGGGTTATAACATGGCTATGTCACAGCTAGGTGGATGACCTGTGACACAGGTGAGTGAAAAGAGTCATATGACCTACGGAGTTTAAAAGAATTCACCTGAGACACAGGTGGATGACTCAGGTGACAAATTTTTCATCTGGAACACCAAGATAGAGAGAATTTGATAAGAGAGAAAGCACAAGGAACTAAAAGAGAGTCCTAGTAAATCTTCCCAATGCCAGTTTGCCAAAAACTCAACAGGGCAAAGGTAAAACTGACAAGAGTTAATTTGGAAAAACCACGACACAAGAAAAAGAAATGTGTACAGGAGATAGGCACAAACATCTTACCAAAAACACTCTAAGCACAGAACACACCTGTGACACAGGTGGGAACGCAGATGAAAACACAAACAGAGAAACAGTATAAACATATGAGCCAGACACCAAGCCAAACCTTTTATTGCAAGTTTGAGACATCAATGATATTCAACTTACTCCTCAGGGTACAAAACCTAGTCTGATCTAAAGGCTTGGTGAAGATATCGGCAGAAGAGGGGTACTTGACTAAAAGACACGTTGAAGTCTTTCAAGGTTTGCCTCATCCATAGCAATTGAGCACAACCACTACCAGCAGCTATGTATTCAGCTTCTGCAGTGGAAAGGGATAAAGAATTTTGCTTCTTGGAGGACCAGGACACCAGAGAGTGCCCTAGAAACTGACAGGTACCAGAGCTGCTTTTTCTATCAACCTTACACCCTACATAGTCACTATCTGAATAGCCAACTAGCTTAAAGTTTGCACCCTTATGATACCACAGCCCAAACCCTGAAGTTTGAATTAGATATCTTAGAATCCTGCGTACTGCCACTCTGTGACAGCTCTTAGGATTAGCTTGAAATCTAGCACACATGCACACACTTAACATGATATCTGGCCTAGATGCACACAAGTATCACAAAGAACCTATCATGCACCTAAACTCTTTATGATCAACAGATTTACCTTCAATGTTTAAGTCCAGATGACCATTAGTTTGCATGGGAGTGTGAATAGGCTTTGCATCCTTCATGTCAAACTTGGTGATGATGTCCTTGGTGAACTTTTCTTGTGAGATAAAAGTCCCGTCCTTGAGTTGCTTGATTTTGAGTCCTAGGAAGTACTTGAGCTCTCCATCCAAAGACATCTCAAACCACTAGGTCATCATCTTGCTAAACTCATCACTCATTGAACGGTTAGTACTACCAAATATTTGACATAATATTTGGCACACAAATAAGTCCTTTTCAATTTTCTTAGTGAATAGAGTTGTGTCTACTAAGCCCATCTTAAAGCCATTTTTGATCAGAAAATCTTTCAATGTATCATACCATGCTCTAGGTGCTTGTTTCAGACCATAAAGTGCTTTGTGCAATTTGTAGACATGGTGTGGTTGCTTAGCATCTTCAAAACCAGGTGGTTGCTCAACATAGACTAATTCAGAAAGTTTACCATTCAAGAAGGCAAACTTCACATCCATCTGATATAGCTTGATGTTATGATGTGCAGCATAAGCAAGTAGAATTCTGATTGCTTCTAGTCTTGTCACAGGTGCAAAAGTTTCACCAAAGTCCAGACCTTCAACTTGAGTAAAGCTTTGAGCAACTAATCTGGCCTTGTTCCTCACCACTGGTCCATTTGCATCTTACTTGTTCCTGAAGACGCATTTAGTTCCAATGACATTGTGTTCTTGAAGCCTTTCCACCAGGGACCAGACTTGATTTCTTTCAAACTGGTTCAGCTTTTCATGCATGGCATTTATCCAATCAGCATCCTTGAGAGCTTCATTGACATTCCTGGGTTCAACACTGGATACCAAAAGAGTAATGTTCACAGAAATTTGCAATACAAGAACGAGTAGTCACTCCCCTATGAATGTCCAACGGCCATTGGAATTTTATCTATCCTTCTATTTTTCAAGATAATTCAGATTTGTTGGCAAAAAAGTGAAGAAATAGGTTCGTCATTCCATTACAATATCATCAAGAACAAGAGAAAGAACTAATATCCTGTTTGGGGATTTCGATTGAAATACCCTTTATGGGTGTTTTACGTAGAAATACTATTTTTGCTTACCCTGGCAAACTCGAACTTTTGTCGAAATTGTCTCTATTCATATGTATGAAATACATATATGAAATACGTATGTGGAATTCCCTAGAATTTCATGCGATTTAGTAAACAGAATATGGATTCCATGATTGCTAGATCAATCTGTAGGGATTCATGAAGAGTGAGCTGATAATGGAATTTTTCTTTGATAAACAGGAAACTTAAGATTAAGATGCTCAAGAATGGAAATGAGGGAATGTCCATAATACCCGGATTTAGTCAGATCCAATTCGAGGGATTTTGTAGGTTCATTAATCAAGGCTTGGCAGAAGAACTTGAGAAGTTTCCAACAATTAAAGATCCAGATCACGAGTAGTCACTCCCCTATGAATAGCACCAATGATTTGGTTTACAGGGTGATTTTCTGCAGCCAACTGATCACAAGGGGTTCGGGGTCAACCACCTGTGTCACAGCTGTTAGTGTTGCCTGTGACACAGCCGGTTCTTCCTGCGACACAGCTGGCTGAGACAAGTCCTCTGCATCCAGTTGATCATTGGCTGGGTTGTACTCGAACTCAATGTCTTGCTCTCCAGTGTCTTCACACAGTGGTAGAGCAGGTGGTTCATGATCGATTGGTGAGGCAGGTTCCTCCTTGATAGTAGGTCTGATCTCACTAGTGGATTTCTTGATAATGTCCTTGCTCCCTACATCATTAGCAACTTGCTCTCCTTGAGAGCCATAAGATTCATCAAAGTCCACATTTATAGATTCTTCAACAACATTTGTGGAGGTGTTAAAAACCCTATAGGCGTGGGAGTTAGTGGCATAACCAAGAAAGATCCCAATATCAGATTTAGCTTCAAACTTAGAGAGGCGTTTGCCTTTTCTTAGAATATAGCACTTACAACCAAATACCCTGAAGTATAAGACAGTTGGCTTGGAGTTGGTGAGCAGCTCATAAGGAGTCTTCTGGAGTAGTGGATGTAGATATAGCCTATTGATGGAGTGGAAGACAGTGTTGACAGCTTCAGCCCAAAATCTTGGTGAAACCTTGTATTCATTCAAAAGTGTCCTTGCTATCTCTATCATGGTCCTATTCTTCCTTTCCACTATTCCATTCTGCTGTGGAGCATATGGACTTGAGAACTCATGCTTGTCCAGAAATGCCTCCACCTTGGAATTCTTGAATTTAGTCCCATTGTCACTTCTGACCTTGACCAGATTTACCTTCCACTCATTTTGAACTCTAACAATGAGGTGCTTGAATTTCTTGTAAACATGTGTCTTATCCTTCAAAAAGAACACCCAAGGATAACGAGAAAAATCATCAACAATTACAAAACCATACTTATTACCTCCCAAGCTCTCATAGGTAGTAGGACCAAATAGGTCAATGTGTATGAGCTCAAATGAATTGGTAGTGGTCATGATGGTCTTGGCACGATGGGCAGCTCCAACTTGTTTGCCGACTTGACATGAACTGCAGGGCTTGTCCTTCTCAAACTTCACCTTCTCCAAGCCTATGACATAATCATGTTTGCTCAGCTTGTTGAGAAGTTTCATTCCCACATGTCCTAGCTGCCTGTGCCACAGCCAGCCAACACCAGTCTTGGCATGAGGCACCATGGAGCTGCAGCAGGCTGTTCATTGAAATTAACAATATACAATTTTCCAAACCTGCATCTTTTGAACACTTGTGAATCATCAGATAGTTTAGAGGCTATAACCTCATCAGGATAGAAAGTGACTTTCATATCTGTGTCACACAGCTATGACACAGACATTAGACTATAGCCTATCTGATCCACAAGCATAACATTTGATAAGGAGTGATGTTCAGATATGGCAACTTTACCAATGCCATTTATCTTTCCCTTGGAGTTGTCTGCATAGATCACATATTTGCTGGGCAGATTCTTATTGGTGATCTCTACAAATTCTTCTCTGCCTCCAGTCATATGTTGTGTACATCCACTATCCACAACCCAATCAATTCCACTAGAGACAGTATCCTGTAAGTTTAGTTATGAAACTTAGGGATCCAAACTAGTTTGGTTCTCTTAGTAACTTTATCATAAGCAGAGACAGCAGTAATAGGATTAGCAAGATTGTTCCTAGAGTTCATAGCCTTAGCTATGGATGATATAACATGAATCCTCTTTGGCTAATTATCACCTGCAACCTTAGGCATAAGAGTTAGTGAACTATGCAGGCTACCTGTGACACTTGTAGTCCCAGAGCTGTGTGAGGTACTAGTGACACAGGCAACAATAGCTTTAGGTACCCAGATGGCAGGTGACCATTTTCTCAGTTGCTTGAGACCAACATATTTGGCCACTGTCTTGCCTCTCCTATCCTTTTGCAGAACATAAGATGGGTTGGATGGAATGTTCACAACATTCCTAATTTTTTGCTCATGACCAATAAAGTTGTTGTCATTTGTACCTCCCTGTCTCACAAAGTTAGCTGCAAGATTTTTCTTAGACCATGGGTTAGTCATAACAGGCAGTTTATCTTTATTCAAGACAGGAATGTAACCAAGGCCCTTCAGACCATTGTTTCTCCTAAGCATTTCAGCTTTAATCATCTGATAATTTTGCATGCCAATGTTGGCAGTGCAAAGACCTTTCCTCATAAGCCTCTTAATCTCTTCAAGCTCCTCCTTGAGTTTGTTATGCTCAGCTGCATCCACAGAGTTAGTTGCAATAGAGGTTGAAGCCTCATTAGAGTTATCAGTCACAACACCTGTGGAAGTTAAAATATTTATGCGAGTAGCACAATTCAAGCATGTTTCAACAGTAGCAGGAGGAGGAAAAGGTGTAATATCAGAAGTAACAGAAGAGTTATGAGCGTTAGTATCATCAATGCACTTGGCATGCTTTGCCTTCAACTCCTCATGCTCCTTGAGAAGAAGCTCATGAGCTAGCTTAAGCTTGTCATGAGCAATCTCCAAGTTCTCCTGATCTAGCTTGATGTTCTCCCTGTCATCCATGACCTCATCACAGGTCTCTCTGAGCTCTCTAAGCTTATCCCTTAGGGATATGTTCTCCTTCCTCTCATTCTCAAAAGCCTTATCTGTTCTTTCCAAAATACTCATTAGTTCAGCATAATCATGGTAGTCATCTTCAGTAAGTACCTTTGATCCTTTTGCCATAAGGCACATAAGAGCAGAGATGGATGACGACTGATCAGCCTTGGCGTTGATTTTGGAGCTGTGTGACTTGGCTGTGTCACAGCTGAACACATCAGTCATGTGATGGCAATCCTAGCAACTTCACCTTCATCTTCAGATTCTTCCTCTGATCCTGAGTCATCAGACACCCAAGCTTGACCAACATAAGCTCTTGCAGTAGATTTATTCTTGGCATAGGTTGGATGCTTGTTGTTGAAGGTCTTCTTCTTGCCATGAAAGTCTTTCTTATTTTTGTACTTATTGTTGTCCTTCTTCTTGGTTGGACAATCATCAGTAAAGTGACCTTCTTCTCCACACTCAAAGCACTTCTTGTCCTTGACCAGCTTCTTTCCCTTCAACTTGTCACTTGAACCAAATTGCTTCTTCTTTCTGTGGAACTTTCTAAAGTTCCTTGTAAGGAGGTTCAGTTCATTTTCTTCTCCACTGGAGATCTCCTCATCAAGATCTTCATTACTGTTACTCTCTGGTTGTGAAGCTGAGGCAGTGGTCTTTAAGTCAATGTTCTTCTTGAGTGAGGAGGATGGGTTGTGCTTGCTCTCTTGCTTGATCTCCATCTCATGTGTTAGGATTCTTCCCAATACCTCAGTAGGCTTCATCCTATCAAAACCATCCTTCTCCTTCAACATCAGCACAAGAGTTCTGTAGGGCTTTGGCAGCACAGACGAAAACTTCTTGATGACATCCTCATCATCTACTCTGTTTGGTCCAAGAGCCCTCAGCTGATTGGTGATGATAGTAAGTCTTGAGAACAAGGAGTTTATTTCTTCATCATATTCATACTCAAACCTCTCAAGCTTTGATTCCAGCAAGCTTCTCTTAGACTTCTTCAGATTGTTGCTGCACTCATAGATTTGCTCCAAGGTGTCCCAGATTTCCTTGGCAGAGTCCATGGTGCTGATATTCTCAGACAGATAAGAGGAACTAGCAGCTGTGTGACAGGTATACTACTCAGGTAAGAAGATACACAGATAATATAACGCAACTGTCACACAGGTGATCTACACAGGTGCACTATCTAAGAGAAACAGGCATGTGTGAAGTGACTGTAACACAGATAGCTACTTCCGGTATAGAGTAAAGATCACAGCTAGATTAGATATATATATCAGAGAATTACACAAGCATGCAAGGAAATAAGCAAGTAAGTGCAGAATGTAAACACACAGAGAGACAAGAGATTTTTCACTAAAATTCTCACTCATTTCAGAGAGATACGTCTCCCTTGGAGAAGCTACTCCTAAGAGATAGCCAGCATTGAAACGTGCTTGTTCTCCGAGTACCTGAATCTTCAAGTCTCTTCCTTTTGCTTCATGAAGTCCTTTTGCTTGCGGCAGGTAGACTTCAGATCACCCTCACAAACGTCCGGGTCAACCCACACAAGCTTGGGTGATCACCAGCGACTCCTACACCTGTCTAGGAGAAGACACTCCAAGAGTAACAGAATCTGCAGCAACAACACTTGGAGGAACCGGTGCTCTTTGCTCAAAGCTCTAACTCTCTTGAACTAACACATGAGGAGTTTGGTTTCTGTTCAGGAGATGAGAGGCTTGCAACGGTTGAAAATGGCTGGCAAAGGTTGAGGTCCAAGACCTCCCCTGGTCCCCTATATATAGGGTCTGCAGGCACCTGACCGTTACACTCATGCCACGTAGGATTAAGTGAGTCACCTATGACAGGCACGGGTGACACAGCTAACCACAACGCACAACGGTAACAAGGCTTCAGGCAGACCGACACCTGTGCCACCGGTGGCTAATACAGGTGAAACCCTAACTGACGTAGACTCCCTACTCAGCCCGGTCTTGGCACATTACATGCCCTCAGCGCACATTACAAACTCTAATGCATAAAAGGAGAGAACCTCCAACAGTTTTCTGATGCAACAGACAAACCATTGCAGTGCAATTCCCTTAGCATTTTCAAGCTCTCCCCTAGCACAGAGGTGTACCTGAGTCATAGAGAGGTTGTTCACCTATGATACAGCTATGCCACACAGGTAACTATGGCTCTAGGGTTTAGGAAGCTAGCATAGCAGTGTACTAGCACAACCCAGTTTCACACTTGTGCAAAACTGTTGTTACAGGGCCACTGACCTCAAGGCATCAGCGCCACTGTCCAACACTATGAGCATTGAGCATAAGAACTTCCAAAAGTAATTGAAACTTCATCTCTCTTGGTAGTACAGGTGTTTCCTAAGGATTCAAGAAAACTAGCAAATCTAGGCTACAGCTTCCACCAACTGTAGTCAAGGCTGTTGATGCATCAAGCAACCATCACTTTGCTTGCAACTCCTAGCATTGCACCGGCTTCTTTACAGCTGTGGCACAGCTGCCTAGCACAGTTATCTCCTTCTCTTGGGAAAACACCTTCGTACTTTTAGTGGTCATCCTTTCATAGATGAAACCTCTTCCTGGAACCTAATCTTCCTGCTTACACTCAATATAAATATTAGATCCTAGTTTGGGTTGCCATTAGCCATCAAAACTATTTAGGGGCCTAGATGCTCTTTCATCCTCTTCGTAGGGCCATCAAGTCCTTATATAGGGGGTACTTCATACTTGATATGAAGTCGTCTCTGACTAGGACTCGATCATCCTTTAGTCATAGAGATAGACCTCCTAGTTTAAGGGGCATCCTAGCATCCTATAAGAGGTCTCCTTATCTCCTAGAATCCTTTGCGGATATGTTAGCTGCTCCGAATATCTAGAGTATTGTATACGGATACTGTCTTGCATACAGTACGGATATACTACTCTTCATCAAATAATATTAATACTAATAATAACTTAGTAAAGAATGATTATTAGCAACATATATATACTATAATGGACACCTAAAGGTTAACCATATATATGTGACTATATATCTACTTATGAACATGCAATATGAGACATCAAGCTATGCATACTAGTACATACACATTATATATCCATCAACTAACATGCGACATAATTAAATAATTATATTTCAGTAAATAATTATTACTTCAACATATAAGTTGTCAACAATATTAAGTCTAATTATATGCATATATGTGACTATATGCGACTACATGATTATGCAACATAAAATCATGACGAACATGTACAAATCAATTGTGTTTAAGCAAATAATTAAACTATAAACATGAGTAAAATAATGTACTAAACCAATTTATAGCAACTATTATCTAAAACACGAAATGATCTATGTATATATGCATATACATATATGCATAACTATAGATGCAAACCATATGAAATGCAATGTACAAATATGAACCATTTGTGTAATCTTAACAATATTATAAACAAAGGTTAATAGTATGACCAATTATTATATAAAAATCCTTAAATAAACATGAATTAAACTATATGTTTGTTTATGATGTATAAGAATATACGCACATACCACTATATAAATACATCATGCAACAATAACCATATACGTAAGCTAAGCATACTAAATAAATATTAAAAATAGAGAGAGGCTAAACATGTGTTATGCAATACTATAGAGAACATTATATAAACAGAAAACAAGAACTATATAAGAACTACATATGTAACTATATGAAACTATAGTCTAACATAAAATACTATTTAATTGGGTGATCAAAAAATGAGGAAAAATTATTAGAGATGAACACATGGTGATGCGGGTGGTTTTGGCTAGAGTAATGGGGAAAAATAATGACATAGTGTATCACGAGATGATAGGAGACTAACTATAAAGGTGGTGGCACGTTCGCAACACGAAGCAGTCGAAACAGGATGTAGATCGGTTCAGGATGTTAATCACACGTGATGATTATTTAATAAGTATGTTATAATTGCCACATCACCATGTGTAGATAACATAATAATATATATATGTGTAGATTTAAATGAGAGTATGACATGATGTTATGCAATGTTATAAAGTTGTATAACATATATAGTTGCTTCGTGTTTTAACAAACAGTGTTATAAAATATTTAGTCATAATAGTTAACCTTTGTTTATAGTATAATTAAGATTACACACATGGTTTATAATCGCATATTGCACTTCATATTGTTTGCATATATGGTCGTATATATATGTACATATGTATATATATTGCTCCTGTTTAAATAATAGCTTCATATGGCATGAAGCACATTAAGTAACTGTTGTTGATAGTTTAATTATTTGTTGAGCATAATTAGGATTACACATGTTTAGCCTCTGTTTATTTTTAATATTTATTTAATGTGGCTTACTTTACATATATATTTAGGGTTAATTAGATATATGCCACTACTATTTTTAGATTTCGAGATATGCCATTACTATTTTCGGGTTTCGATAAATGCCATTACTATTTTGCTCTACTTAGACATATGCCATTACGAGCTATTTAGAGCTATTTCAATGAAATACAGCCCCGTATCTCACATCGTATTTATAAATGAGACCAAAATGCCCCTAAGTTGGCTGCCCCTGTCCTCCATGCTCGCTATCTCGTGCTAGGGTTTTGGATTGGGTGGTCTTTGAGGAGGAACTAGATCGAGCAGATGAGCTGGTCGGGTGCGACCAGAGCTCATAGGCACAACTAGTAAGAGGTATTTTGGTCCCATACGTAAATACGTTGTGAAATACGAAGCCATATTTTGCCAAAATGGCTCTAAATAGCCCATAATGGCATATACCTAAGTATATCAAAACAGTAGTGGCATATGTCGAAACCCAAAAAAAGTAATGGCATATCTCTAAATCGAGTAAACAATAGTGGTATATATCTAATTTTTCCATATATTTATTGTTGCATGATGCATAGTATATGGTGGTATGTGTATATATTCTTATACATCATAAACACGCATATAGCTTAATTCATGTTTATTTAATAATTGTTATACAATAGTTGGTCATGTTATTAACATATGTTTATAATATGGTTAAGAATACACACATGTTACATATTTGTGCAATACATTTCATATGGTTTGCATATATAGTTATGCATATATACATAGGTCATTCCATGTTTTACATAATAGTTTGCCATGAGATAGTTAAACACATTATTTTACTCATATTTATAGTTTAATTACTTATTTAAACACAATTAAGTTATATATGTTCAATATGATGTTATGTTGCATAATCATGTAGTTACATATAGTCATATATATGTATATATATATAATTAGACGTAATTGGTTGATAATATATATGTTGGAATAATAATAATCTTTACTGAATTATTATTAGTAAATCATGTCACATGTTGGTTTAATGTTATATATTGTATACTTGCATGCGTAGGTTGTATTTCATATGTGATAGTAGCATGAAGGCTGTCATGTTACCTTGTGTCATATAGCATAGTAGTTCATATATACAAAGATATCATGCATGTGTATAAGTATATAGCTATGTTAGATAATGTTACATCATATTATATTATATTGCGATGTATAGAATTGCATGTATAGAATTGTTATCTTATGTTGCATATGGCTTCACATAGGGTACATGCAATATACATTTTAGTTATTATTATTGTCATATAGTTCATTACCTTTTACATTGTCAATGGTGGTTGTTAAATCATAACTCCTTTCTTAGATTATAACTGCAGAATCATTTGTTTGGTGCTATGCTATGTCTTGCCTGATCTCTATTCCATGTCTAATTTATTTAGCTTCTTGCATGGCATGTGATTGTATGTTCTGCACTAGTTCAATATAGATTGTCATGTCACCTATTATCTTTTCCTGCCAACTAGCATACCAGGATCTTGCTTGATCACTAACATGATAGGTCATGCATGTTTTACTAGTATGCTAGATTTTCATATTTGATCATATGGTTATGTTTTGGTCGTCATCGAACATATCTCGTTCCCAGTTGCACATCCACCTCTATCTCGCATGTGGAGTATTTTAGTCCTTTGACATGCAAACACTATATCCTTTTGATATCTTAATGATACATGCAAACACTTATGCTTCATGTAATATAAACATGATTACTCTCGTTCAGATGAACCTCTCAATCTGTCTTAACTAGAGACCTATTCTGATGGACATGTCAACTAGTATTATGCTATTGACCAATAGATCACACTATTGATATTAACTTCAGTGATCTTGAACCTTGTCTTGGTGTCTAAGAGTCACCTGGATAGTCTCCCATCCTATCTCTTCACCTTTGTCCTTTCACACATATCCGACCTTCATGCCCTATTATTCTAGGATTTTTATTTGGTATTTAATGTGGAGATATTCATTTTTTTTTGCACTTTATTGCTGCTGCGATGAATAGGAAGTAACAACATTGGGTAAAGACAAGTTCATGCAGAAAAAGACTAACTCATCAACAAAGGCATGCCCCCTTATTCTTGAACATGTTGATCCCTATTTGTAAAATCATTATATTTTGTGTCATTTATAAATATGCATGTGGTTTTGTATTTAAGAACTGCTGCGTCAGTTCCAAAGTGAACCATAAATCCATGTTGCCACATCTTGTTTTATCTAGAGTAGTTATTCAATTTTTATTAGAAGTAGAAATGCTTAGCCTCAGAAAGTTTAGATAAAATCTCTTTTTGCCTCATCCGATGATGAGTCTTATCGTGAATTACTATTTTGGCTATCACTTGGTGATATGTTGGACTCGCTAAGCATTTTTCCCTCTATTTCTACTTCTATCTAAAATTTACTCTGGGTGAAACTTACCATTAAGGTGTTGGCAACAAATAGATTGATGTGGTAAGGAATTAACATGTGTTGTTATTTCAAGGGTTGGTGTTGGTGTCACCTACACCATAAGAAACTGAGTTGTGAACTTATAAAATTATGAATCAAGTGTAACCACAAGTCTATTATGGGCATGACTTGGCCAACTAATTTGTTGAAAGCCAGGGTGACACTGCAGAGGGGAACGAAACCAGGGAGACGCCTAGTGAGGCAACTACTAGTGATAGCTATTCTAGAGTTGGCCTGGTGGGTAGTGTCAACTAGGGGACAACATTGTAAAGGCCTCGTTGTAAGGGCTCAGTCACATTCCTCGGAAGAGTGTGAAACCCCGGGTTAATCTTACATCTTGTCATAAAGTGTACAACCTCTGTAGAGTCTTAAACTAATCGATTAGCCGTGTCCACGGTCATGGACGGCATAACATTCCGTTCATGATAAAGAATCTGTCTTCTTTCTATTTTCTTTTCGCTCTTCCTTATTCTCCCTCATGTCTCCCTTCTGATGCTTTTCCCTCTACCTAAAATCTTGGATGAGTATAGATGACTAGAACCTATCATCGGGATTAAGGCATCGACCTTAGTCGACTAACGTTGGTGGTTAGAACCTTCACTACAAAAACCTCAGTTAGTAAAACTGTTTTAATCTCAAACAAATGTTTTGATCTAAAAACTTGCTTATGAAACTATTGTAGTATTTCAACTATGAAAATATTGTTTATGCAAAAGAGCCATGAAGCCTTCCTTTGTTTAAACCTGCATGTAGAAGTAGGTTTTCCTAAAAAGGGGGCACGCTGGGTATGTGAAGTACTCATCGAGCATGTTGTTTGTTGGACATGTTTAGATAACTATGAAGTCTATGAGAAGTTCTACAACAAGGTTGAGAACTAGGTTAAGTTGGACTTCGTCGATTGCCTGTGGCTGAGATGGAGGACTCTACGCATTATCATTTCTGAATGGTAAGGACATAAGTAGTAATGACTTTATTTAGCCATGCAGTTAATGTTATTCAATTATTTCTAATAAACTTCGTGATGTGTACAGAGGTATCAATTCGTCTGTGTTCATTAGTTTGATCCTGGACTGATGATGAGATATACAGGGAGGGTCTGGGAGTTTACTCTCGAGTCCTCACACGCATAGATTTCATTAGATGGTGAGGGAATTTTTAAATTGCCATTGCTATCAATGGCAGGTTTCAGTTTACATGGTTATTAAATAATTACTATATATTATAGGCTATATGTTGTTTCAGATTCTGCTGAAACTGCTTTAATTAAGTATGTATATGCTGCACATGCATGTCACTATCCTTATTTTCTACAGGAAAGTTACCACCTTTTCCTCTAACATATTCTCACCCTTATCTCGTTCCTAAGAATGGTAGTATGTTGCTATAATTGGTAGCCTCAAGGGACTACAGAGTATGAAGTGTGCTACTACTTTCTCGGTCTGGTAACATTTGTAAAAAATTATGCTCAGTTATACAGTGAAAGATGCAAAATATATTATTTTTCATTTCATACCTATAACTAATTTCAATGAGGTCACGTTGCATGTCATTCAATGCATAATAATGAATATAGAGAACACTAAATCAGAGGTATGCTCATTTTTATATTATTAGATAAATGCACGGTATAACAAATATGTTAACTCTCGTTCTGTCACAGCTACGACTCGAGATTTGTGGTCCTTCAACATGTGACGAACTTGCATGGTGATCCCAAGTTTTCCTTATTATAGAGGTAAATTAAAGTTATATCATTTGATTCATAATCCTCAATGCTAAAGTCCGGGTTGCACTTGCAGGATCTCACGAGCTAAGGAAGCAATTTTTTTTGGGTTCATCAAGGCTTTGCCATGTTTTCTTCAAAGATTATCTGTATTGTTCAAAATTTGTGCCAATTTTTTAATTTCTACTTGTGCTAAAATAGCTATTTGGTACTAATGTTTAATTCTAATTGATCATATGTGCACAAAAGTCTAAGACATGGTAATTTAGGACTCCAACATAAAATTCTTGCTCCGAAAAGCATATAAAACCACATACCTTTTCAGTTGGTCACTTCCTATTCAACTTGATGGCTTCCACCCACTAATTTACATATGCTGCAGTTCTAATTTCCTTTTACTTGTCCTCTTGCACCAAACACTAATCAATATGGTTTCGAGTAGCTACTTTCATAACCCAAAAAATATATAATACTTATCTCTCATCAAAGAATACAGCAAATTGAAGTGTGTTTCCCCATCGTGCTTTTGATTTGTTGTCACCAACCAATGTTTCAGAATGTGCACCTAGAAAATTAGCACAGATTCTTAATGAAGCATTGAATCTAATATATGAGAGGCTTAAACAATGACTAATGTTCGAGTGAGTATATTAGTTACAAAGACTAATAAAAAGTGAATACTTTAACAAGTGTTACAAAAGATTGTGTGCTGATAATTAGTACCTTCTAGGCAAAGGCACTTTTAAATTTCTACTCGTGTTAAAATGGCATATATTGATGTGTTTTCCCATCATGCTTTTGATTTGTTTCTGACGATGGATAGTATGGTATCCCGTATATTAGGAAATATCCGTATACGATCCCCTAGATTACCGGAGTGTGCCACATACCCGGTAAGGATCCCAGGAAGATAAGGTAACCCTTCGTAAGGAGGGAAGATACCCTTTAAACTAGGGAGGCGATCCCGATGTTTAAGGAAACCAGAGTCTTACCTAGGTCAAAGTCAATGACCGGTACGACAAGATGAACCCCCTATAAAAGAATTAGCAATCCCATAGGGGAGGACAAGTCGAGTTAGATCCAACAAGCCTTTCCAAATCCAGAAGTCCTAGCTATTCCCGCCACCTCGAAGGAGTCAAGCTCAGCGGGACTAGTCGGATTAGTCTACGATTAGGCCTAGGGTAGCCACTAACATACACATCCCTTGTAAGACTATTCTCTGATCAATATATATGAACAGGACGTAGGGTTGTTATCCTGAGGTAGGCCCGAACCTGTATAAAAAAGGGTTTTTCCTTGCTGTCAGATCTCATGGCCTTGTGCCCTAGAGGTCCCTACCCCCCAAGTATCACAGTTCCACGAATACCGTAAGATCGGCGGTTTACCGATCGTCGACAGTTTCACCAACCAATGTTTAATAATGTGAACACAGAAAATTAGCACATATTTTTGAATGAAGCATTGGATAATACAAGAGAAGCTTAAAACAATGACTAATATTCACGTGAATATTTTAGTTAAATAAACTAATAAAAAGTGAAATACGTAAGACAACAAGTATTACAGAATGCTGAGAATTAGTACCCTCCAGGAAGTGGTTACGCTAAATTTGCTAATATTTGAACTAGAAATTTATAATATCAAAAGCAAACAGCATCATGTAATATTTGAGCTAGCTCACTCGTTGATGCAGCCTAACAGGAAAGAGGAAAAACTTAAAAGAATCTCACTGCTGCTATGTAAAGTATGTCTGCACCATTTAGCCCATGAACTTTAACAAAAGCTCTTGTCTTTAGCTACTAAGTTTCTAGCTTTTGTTGCTATAATCTACTTTATCTTTGTGCTTTTGTGTATATATGTGTGTATAATATTTGCTAATATTTTAACTAGAAATTCTTAATATCAAAATTAAACTACATCCTACTAACTACAAAATTTCATCTCTTCCTCATCAGTTAAAAATTACAACACTTGAAACAAACGATATAGCTACAGCTAATGTCATACAGGGGAGTCATTAACCAATATACAAGAAAATATATGGTAAATTGCTAACTAAGTGTCCAATAAACATGCTTATAGATGTAAATCGAATGAGTAAATACAAAATGAAGACTGAAAGATAAAAATAGTTGTTCCTTACAACATGTTGTTGCAAAGTTGAGATGTGCCCTCTACCATGATCATATCAACATCACATACTAGCAACAAAACAAGATACATTATCAAATCAGAAGATAAGAAATTGCAACAGGCAAAGAGAAAACATATTTTCGTTAAGCAAAGAAGCAAAAAAAGCCGATGAAATAAATAAAAACCCCATTTAATGTACAAAAGTTAGAGTTAGAACTCATTCTTAGAATCAAAAGTTGGTAAATGTAATGAAATTGATACCTTGTCTCTATTACAAAGATCTTCAAGATGCGGAGAATTTGTCACAGAAATCTGTGCTTGGCTATAGAAATAATCAAAAGCTCCTTCCAAGTACCGATTACTAGCTTTCAGTGTCTAAAGGGTGACCATCTCACTGCATTATCAGATAACAAAATCATTTGCTATCCTAAGGACAAGAACACTTAATAAAATCATGACAACTGAACTCCTTGGTCCTTAATAAATCAAGTGAGCAAAATATTTTGGTAAGCTCACATATTGACATCCACAATTGTAGAAAGCCACCAGCAGTACAAAAAATAAGCTCTTACTCACACATAAAGTGATACTTCTATAGTCAAATTAATATTATTATGTCAAACATATTAGCCTAAATCCAAACAAGTGACAAATGCATTTCTAATATCACCAAAAGTGATAAGCAATTAGCAAAAATACTACTTTGCCTCAAGCAACAGCGCATGCTGCCTAATTAGTCAGACAACATTCAATTGTAAAAGCAAAGTGATGGAACTTTATCATAAGTATAATTAGATATTTAGATATTTTTCTCATGTTTCTGTACAAATAATCCTATATTATCAAGTGATACCAAATTGATTATATAATTCTAGTTTGATTAACATTCCTATAAAAAAGGTCAAAACCCAAGAATTATAGTTGAGAAAGAAGAAAAGAAACCCCTTAGAAAGCACCTAATCATTACAAAATAAATAAAATACAAAAAAGTGGATAGTTACAATAGTAAAGCTTGCATATGTGCTTCCTGATTGGAGAGTTGCTGAATTTTGAGTAGATGCACTTTTGATATCTTTTAGCTTCTCAGCACGACATGATTCCAGCGCTTCTGTCAATACTTCAAATCACCAACCAAGACAACAACTAAGTAATCTTAGAATGCTACTTATAAGTCACATAGAAATCTAGATCTTTCATGTAGCAAGAGCAAGCAACAAACATGCACAGTGCAAAGAAAAAAAATAGGATTTCACTTCTAATTGTTAGCTTTGAAAAGTAGAAAAAAACATAGTTGAAATAAAATAATGTCAAATGCTGACAACTGATACTATCAAAAATGAACCAGCCCCCTCCTCGAACCATGTGCATTTCACAATATTAATATACCTTTTTTCTGGTGAACAGGTCAATTGGCATGCAGTATGTTCAAATAGTTGCTCAGCAAATTAAAGTAACTAGAACCACGCAAGGTTGATAGACCGATTGGCCATTCACATGCACATAAGTAAAATATATAACATACGAATTAAAAATAGGAAATACTCTCGTGGAGCAAATAAGATAGATTGTTGATGGTTCGGTTGTTTCGGCTAGGAAGGTTGCTCTAAATCATCTTTTCTTGCTTACAACGTCATACTCTTGAATCTGTATGGAATATGTTTCTTTACTTCTCTTTAGTGTGTATGTGTGTAGAGTATGCATGAAGTTCAATATCCAAACCATGCTCAAGTAATATTGCATGAAACGGTACGTTTAGTTGTTGTTCTCTGTTTATTTTTTGCATGCTAACTTATGCATCTTTTATCTTATTGTTTAGATAATGATTGAATTTGTTGAGATCACATTGAAACAAACTATTTCTCAATAGTATGGGATCCTAACAAATTTCAAGTTCACATCCAAATAGACTTGTTTATAAAAGACCAGCCAAACCTGATTCTGTGACATGCCTCTCCCTAACCTCACGCAGAAAGTCCTTTGATCTATCCTCACGGTCAAAACCTAGGAGCAGACCATCATCGAAAGGTATGTACCTGATGCATACAAGTAGGAAGGATGGGTGAGGCGAGTAGATGATGGTGTGGCTGGCACCAACAAGGAGGATGTGGCGCAATCCATCATCGTCGGCTATCCATGGCCGCATAGTGGCGTCGGGTGCGGGGCACATCACACAAGTTTGGTTAGATGGCACCAGGCTGGACATAGGCGATGTCTGTGAGGGGGCGCCAACGTTGTCCCTAAGGCCTGCAATAGAAAGCCGGTGTTGGTGCCCGTCAAGGCGCACGCCCTAAACCGGCCCAGCCAACGATGTCCGTGTTGGTGACGGCCACGATGCAGCAGTAGGACGCTCCCCTATTCCTGGGAAGGGCCCTCACCATCGCAGTCAAGTGGACAATGGGCGTGGCTAGCGCCTATGAGGAGGATGTGCCGATAGTTGTGGAATCCTGACCAATCGGCCCTCCTCGAAACTCCACCGACGGGATATGGTGGCGGTGGCGTCCCGGGAGACCGGATCTGAGCTGCGCGACCTCGAGGACCGATGGTCGACGGGGATGGTGAGGGAGGGGATGGAGGGAGGCACCGACAACCGGTAGGATTGGTGAGGGAGGGTATGGAAGGAGGCACTGGCGTAGGCTTAGCGCCTATGTGCAACATGGAGGGCGACCCCGCTGATGACCACCACTTGGGGCGTGGCGACACCATGGTGAGGCATGGTAGGGTTTGTGTTTTGGGGGTGCAGTGGCTTCCGCAGTGGGAGGGAGAGTGTGTGGAGTGGAGGATGGTGCAGTTAGAGAAGAAAGGGCGGAGTGTGTGGAGAGTTCTTTTTTTTCTGGTTTTTGTTTTTTGTTTCTTCATATTTGAGGATTTATTCATGAAAATTATATTTATGTTTGATTGTTGTTTATGGTTGTTTATTGTTTTTTAGTTTTTTATTTAGTTGCTTCAAGATGGTGTACCTACTGATCTTTCATGTTAAGGTAGAGATGTTAGGGATCTACACCAGCTACACAAGCACGTTAGTGCTTGTTGTGACCAGGCATGTGCATGGACTGGCTGCGCTGCCTGGACCGTGCAAAGATTTAGACCATGGACATGTAAGATGGGATATTTGTGATTCTCATCTCCAAAGTCATTTTCTTGTCAACTTCCTTGACCAGGTAGATGCTCAAGATTGGTGCATAGTTCGTCTTCTTCAAGAGGGTGGAATTTGTCCTCCTCTACTTCAGCAATGACCTCATAAATGATCATATAGTGGAGGAACATATCATTCATTAAAGTGATCTTCCTGCGTTTAGAAGCATTTAATTTTTGGTACGTTTCATATTTTACATTCTTTTAATTAGGGGTCTTATAATTTTGGATTATATGGTTAAGAAGTCTTCATTAGTAATTAAATATCGTTCAATGGGCATTCTCCGGAAAACAATTTGTTTGTCACATACGCTGAGTGAATATCACCTTGCAAGAGACTTTTTATGCTCATTGGGCTCACGGTGGTAGCCCGAAATTGCACTAACGTTGTACTTGAAAAACAAAAAAGATCGTTTAGCTATTGTCATATATACTCTTTGTTTTTGTTGTTTCACAACGACATATGGACACCCTACTAATCATTTACGTCAAAATAGGACCGAAGCTTAAATTGGGTTAATATGAGGATTTAAATATCGCAAGAAACATAGATGTGACTCGACCGGTCAGTTCGCGTCAGACCAGGAACTACTGTCTATATTCCGAATAAAATGACCGAGTCAGCAGTAACATTTGTTTGTCCGTTTCTTTTCGAAAAGAGGGTGGCTAGACCTTTCCGTCAACATTTTGTTTCATATATCTGCCAGCTACTATTAATAACAGTGAAAATTGAGAATTTGCAACTCAATCCCTTAGCATTTCAGGATTTGCTGCCCTAATTGTCTCACTTTACACTGCTTCGAGTGACAAATCCCGAACCCGAAGCATACCGTGATGGCTGTGCAAACTTCAGTGAAGTGCCGGCCTACCCTGGCCATGCCGAGCCCACGCCGACCTCGCAGCTTATGGCTCTAATCAAATCAAATGGGTTTCGCCAGGCCGGCACTGCGAATCTGCGTGCTGCGGCCTGGTTGTAAAACAAACCTCCCCGCACGTCGACCGGCCTGCACGTTCCGCTCAGTTTTTTACCCGGGCGTGGTAAGGCCACGGGCTGACCCATACGTTGCCATCGGCGCAGAGGCCGAAGCTGAGGTGCTACGGCCGCCTTTCGAGGTTTCCGGCCCTCTCCACCCATCATATGTAATTTTGCCAGTATCATATTAGGGAAACATATTTCCTCCAATAATATGTTAGGGAAACATAAAATCACCACTCTTTCATGCTTCAACGTCATTCTAAGACGACATAAAGTGCTCAGATGGAGTAATGGAACACAGCACTACTACTGCGAGCTCACGTGTCATGGCACAGTTAACGGGATGCATTAAGATTGGACGGTCATCAATACTGCTACGAGAGTTGCTGGGGGAGTTTCGAGTCAGCAGAGTTTTGATGCAGCTCTAGAAGGCAGGCATTTTGCGTTATCAGAGAGATCGCAGATCGGGGTTGGAGACCTGTTGTGCTTGCTGACCATTACTCAAGTGGGGGGCACAGTGCAGCCACGTACCGAAGGCTTCGAGAAACTGCCCAAGAGCCAAAGGAGCTCAGCTCATGGTCATGCTACTCCTTTTATTTATATATTCAATTCTCGTGGAAAGAATTGATGTAACTAACACTCGCAACAAAATTTACCTTTGGCCGTGATGAAGATTCTATTCTGATAATGTAGTGCCACGAGGCCATGCGCCGCAGGGTCATTTGGGACTAGACTAGATCCGTTTGAACCGCTGCAAAATCCTCTGAATTCTGAACTGAACAACAAATAGAGTGTCCTCTGAGCTGAACAGCAAAAGATATGTACTATCAGCTAGGTCATTTATGGGATTAAACATAGCAGCAACCACCAATAATTCACGTTTGTTTGGTCACTTGCACCTTTCACATGCCATCTAAAAAGCCAGGAGCCCCATCAAGAGGTCCAGGTCTCGCATCCCCATCAAGAGGTCCAGGTCTCGCATTTAATCTCGTGGACAAAACCAGGAAAGGTTTGTCCCAGCTTGTGATCCGGTTGGTGCCACTTTTCAGTCAACTAAGCAGTTGTAGTATCCTTTAGCTGCAAGCTTTGCTGAAAGGCAAGGAGAGCGGGACCTCCCGCTGTGGAGAGAGTGGATCCTTGGATGGTACAAACCAACTCAAGAATGCACGTGGTCTTACCTGCACCTTTACCGTGTAACTGCACTGAATGTAAATGAGAGATTTGATCACATATGACCCATTTTAGAATACCACTTGATCATATACCTCATGTTATACTGTAATTGATCATATACTTCATTTTACATTGGTTCTTTGATCATATGTCACATTTGACTTATATTGAACATGTTTATGCTGAGTGGACTCGGTTCTTGCTGATTATGACACATTTGTGCTGACTCAGCCCGTCCTATCCATTCAAGCGGCCCTAACCCGACTAAGTCGTGCGCCTCCATCCGAGCACTCCTCTGGTTCTCGGACCAAGCGTGCGCTGCTGCTCTTCGCGGGAGCAGGAAGCGTCCGCCGTGGAGCTCTCCACGACTCGGTCGCCCTCTCACCTCACTCTCACTCCCTTTTCTCGAACCCAAATGCTCTCTTCTTCTCTTCTGGCAGCGGCGAAGGGGCCAGCAACACAAGATTCTGACAGCCGCGGCTAGTATGTTCCTTCTTGCTTGTTCCATTTCTCAAATCTGAAAATGCGCCTAATGGTGACATGGCACCCGGGTACCATCAAGAAGGACGAATCCGGCCTCCTGGCCACGGGATGGGCCGGGCCGGCTACTCGGAGTCCGGCTACAACACGGGGGCGCCTCACCGACGTGGAGTACAAGACAAGGACTAATACCTGTCCGGCTTACCCGGAATCAGTTGTAACCGAATAGGAAACCAATCTGTTAACCGACTCGGACTCTTGTAACCCTACTCTGGCCGACTATATAAGGCCCGGTAGGGGACCTCCGATCGGCGGAACATCTCATCTAGCTTAATCTCCATTGTTTCATAGCTCAGGCCCCTTCGAGATTGACTCTCTAGGGCTTGCGGCACTCGGGATACAGCAATACCAGCCACCAAACACAGGACGTAGGGTATTACCTCTCCGAGAGGGCCTGAACCTGTCTAAACCTTGTCTCCCGTGTGCAGCCATCCTGATTTGCTGTGCTCACGCCGCCCCGTAAATAGTATTGCCAGAATAATACTCCGACAGTTGGCGCGCCAGGTAGGGGCTTGTGCGCATAGATCCATCTGCACGAGTCGGGATGGCTTTCGTTGACAGCAACAACGCCTTCGTCCCGGGGTGCATCATGAGATTCGCCTTCATGAGCATTGTCCCGGATCCTGGCCAGTTTTCTCCAGTTTGGAAAGTTAAGCTTCATCGCCGACAAGGTCGGCCAGCTTCACCTCTGCCACTCGGCGACATCCCGATTGGTAGAGGCTTCATCAGCTCTTCAGCCCGGGCCTCCCATGGAGCCCGCATACTCGGCCCCTCTCCCCAGGGAAGAGGCTTCGCCGAAACCAGATCCGTTTGTCGCACACGAGTTCGCACTCGGATCCCGACTGGTGGGCGCTATCGAATCTCTCCTCCCCGTCCTCGAGTACTACTCGGATGAGGATGAAAGCTCTGGCAGCCACCATCCGTCTAGGGAAGTCTTCATGGCTAACGCCGACTCACAAATTGACGGCGATGGCCGAGAAGTCCCCATCGACCAACAAACACCGGCCGAGCTCGAGGCCACCCGGCTCCGACTCCTCGCCAAGGAGGAAGAGTTGATCGAGCAACAGACTCGGCTTGTCCGCCAGCGTGACGACCAGCGACGCAATGATGACATGAGGGCTCGTGGACGCCAGGTTCACAATGAGCTCCGCATGCGTGAAAGGGAAGGAGTCCCGAGTCACAATATCGTTGCGGCCACAGTGGCGGCCCGCGCCATTGATATCCCCGAGGGCAACCTGGGATATGACGAACTTCGATGGCTCCGCGTTCTGCTGGAGGAAACCGCCCTCCAGCACGCTGAAGTTTTCGAAGACCGCCCCGGCTCCTCCGCAGGTGCGAGGAGCCGGCGCTCTACACCCCAGAAGAGTCCATCACGCATGGATGGCCAACAAGCAAGCGCCGACCGGCATCAGCCAACTGGCGACGTCCATGGGCGACTCGGCCTCGATCGAGACGCACGTGGCACCATCGACGCCAGAACCCGCGCCCGACGAGACGCGGCCAACAACGCTCGCCAGGCTGCGCCGGTCCACAATCGACTCGGACCCCGGAACCTCGCGGACGCTGAGGGAAGCGCCCATCACGGTTCCAGGAGAGAAGATCGTGGCCACCAACGCAATAATAGCGGCGCTACCAGCCAGGAACGTTCTCCTCCGGCTTCCTCCGGCGCGGGATATTCGGGTCCAAAAGACTGGTCGTGCCGAGATCCCTCCATGGAAGCCTACTGCCAAGAAGTTTGCAAGCTCGAAGCCAAGTTCGACGGTCTTGAGATTACCCACGTTTTACGCCGAGACAACGAGGCAGCGGATGCACTCGCCAAGCTAGGATCCAGTCGGGACGTCGTCCCGGCCGGGGTTTTCCTTCACGAGTTGCACACCCCCTCCATCAAAGCGGACACAACACCCAAGACCGATGAACAGCAGGTCCTCGAAGGCGAAACCAGTCGGCAAACCTCTCCGGAGGTCCTGGCTGTTACCCCCGACTGGACCGTGCCCTTTCTGGACTACCTGCTGCGGGACGTCCTCCCGTCCGACAAGACTGAGGCACGCCGCGTCGCGCGGCGCACCAAGTCTTTCGTCGTCATTAACGATGAGCTTTACAAGAAGAGTACCTCCGGGATCCTCCAACGGTGCATACCTCAGGAGCAAGGACAGCAGCTGCTGTCCGACATCCACTCGGGCGTATGCGGTCACCACGCGGCTCCAAAGACGCTAGTCGGGAAAGCCTTCCGACAAGGTTTCTACTGGCCGACTGCCGTCACGGACGCCAATCACGTCGTTCGCACCTGCGAGGGATGCCAATACTTCGCCCGGCAGACACACTTGCCGGCCCAGGCGCTCCAGACTATTCCGATCACCTGGCCCTTCACGGTCTGGGGCCTGGACATGGTCGGTCCGCTCAAGAAAGCACCCGGGGGCTACACGTACCTCTTCGTCGCAGTCGACAAATTCACCAAGTGGATCGAAGCCAAGCCGGTCGCCACGATAACTGCTGAAAAGGCCGTCGAGTTCGTGCGGGACATCGTCTTCCAATTCGGCGTACCCAACAGCATTATCACGGACAACGGCACCCAATTCACCGGACACGCGTTCCTCCAGTTCTGTGACGACTTCAACATCAGCCTCGACTTCGCCGCCGTGGCACACCCGCGCTCCAACGGGCAAGTCGAGCGGTCCAACGGCCTGATCATGCAAGGTCTCAAGCCCCGGATCTTCCAACGACTGAACAAGTTCGCCGGCAAATGGGCAGCCGAGCTACCCTCGGTGCTATGGAGCCTGCGCACCACACCTAATCGGTCAACCGGCTACACGCCGTTCTTCATGGTCTACGGCGCCGAGGCAGTGCTCCCGACTGACCTAGACTACGGCTCCCCGCGGGCCCGCGCCTTCAACGAGGCCGAGTCAGAGGAAGCACGGCAGGACGCCCTCGACCAACTCGAGGAGGCACGCGAGGTCGCGCTCCTTCGCTCAGCCAAGTACCAGCAGGCCCTGCGGCGGTACCACAGTCAGCACGTGCGAGGCCGCTCCTTCAACGTCGGCGACTTGGTTCTGCGCCGAGTCCAGACAAATAAGGAGCAGCACAAGCTCTCGCCGCCATGGGAGGGCCCGTACATAATCGCCGAGGTACTGCGCCCGGGGGCTTACCGACTGAAGGACGGCGATGGCAACGTCTTCACCAACGCATGGAACATAGAACAGCTACGTCGTTTCTACGCTTAAATTTTTTCTAAGTGTATTGGAAACATGAATCAAGCACCCCTTTTCGCTCCATTCAAAGCAAGTCTTTTCCCGACTGGCCCGCTACGCCCGCTCGTAGCGAGCACTCGGCACATACATGACTTCGCCCTTCGTGCGTGAAATACTTAAGTACTGTGTACAACGTCTAACGTTCACTCTGTGACCCCGACCGCCGGTTTTACGCCGTACCCTGACGCTACACGGGACACACGTCCACGGCTAATCCCTACGCAAAGGAGGCTACAACGGGTCGGCACAGAGCAGCAGCTAACAGACTTACATACACAGGAACACAAGTCCGTTTCACGCTTGACATAAAAATTACTTGATTAATTGGACAAGTGCTTACAAAAGTTACTCGGCATCCCCGAGTGCACAACCAATTCACTCGGCATACCGAGTGAACCCAAAACTAACTCGGCCTTCCCGAGTCCTTTATAACTCTACTCGGCTAGCCCGAGCAGTTTACACCTACTCTATTTTCCTACAGGCCCGAGCGTTTCAGCAAGGTCTCGACGGTGGGCTCGACGATCCGCATCATCTCCGGAATGTCTTCATCCGGAAAGTCCGCGGCGTACCCTTCCCCGATCGCCTCCAAGTCTAGCTCGGGGTCATGGGACCGCGCCACCGCCAAGACTAGGCTGGCCCCCGTCCGCGCGGCCTCCGATTCAATGCTCGCCACCTGGTCGGGGACCTGGTACAGCCGCTCGGCGACCGCCGCAACGGAGTCCGGCGCCGGGTCATCTGACCAGACGGCGCCGCATGCCGCCTGCCCCGCCTTCAGCAGCGACTCGATCATCCCTTGGGATTTTTCGAGCCGACCCTTCCACTCTGCAGCAGCAGAGCAATACGCAACCGGTCAGGCGACGAAGTCAGGACAAAGTCAACAACCAGCAAGTTCGAACAAAGCAAAGCGGAGTGGTCAGGGCACTTACGGGACTCGGCCTCCGTGGCGTCCTTCTGTGCAGCCTTGACCGCCTCCTCCGCGTCAGCGGCCCTCTTGGCCGCCGACTTGGCGTCTTCCTTCGCGGCCTTGGCTGCCTCCTCCGCGTCCGCGGCCCTCTTGGCCTCCGACACGGCGTCCTGCTTCGTCTGCTTCTCCATTTTCTCCGCCAAGTCCGCCCGGGCCTTCTCCGACTCGAGCTCCTTCTCGACTCTCCTGGCCCATTGCTTGGCACGGTCACAATCCCGGGCGCGGGTTTGCAACGGCTCGGCTTCACGCTGAAGCTGCGCCCTCCAGGCCTTCTCCGCCTCAAGCGCCTCGTCGAGGTCCTGGGCGCGGGCCTTCGCCGCCTCGAGCTCCGCTTTCAGCTTCGACACCTCATCTTCGGCGGCTGCACCGACACAACGCGTTAGCTCGGCAACAAGCAGTATGCGAAAGACAAAGGCCACTCGGCAGGCCTACCTTGGGACTTGGCGATTTCCTGGGACAGACCAGCCTTCAGGCCGGTGATCTCCGCCCCGCGCTTGCGCGCCACGTCCTCCGCCGTCTGCCGGGCTGCGGTTATTTTGTCCCACTCGGACTTCCGCAGCTCCATCCGCTCGATCACTGGCAGTCGGTCCTGGAGGACGGCGGTCTTGCTTTGCGACCGCTGGTTCAGCGCCTGCTGCAGAAGACAAACAAGTTAGGCCACCCGGCTGCATCATCAAAACCCTCCACTCGGCCCAAGGACCCAGTGGAGGCTCGGGGGCTACACCCTCCGGGTGCACTGTTCGTGCACCCGGAGAAGAGTCTACGACTATACTACATCTACCCTCCGCCCGACCATCCTAGTCGACCGCAGGCTCGGGGGCTACACCCTCTGGGTGCACTGTTCATGCACCCAGAGCAGCAACTACAAAAAAAACAAGGGGTCCCCTGCCCGACTACCTTAGTCGGGCAGAGGCCCGGGGGCTACTTCCTAGGGACACATTCTCACAAAAAGGACAGTACTCACCTCCATCAAAGGGCACAGCCTGCCGTTCAGTAGGTTGGCCGCCTCCCTTGACGCTTTCAGCAAAGCAGGGAGGATCTCTCCGATTTGCTCGGCGCACTCCGCAGCCGCGCGCCACTCCCTCTCCTCCTCGGTGTCGTCGACCACCACCGCGGCCGGCTGCCCCGGCTCCTTTTCCCCGATTCGGAGCGGTCGCACCACCAACTCCGAGCATGGCTTTGAGGGCGGAGCCCCGCTGATCTCCCGCATTGGCGAGGTCTCGGCGGGCTCGTCCTCACGCGCCGGCGACGCAGCCCCGCCCGCTTCCGGAGCCGCACCTTCCGCCATCGCCACGTCCCGGCTAGCATCCGCGGCCCCCGCCGGCACCAATGCTCCGATGGAGGACTCCTCCTGAGGGGTGACTGGCGGGACTGCCTGTGTGCCGGGTTGCTCGGGGGTTGGCTCGCGAGCGACCACGATCGGAGGCGACGTCGGCCGAGAGGAGGAAGGAGCAGCCGCCAGCGGAGGCGGCGACGCCCGGGTGTCTGGCGCCGGAGGGTCTCCACCCTGGTTGGATCCCGGGCCGCTCGGGGGTGCCTTGGTGGTGTCCCCCGTCTTCCGCGTCCTGCAGAAGCAACAAGATCAACCACACCAGTACATGAAGACGAAAGAATCCAAGAAGTCAGTCGGCAGGGCACTCACTTCGCAGAACGAGCGACGACGAGCCTCTTCTTCACCCCCGCGGCTCGTGGCCCGGGTGCAGCGGCAGCCGGGGCTGGCGAGGCCCCCGACCCGCCGGACGCCCCGAAAGCCGTGTCGGCGTCGCGCTTCTCCCCCCGGCTAGTGGGGGCGTCATCACCAGCTGCCTGAGTAGTCTCACTCGGGGCAGCGGCCGGCACCGCAGGATCAGCGCCGGTGGAAGCGCCGGTGGAAGATTCTTCCGCGACGTCAGATGTGACCACCGCGCTAGCCGCTGCCAGCGGGTCATCGTTGCGCCGGGGCCTCTGTCTCCGCACGAAGTAGGCGCCGCCAGCATCCGACTCCTCCTCTTCCTCCTCCTGGGCCGTCGTGCTTACGGGAGGAGGAGGGGGTGTAGCATCCGCCGGTCCTTTCCCTTTGGAGGACTTGGCACCCTTTGAGGACCCGGTGCCCTTCGCTTTGCTGGCGCCGGGTGAAGATACCCCCGCCGCTCCTGGCGGCGGCGGTTTGCCCTTCGGAACATCAGCGTACCGTGGCTGGTTCCAGATCTCGTCCTCTGGGAGGGGAGCGCTGGAAGCAAAGCCAAAAAGGACCTACGAAGGCATAAAAACAAAGCCCGAGTAAGACTCGGTAGAGAACTAAGCAGGCAAGGAAGAACAGCGGCCACTTACGTCGGTCGGCGGGTTTCTCCAAGTGAAAGGCGCTGGACGCCCGGAGAAGTCTAGGTTCGTCCCCGGTGCCAGAAGCTTCTCCAGCCGACTCTGCACCTCACCCTCCGACAGCTCGTCGGCGGCCTCCCGGGTCGGGTCCTCCGCTCCTTTGTAGTCAAACATGGGTCGCACCCGGAGCTTGGCCGGCTGCACCCGCCACCGGACGAAAGTGGCAACGACGACCGTCCCGGTGACTCCGGCCTTCATCACCTGCTCCAGCGCCCCCATCAGCACCGCAACGCTGTCCTGCTCTCGATCAAGGGGTGGGTCCGACCAGCTCAGCCGGGCCACCGGTTTCTGACCCGAGAAGGCCGGCAACGCCGGCTCCGGGTTGGCGCAGTAGAACCACTGCGCGTGCCATCCTTTGTTGGATGACTGCATCGGCGGGGCCGGATATTTCTTCGCCGTTCCCGACCGCAGTTGAAACCCGGCTCCTCCGACGATGGCCGGGTTGTCCCGGCTCGGCTGCGGCTTCACCATGAAGAGGTGCTTCCACAGCGCGAAGTGCGGCAGGATGCCGAGATAGCACTCGCACAGCGTGATGAAGCTGGCGACGTGCAGGATGGAGTTCGGGTTGAGGTTGTGGAGCTCGAGCCCATAGTAGTAGAGGAGGCCGCGGAGGAAGGGATGCACTGGCACCGATAGCCCCCGCTCGAGGAATGAGCTGTGCACCACCAGCTCGCCGGTGTCCGGGGTCGGAATGGTCTCCCCCACGGCGGCGCGCCACTCGACTAATTCCTTCGGTGGCAGCAGCCCCATCCGAACCAAGATGTTGAGCTTCTCCTCCGACGCGGTCGACTTCATCCACACGGAAGGGGCCATTGTCTCGGTGGGCGACTCCTCCTCTTCGTTTAGCAGCCTCCAAACCAGGGCGTCCTCTTCGGCTACGCTCGGGTCAGTTTCCCAATCCGGGATTGCATCCGAGGGGGTCGGAGAGGGGATTAGGGTTCTGGCGGAGCGCGCGAAGCGATTTGGGGGCAAGAGGAAGACGAAGCGGCGGGCGCTTGGAGAGTGCGGGAATGTTTGAGGGCGTGGGTCCCTCCCGCAGCCTCTGCCGAATATAAAGGGGAGGGCCGGGCGGTTCGGATTCCCCACGTTCGCACGTTTCAGATTCACCGCGCCCACGACCGAGCCGTTTCGGATTTCGCCGGGCGTTTCGGGCGGGCCACGTCGCGCGGATCCCGCGCCCACGACCTGGCCGCGCCGCGTTTCGTGCAGTTTAATTAAGAAGAGGACCTAACGGCTGGCCTTCTGGGTTTAATTGCCGATCGGAGTATTCCTCTTTTAAAGTGGCGACTGAGGCGTGTTTTCCCGTGGAACCACCAGCCGGTTACCGACCAGCTCGTAACCGGGCGCTTCGGTCGCAAAGGGTCTCGGCGCCTGGCCTCAAGCAGGAATGCAGTTGCTCGAGTACACCCGAGTGAGGGACGGCGATGGCGCGCCCTCAGTGGGCCACAAGTCGGATGCCGAGCATCTCGGAGCTACCGAATTCTTCACCCAGACCACCCGGGAGCATGACTCGGGAGGCCCTGGTATCTGAATTTTCCGGGTTCAGTGGAATGACTCGGCATAAGGCTTCGTCACTCGGGAACCTATGCGTCATGGCTTGTTGACTCTGGTCCTGACGAAGGTTTTAGAGGCGTTCCCCCAGGGGACACTAGCTGGCTTCACCTCACTCGGGAAGACCAGGCGCTACTCGGGAACCCAGCTGGGATTCATGGCATGCTCCACGCTGGGCTATCAGCCGGTCTCTGTCCAAAGGGATGGACCGGGTGCCACCAGGGATCACCCGTTATTAACTCACCCGCCATAATATTCCTGCCTTTTCAGGTGAATGTTACTCGGCCCTTATTGTCTTTTCCACAGGAGTTCAATCAGCCCTTCGCAATCTCCCAGCTGGCGAGAACCACTCGGGAAGTTCGACCTGAAGCCTCAGCCGACAGCCGCAAGATCGTGAAGGGCTCGGGGGCTACTGATGGTGACATGGCACCCGGGTACCATCAAGAAGGACGAATCCGGCCTCCCGGCCACGAGATGGGCCGGGCCGGCTACTCGGAGTCCGGCTACAACACGGGGGCGCCTCACCGACGTGGAGTACAAGACAAGGACTAATACCTGTCCGGCTTACCCGGAATCAGTTGTAACCGAATAGGAAACCAATCTGTTAACCGACTCGGACTCTTGTAACCCTACTCTGGCCGACTATATAAGGCCCGGTAGGGGACCTCCGATCGGCGGAACATCTCATCTAGCTTAATCTCCATTGTTTCATAGCTCAGGCCCCTTCGAGATTGACTCTCTAGGGCTTGCGGCACTCGGGATACAGCAATACCAGCCACCAAACACAGGACGTAGGGTATTACCTCTCCGAGAGGGCCTGAACCTGTCTAAACCTTGTCTCCCGTGTGCAGCCATCCTGATTTGCTGTGCTCACGCCGCCCCGTAAATAGTATTGCCAGAATAATACTCCGACAGCGCCGCTTCGCCTCCCACCCCTTCATCCATGACTACATCCGGCGCGGCACCAACGCGCTATTGTGGAGGCACATGCTCTGACACATCATCGTGCTCCTCTGCCTATGGGCCCTTGGCTCCCTATAGAAACCGCGACATCTTCATGAATAGTCTCAAAATGCACCAGTTTGCTCCTGTAATTTACTGATGCTCTTGGACCACCCATACATGAGACATCTTTGATTGGTTGGGTTTGATTGGATTGGTGGTGGTTCTGGTGGGTGGCTACCGGATTGGATTTGGCACGAGCTTGATACCTCCATAGGCTACCATTTCTAGTTTGGCCTTATTGAAAAGCAACATGGGGAAGCCCATCCACGGAAAGAAGCTTGGGTACAAAGAGATGGCTCTGATGAGGTGACG
Organism: Stipa capillata; assembly: GCA_019208055.1. Lineage (NCBI taxonomy): Eukaryota > Viridiplantae > Streptophyta > Magnoliopsida > Poales > Poaceae > Stipa > Stipa capillata. The sequence goes on from JAGXJF010003332.1 coordinate 198,654, forward strand.
TCAGGACGAGGAGGAAGAAGAAAGGAAGATAAGGAAGAAGAGTGTTTGTCGTCTCCGCTGGAAGAGAAGAGAAGAGAAGAAAAGGACGAGGAGAGCTTCGGGTCCGAGAGAGAGCAGTCCTTCGGGTCACATGACAGGTCACGAAGGATGGTGGCTAGAGCACGGGGACAGCCATGGTTGTGCCTCATCGTCAACGACAAGGCTGCGGTGGGCCGCCCCTCCAATGCAGTTGCTCCCGGTGCGCCGTGCATCTCCACACTTGCCGCCGCACACCGAGATGGGAGGAGCGAGAGCAAAACAGAGGGACAAGAGGAGAGAGGTTGTATCTTGGTCCAAGTCAACACATATATGTCAAAGTCAGCAGCAACTAAGTCCTAGTCAGCATAAAAATGTTTTAAAAAACTAAATGGGGCATATTGTGGCGACCCACATACTATTCTTGCAGATAATATGCTAGCCTTTAACATATTGTAGACAAAATGCCGTCTCATCTACAACACATCACTTAGACTGGTACAATAGAAATATTGCAGCAGCCCATATATTATAAACTTATGTTACAAACCTGAAGAACAAAGTAAAGTCGTACAAACTAATTCCCAAAAGTAAGGAAATTTAAAACCATTTTCAGTTGGTTATAGCAAAAGTCATATCTACATCACTTGACTCGCATGTCCTATATTCCTATGCTTTAGGGTTTTCATCGCGATAGTCGAAGTAGTAGTCAACCCCTTCTTCGTCCTGCGCTGATGCATGCTCCTCAGGGGCTTCTTCATCAATCTCGACATAGACTATAACTTGCTCTGCTGCCGACTCACCATCTAATCAAAGGAATTGTAATAGAGGAATGAGTACGGAAGGTACTCAATATGTCCAGGAATCGCAAAGAGATGTTTGATGCACTATCTCTACTGAGAACAGCGATGTTCTCCAAAAGCAATGCATTTTGTAACATAAGAGAGTTAAGTTATTAATTAAGAGACTATGATCTCATGTCTCACATGCTGCTAAAATCCCCGATTGACTCATTTCCTGCTATGTTCGTAGTTCCAGCCAGGAACATGAAATGACAATGCCACACTTTCTTACACTTTGCAGAGGTGCGCAACTGTACCCACAAACGACCAACAATTGTGACGCTCATGTCGTCACATGCACAACCAGATTATTAGATCAAAAAGTTGTTTTGTCGTTGTTCTACCATACCCTGCGTCGTAATCCCGCACAAGAGGCCTAGACTATCGGTCTCACGCCGATACCACAGATCCAGCGTATCGTGGCTAGCACCAACGGCCAATACCATCTTCCCAGTAGTTAATATTACAAATCCAACTACCGAGGCCTTGCCTTCCCCTGGGAGTATGACATAGGACATGGATACTTTAGCTCGGCCCCGCCCATACAGGGTATGTGGTAAGCGTGGTCGCTACAGCGCTTAAGCACAATCGATCATTGGTTATTTTAACCTTATATGAAAACCAATGTGATGAAACCTGCCTTCCAATGTGCCTTCAATACCTTTCAAGGATTCACCACCAGCCATGATCACGCCAAAAAACTAGTGATCAATATCTCAATTGATTCACTTTAGAAAATAGGTTTTCATTTTGTGCAGGTTATAGACAAGATGAAAATTTTGTAAAACATTCTTAACAGATATGAATAAGAAACTAAATTTGCCTGGTAACAGATAGGTAATGAAGTCAATGGGTCTACCTACTAAACTCCGCTTCTGGCAAAGAAAGTGATAAAGTCTGATAATTAAAGACTTATTATAGAAAGTACATTATGAATGCAATGTCATGATAATGCATGCATAGAAAATGCATCTTTAATGTAAGAGTTAATATCCATAATTTTCTTGAATATTTTATGAATTACTTATATTTATTTAACGAAAAATTAAGCTTTTCATATTACTAGAGCTTACATGGAATATTACATACATTTTAGATTAATTAACCCTATTTTATCTTAATTGAGAATTTATATCATTATTCATCACACTTGTAATTTTCTCGGTAATTAATTTAAATATTTAACATGAAATTTGTGAATTAAATAGTTATCTCAATATTTTTTGACAAAAGGAGAAAACATTTTTATTTAAGTAAATAACCTGTAATGGGAGTTTCATATTACTCTTTACTTTAAATCTTTGTTTTGATTTTTATCTTTCTTTTACAAAAATAAATTAATCTGACTTTGGCTTTGCTTCTTATTTAAAAGAAAAAGGAATACTAGTTTATTTTGGGCTGCCCATTAGTTTCTCTAGTGGGCTTGGCCAACCTGCCCAACAGTTGGGCCCGCTAGCCCAATTTGGGACATACGATGTTTTTGTTCTAGCCAGATTCCCTTATCCACCCCATTGGCCCGCTTCGGTGCCCCCTATTCTATTCTCCTCTCTCATTCTCTCATCTTCACTCACGTGTCACCGACTTGACTTCTCTCCTCATTGATTCAGTGCTAGCGATGGCGCCGCCAAGTGCCACCTCCTCTACCTCTGTCTCACCAGTGTCCATCTCCCTTGCCGCGCCGTTCTCCTGCTCAGGATGCCCCATCACCCGATTGTGCCACCGCCTAATTTTGCTGCCTCCGCCGCCGCAAACCCTTGGCCCCGGGCCTTGCCGGTGTCGGTGATGCTGGGCTCGGCTTCGGCACGTTCCCATAGCACTACCCGGCCATGCGGTTCCCCTCTTTGACGGCCTGCCGAGTTGCCCTGGTTGCTCCTCCCTTCGTCGATCTTTGCACTGCTCCGCACGCCGCCACATGCCGGCCACCCCGTCGCTCCTCTAAAGGCCACTGCCACCGGACGATGGCGGTTTTGACCGCCACTGTAACTGCAGTGGTGCGTCACCTTTAGGTAAGCTCCTTCCCTTCTATCCTTCTTCTTCGCTCCTTAGACCTAGGGTTTTCTCCTATTACTTCAGTTGTGGCTATGCTCATGAGTTGGAGCTTGGTACTAGCTTGTGATGTTTGGTTAATCCTAATCACGGTTGCTCAAACTTAAACTAGTGTATGTATGATTCCAGCACTTCTGGTATGTTTGGCCATTATCTAGTATACTGCATAAGCAAAATGTGCTATGCTCCTCTGTGACTAACTATTTTTGGCTAGAATGATCTGATGCTTCGATTCTAATGGCATGAATTCATTATTATATGCTGAAAAGGGATTGATACTGCCCTTGATTTTAACTGAGTATTCAAGAGTGTCAAGTGTATGAAATGTTTGCTTTGAATCTATTGTTGCCTAATCCTACAATCTAATCTATGATAAGTGTTCTTGAAAAGAATATAATTAAAGAAATGTTCGATATGATAAGAGTAGATACTAAATTTTGTCTTTGCTGGATGGTTGTGCTCAGCAGGGAAAGCTTTATATATAGAAATATATATATATATATCCATATATTAATTGGTAAGGGCAGATGTTAAACTACTGTTGCCTAACATCTGATATCCATTCAATGAGGGTTAAACCTGAGAATACTTTCAAAGAGGGAGTAAAGAACTGATAGAACATACGGTACAATGTGTTGCCTAAAAACCCTATGATGAGCTAGATTAGCTGAGGGTTCCTATATACCATAGTGAAACATATCTACCAGTGTAGTTATATAAAGAATTAATGGTTGGCTAAAATCCCTCGAAATCCAGTTCAATTGGCCGATCTCTAGTATGCCGCCACACACGGAAAACTACTGCACGAATTGCATGCTTGAAACATAGGACGGAATTTCACAAGAAATGATTTAACTACTGCAGGGATATAGAAAAAGTTTTACGTTCTTTTCTTAAAAGAAAGAATTTATTAATCTTTTGACATTTGCATTAAGCGGATCCACATAGGCAACAAAGTGTCATTGTTACAAAGTTCATAGGAAAACAACAAGCCCGCAGGCTAAACATCCAAATGCAAACGAAATAAACTAAGAAAGTAAAAGCATTAAGCGTCTCAAATGCCACCCAATCATTTGCAGGTGCTCCAGCTTCTAGACGAGAACAATGGCATCATCGTTGCCTCGAAGCGTTTTCTCTCGTCGACCATACTCTCTTTGCAGTCCAGGTTCTAAAAAGGTGTCCAAGATCATAGCAATCTGCTACACCTAAAGATCACCTGATTTGGATGGTAGAACAATTATTTATCAAAACTGACGTTATTCCTGCATAACCAAATAGCCCAACAAATTGCCACCACTCCTACAAGAATTTTCTATCGCAGCCTTCACCATACGCCATTAAGCCAGTTTCCTATCAAACATGAAAAGAGATGGAGACAGCAAACTAAAGGTGACTCGGCGTTCAAAAAACAAGTGTTAGATAGATTCATCTTTATAACAAAAGTAACAAGATTTCCTCCCATGCTATTTCCTATGAATGAGATTGTCCTTTGTTAGGATAATCACTCTTCCTAAGTACCACATGAAATCTTTGGTCTTTAGTGGGAGTTTAAGCTTCCGTAAATGCTTATGGAGGAATTGGCATTGAGAGTTCATCAGAACCTAGTGAAAGTGCATCTTGGCCCCCTAAGATGACTAATGGCAAAACTATTAAGGGACTAATGCGTGCATCAAGTTGTTGATCAGGTTTTAGTCCCATAAGCGAGTAGACATAGGCGGTGATGGCCTCCAAAAAGATTAAAAAGAGAGGGCATGGAAATGAGAAGGTTAAGGACTTTTTTCTAGTCTTTTAATTGATCTAATGATCACACTGACTATAGGATAGCCGTACTATAAATGTGGGAGCCACTCAACGGCAAGGAAGGAGATAACTTGCTCAATACTCAAGAGAAATCCTTGTCAAACTCTTTGAAATTCTCTTCACAACAAAACTTCAGTGTGCTAGAATGTCTGGACCAGTCGGCTGAAATGTCCGAGTGTGTGAGAGTAGACTCCAAAGTGCTAAGTGCTCATTCCGACCCTCCGAGTGAGGTTGGTTCAGAATTTCCGAAGTCATTCAGTGGTTCTGTCTAGAAGAGCCCATGTAGTTCGGAACCTCCGAGTGGATTCCGTCTGGACTATCCGAGTGAGGATAGGCTCTCTGTCCCGAAGGACTGGCTTCGTCCAGACCTTTTGAATGAAGCCAATCTAGAACCTCTGAGCTAGGACCTAACTTCTATCCCAGTGTTTTCTTTCACTCAAAACTTTTGATCTAGTGCCTCTGAGGAAACTCCATTAGTTCAAGGTTTGCCTGTCCAGAAACTCCGAGTGAGGATCTCCTAAAACCTCCGAGCTAATTTGAGTTTTCGGATAGAAGGTTGTGTTACGCTTAGAACCTCCAAGTTTCAACGGTTCAAACCCTCCAGGCCTAAACTTTTCTTGAGGTTTTGAACTGCTCTGTACGTCTAAGTGGAGGTTGTCTGGAACCTCCGAGCGAGGTATCTTTGTGAGTAACTGATAGATCTCTAAGGGCTGCCTATATAAGCCAAGCCCATCCCTGGATGCAGGCTATCCTTTGCATTCCACCTGCTGTGATATCCATTAGCTCTCTTCCCCCTTGCCTTCTTGTGAGATATTTTGAGAGGAAGAAATCATGAGAATTTAGATTAGATTTTTATAGAGTGCTCAAGCAAGGGATCATCTCCAAGCCGAAGATCAAGTTCCCATTACACTTGGAAGTTGGCGCCTCCTAGAAGGTTAGGCGTCACTCCAGAGTCTTCAAGTGTGTGAAGAAACCAGGAAGTTTTTAAAGGCTGGATCTCGCCTACCACAAGGTGAAGAGGTACCAAGAGTGAAGGGGGCTTCACATTGGCAAGCACTTTGAGCAAAAAGCACATTTTGGTGCCAGCTTCGATTCCTCAACGGAGACGTAGAGCCTCGCCAAAGGCTCGAACTTCAACAATAAATTATCCTACCAACCTTGTTTGCATCCTGTCATTGCATCCTGTCATCTTCTCTCTTTATATTTGGATTGTGTGATTGGTTGACCTTATCGTCTCTCTACTTTGCAATATCTTGTGAAAGCTAACATGTGTAGGCTGTTCTAGTTTAAATGAGTAGAAAAGTCTTTTTTTCCTATTCACCACCCTCTAGATCTCATCCTTGATTCTTCACATAGTACATCAATTGGACTGAGAATTTCCTGCCGCGGTGTAAGGACCATGAGAAAGTGTCTTGAGTGAGTTGTAATGTAGTCGTTAACACACGGCTAGCCAAGTGATCCAAACATCTATCTTTGGCCCAATTATAGCTCTGCGAAATGATAAATTAGGAGGGTTTGTGCAAAGCACTTGTGCAACCATGGCATTCTTATTTCTTGCTACATTATAAAGAATGGGATATTGCAATCTCAATGGCAAAGTACCCACCCACATATTTTCCTAGAATCTAATTTGATTACCATCATGGATGTTAAATCTTCCTAGTTGGAAAAAAGATGTTTTACCTTCATGAGACAAGCCCAAAAGTGAGAATCGCCATCTTGAAACTCAGCTTGGGATAATGTTTTGTTTCGTAGGTACTTAGAAGACGTTGCCAAACCCCGTCCTTGTTAATTAGTTTGAACAACCACTTGCTAAATAGGCATTTATTTTTCTGAACAAGGTTTTGTATCCCCAACCACCTTGATCCTTAGCTCGACATACAACATTCCACTTTGCAAGCTTATGTTTTTTTATCACTGTCACATTGCTAAAAGAAATGTGACCTATAAAAATCTAGAAGGTTTCGTACCCTTTTGGGTATCTCAAAAAATGATAGCATAAACATCGATAAGCTGAAAAGAACCGAGTTTATTAGGACTAATTGACTGCCAGTATAGGAATGTCGAGGTATCAGAAATGGAATTTTCCTAGCTCGCATCCAAAAAGCTACATATATTGTGCTTCGTCATCTTTAGCTTTGTCGAAACAAAACAATTTGTTCTTATGAGAGTTGATCTTTAGCCCTGATAGCTTCTTGAACACATATAGTAGGCTCTTAAGGTTCTTGGCTTGCTTGATGTCATGATCCATAAAAATGATTGTATCATCGGCATTATTAAAGGATGGTTAGATCACCTTCTACCAAATGAGGTACCACCCGTGTTATAGTTCCTATGTCTTATGCACTATTTAAAATAATGGTGAGCATATCCGTGATGATATTGAAAAGTATTGACAACATGGGATCTTCCTGTCGTAAGTCTTTCTTTGTTTGAAATAAGGCCACCCATCATCGTTCACAGCGATACCCACACTTCTGCCTTGTACAAACTGAGATACCTGGTTGCACTGAGACTAAGTGTTTGATGTAGGAAGGGCCATTTCACTTTGTCGTAAGCCTTATCAAAGTCATCCTTGAAGAACTCCATCTATTTTCTTTTTATGCATTTCATGCAGTGTCTCATGCAAGATGGCAACACCCTCTAATATGTTCTACCCTAGCATTAAGGCAGTTTGCGTGGGTCTGAGCACTGTCTCGACTACCTGAATTGTGCGGTTCGTAGCAACTTTAGTGGAAACCTTAAAAACTAACATTCAACAATTATATGGGCCTATGTTATTGAATATGTCAGGTGTCCTCTTTCTTAGGTAACACTATAATAATACCAAAGTTGAGATTGAATGGCAGTAGCACCCCATTATGGAATTCATGAAATAACTCCATTAAATCCCCTTAATGACTTCCCAGAACACCTAGTAGGAAGCCATCAGGATCGGGTGCATTATTATGCTCCATTTGAAATATCGTCTCTCGCACTTCCTGTTCCATAAAAGGTGTTGTTAAGATGTCATTCTCAACATCAGAAGCTTGAAGAATGTCAGCAATCATGACCTCAACCATTGAAAAATTGTTGTGTCCTAGAGGGCCAAACAGCGAACGATAATAATCTATGATGTATTGTTTTAAATGTACATGTGCGCGGATCACCCCCTCGTCTTGCTCTAGTTGATATATCTGTTGTTTACAGTGATGACCATTGTCTGGAAGGTGAAAGTATCGAGTGTTATTGTCACCCTCGAGTATGTATTTGGATTTGGAGCATTGGTACAAGTTATCTCCTCCTCCCACAGAAGGTGAGCCAATCTATCACTACCGTACGCTAGACCTCTATCTCTGTTGAGGAAAAATGTCTTGCCTTAGCCCTCTTGTCAAGCTCATCAATTGTAGCCAAAAAAATTTATTTTTCTTTCTTATTGATACAACTAGTATGTCTTTCCCACCCTCTAACAAATTGGCGTAGAGCCCTAATTTTATTTTGCCATTATTCCATGGCTGATATAGTTCTCTTCGGCTGATGCCATTTAGCAGAGACCATATCAAAAAATCCCTCCCACTGTAACCAGTAACTCGAAATTAAAAAGCGGTCGGTTACCATGGAAACAGTAGCCCCTATATCTAGAAGGATAGGTGTGTGGCCCGGCTCGATAGAAACCTCTCTAGCAGTGTTGTTGTTACTAGAGGTAATTTGACCTCCCAGTCTGTGCTTGTAAGCACACAGTCTAATTTTTCAAAGGTTGGTTCTTCACTGGAACTTTCTGAAATATCATGCCTGAGGACCCTCAATGACCGATGGCCACCTAGCATTGAAGTTATCATTGTTTTTTCATCTTCTCATTGAATGATATTAAAGTCACCCCCAATCAATAGAGGATGATCCTTGGCCTGGCAAGATTGTGCAACTTCAGTTAGAAAAGCCTCCCGAAGTGGTTGTGCCACCCCATAAACTACAAGCATACTCCATTGGAAGTCATCCTCTTTATTCTTCAGACGGGCTTTGACAAAAAATTCATTGTCTTCTATATCCTCCAAGTTAATGGTTTCACTGTTAACCCCTAGCAAGATACCCCTAGATCTCTCTTTAGGTGGTTTGCAATGCCAGCGAAAATCAGCTGCTCCACAAAGGTGCTGCAGACTCACTTATGAGAAAGTATGCTTAACCTTCTCCAAAATAGAGATAAAGTCAAGACAGTGATCACTAACTAACCGAGCTATGCGACCATGTTTGGCCAAATCCCTGATCCCTCAAATATTCCAGAAGATACCCTTCACAATTTAAATATTTTTTGGTGGGGTGGGGGTTGAGATTTAGGTTTCCATAGGAGTATCCCTGATTTCAAATTCCTCGTAAAGATCACTATACAAGTGATTAAGTTTGGCTACCTCGAGACTGCCCCGAGGTTCAGCAAGGGTATCAAACCTAGAAACTAACGTTCCAAATGGGGCCTAAATAATGGGGGTGTTGATGTGCTTGAGGTGATTTTGCAGATTGTGAAAGCTGATTATATGAAATGAAGTAGAAGATGTCTAGTGAGCCATTTGAAAGCCAACAGAGACTAATTTTGCCCATGGCAATGTAATCCTTGAGTAGATACCCCCCCCCCAAAATTTCTCATCTAACAGGCGAGTGTGTGACAAAGGGATATCGAAAATGGAGAGACATGAATCACAAAATATTTAAGATAAGGGAGCGTCTGTTTCTAAGTCAACCGAGAAATTAATATTCTGAGTTGAATGAGAAATTGTTACTTCTAAGTCGGCGGTCTTGGATGTTGATTCTTTATCCAATGGTTGATTGGTTACTTGCATATTTTAGAATTTAGGTGAAACTTTAGGTCTAGTGCAACTGGGCAGTTGCAAATTTCTAGAACCAAAGTTGCACAATTTTTTACGTGCAACTGTTGTCTTGAGAATGTGCAACTCAGTCGATTTATAAATAACAATTTCTCAGGCAACTGAGAAATAGCAAAGCCTTTAAGCTAAACATGTAGCTAACACTAAATAGTTTACAAAATCCTTTGTTTCAAGTGCAAGTGTTGTTGATGTATGATTTGAATTCTAGTGAGAGGCTAGGGTATGTCGTAACGGATTCTTCTCCTTTTATGGATTGATTTTTCCATCTTCGACTTGAGTCAGTTTTATGCCACCATATATATACACCTCGTGAACCACACGGGATGAGTTGATGATTCATATTTTGTAAAACACTCTATCGATATAGTGAAGATCACCGTCACACGCCCGTGATTTTTTCTCGCAAAAATTAATCACGTAAAAATTGATGTCTCGTGTTCTTTTACGGTGCCATTTTTTACACTCTTGGGCCATTGATTGACGAAGGCTAAATAATCTAGATCAAAGAGGATGACAAGCTTTGTAGTCCTCACAAGACATTTGGAAGACTTTCAATTTTTGAACACCAGTTTCCGGTTGCACGGTGCCTCGGTGCATTCTGTAAGAAAAGAAAAGGTTATGTTTCTATTTCGAGCCAGTTCTCAAGGTTAGTCTATTTAAGTGATATTTATTCCTATAATTCCAAATACATAATCCTATAAAAGTGTGGAGCATGTGAAAGGAGAGAAACTGACATGTTTTCTAGAATAATGGCTCGAGGTAGCTAGGTTGCCTTGTTGTCACAGGAGCAGATCTCACAATGTGTAGACTCACTTTCACCGATAATCATCACATGGGGGTGCCCTGGATCCACCTAATACTGTGTCCTCTTTTGTGAGAATTTTGCCATGAGACAAAACTATCTCTATAAATGTTTCACTCTGAGGGCCTCTTCGATTCAAAGGAATTTCATAGAAATTTTGGAGGATTCTATTATTAGGAATTTTTCCTATGGAGTTTGTATGATTTGTAGGATTGAAAACTTTTTTCTATGGTACTTTGCATGGAATTAGACCGAGTCTAATCTCTTGAAAAATTTCCTTTGTTTCTACGTGAAAAGATTTAGGCTATCGACTAGAGGGGATGAATAGGAGATTATCAAAAACTTATACTAAAAGTAAATCCTATGCATGTAGTTCTAAAACTCTAAGTAAAACATAGAATGCTAGTCAACAAGATATGTAAGAAAACAAGTAGGAAGAATAGAAAAGCACAACCACACAAGAATAGAAAAGCACAACCACACAAGAGACAAGGATCTGTCGAAGTTCGAGCCTTTGAGAAAGCTTGATTCACAAATCGAAGCCGGCACCGATTCGTGTGCTTCCCTCAAAGGGCTTGCTATGTGAAGCCCCTTATCACTTGTGATAGCTTTTCACCTTGTGATAGGTAAGATCCAAACCCTCACAAACTTCTTGAGCTCTTTACAAACTGCTTGAAGGCTCTCAAGCGACACCTAGCATCTAGGAGACAACAATCTCCAAGAGTAACGGCTTCAATCAGTTTGTCTTGAAGATGAACTTTTACTTGATGCTCACTACAATCAATATCTCTCTCAAAGATTTCATCACAAAAATCTCACTTTGGTCCAACATCCTGAAAATTGGATAAATGGGCAACTTGGAGACTCCAAGCTCACGAATTTTCAACACATATACGGAACCCGGATATTCTGATTTTGATCTCGGAGGTTCCAAATTTTGCTGAAGGTGTGAGAATTGAAGGTTTTCAAATGTCTAATTGGAAAGAAATGTTGATTCCTAGCTAAGTATTAGGAAAGCAGTCTCACCAGCTTCCAAATATCATCCTTTCTTAATAGTATAATTTTTCCTAAACTCAATGTAATTCATCGAACCACTAAAAGAGCTGCAAAATAATATGTTACCTTCATTTCTTCAATCCGTCCTTCCTTAGAACTTTTTAGGGGTCATCAACGCTAGTTACGTCATATCTCTTAGGACTAAATCACCTGATCACACTTAAAACATATATTAATCTCTTAATTGTTTATTATTAATCATCAAAACCCATTTAGAGGCCAATGTGCACTTTCACTATGACTATCATACATCGAGTCTCGAAAGAAAATTTCTATCTTTTTCCTATGGTGCAATCAAACAACTTGTAGAATTTATTCTTGTGTTTTTAATTCCTATGAGATACACCCTAATTGCTACATTTTTCTCATTCATGTGTTTTGATAATCTTCCTGATTGAAGAGCCCCTTGGTGTATATGAATGGACGATGTCCTGATTTTTTCTTAAAAAAACATATAAAGATACATGACTTGTTAAGTTTGCCGGCTATCATTTCTGATCTACTCCCGTGCCTGCTTACATCAACACCGTCAACTTCCTTGCATTTAATAAGAGCAATCAACAAGTGTGTACCTATCCACTCAAACACATACACGGTGACTCAACCGTGCTAAACAACCGCACAATACTGTTCTATCTCAATCAGAACACGATGCAACAAGCACTCCACCTAACCCCCAGATAAACATTTGGCTGTACCGGGAGTCCAGAAAATTGGCTCTACCGCTGCCGCAGTTCTGCTATTCCAGTCGCCTCTACTACTGCCACTACTGAACATCATTTATGTCTATACTATCTATTAAAAATTTTAGTTTTCCCTTCTAAATTCACTCCACAAAGCATACCTAGATCATTTAGATTCGTTGGATCAAATACATCTAATGGCTAATATGATCTGTCAATCCAATGGTTATCAGGACCCAGAGTTCAGAACCAACTCCCGCTGCGATACGAGATCCGAATACCCGAGAAACCGCCCAGCACATCATACGCTTACCAAAACATCGTATGTCTTCACTGCTGGACGATCCGACACCTAACCAATCCACCATACGCTTACCAGGCGTCGTATGCATTCACGATTGGTTAAGCCGGGTAAGGACACACTTATCGCACGAAGGGATTGACAATGGATTCAAAGTCCGGTAAAGAACTGACGCTACTCTTAATTTCACTAAGTAAAGTAATCCCAAAGGAGCCCGACCATCGTACCCACACCCTAACCTAGTCCGGAGACTAGTGGGTCGCTCGAAAGCCCGGTACGATAGCCCACCCCCTGCCTAGCCGGCACTGCATCTCAGCTAGCGGTTCACTCAACCGAGAACACTTCCCGGAGTGAACATTAAGGGAAGGCACCACTTCTTTACGATCAATTCCATATACTTCAATCATACACGCACGTATATGGAACGATCACAAGTAACAATTTCATATCACAGTTCAAACTTTACTGAGAAGGTGTTAAAGGATACATAAGTTACCATTTACCCGAAAGGGGTTCTATACCACATAACTTCCAAGTCAAAGGCTGATTATAGGTCTTCGAAGTTCAAAAACAGCCATGAACACAAAAGTTAAAACCCCAAGATGGCAGCCCCGCCATCTCCATAAGCATCTACACAACCCACATTATTATGACCGCAAAGGATAACACCCAACTAAGCATCTGAATCAACATTTTTCACGTCGTAGTACTCACCGATACTGGGATCATCTGCAACAGTTTCGGAATTGAATTCCGTAAGTACTTTCGTACTTACAAGCTACATTTGTAGGCTCATCCCAATTTAATTTCAGCATAGCATGTGATAAAGTGAAACACTATCAAGTCATGATGGCATCAATCAGTTGACATAGCAAGAACATGAAAGATAAAACAATATCATGAAGCTTCATACCAACCATTCATCCTAAGATTTAAATCAATAAATCTCAGATTATCAAGTTATGGAGATCAACCATGATTCATCCATGTTAATCACATTGAGTCAAACAAGACCATTCAATTACGGTTGCACCAAGCAAGGCTCAACCAAAGGTGTAGTCAGGCAAGGCAAGCAAGAGTTGCCTGAAGCGAGAGATGAATTGAGAATGTGTAAGTACAGGGTTGGCTGATTGTGACTTCCCATCAAACTCAATTCAACCCCGTCGTAGGTGACGGGTAAAGCCTACGACACCGGTATTGAATCAGGTTAGCAGCCTGTCGATCCATCTGTAGGTGATGGTACCCCGGCTCTCACAACTCCCAATTAGGATTTCATATTTTATTAGTCCATTTAAAAGATCACCGCTGATCTTACAATCAAATTAACCCTACCATGCTAGTGATGCGCCAACACAGGACATACCATTAGCATGAACATATCATCAAGTATTTCACCTCAATCACAAACATAGCATGAAATGAATTAGGGAATCTTAGCGAGCTTCTGTATACTTGCTTTGCTGCGATTGATCGAGCTCACTATAGTACTCCGCTTCGGTAAACTCTTGGTTGCCCGATTCTACCAAAATCCAATCCCCGAATACCAAATAGAGCAATAAAAGAACTTTAATCAAAACCAGCGAATGTGGAAATTCAAAAATGCATGAAATACGTTCTAATATGTAGAGAATGCTTATATGAAACTAACGTAATTGATTTTGGCGAAATCGGAGCTCTAGGGTTTAAGTTATGAGTTTCCAAAGAGGTGTATACATATGTTAGGGTTTCATTTGGTCATGCATCAAATTAAATAACATGAATTTATATGCAAGAGGTATTAGGAATTCAAAGCATGGAATACTGGCTAAGTCACTATTTGGTATGGCGTTTACTATTTTTATAGTTGAGAAAGAATTTCTAAAGATCATACTTTGGTATTAGGTAATTAAAGGCATTTTAGGTATTTCTAGATACTTACAGCAATGTAACATAAATAAGTATCATACCATCATGTTCTACATATTAAGAGAAAACCAACAAAATAAAAATCACCTAATTTGGAGTTGGTATGCAAAAGATATGAATTTTTGAAGTTCTACTAAATTTTGCCATTTTCTGTTAATTCCAGTAACGATGACATAGCACCCGGGTATCGTCAAGGAGGATAAAGCTGGCCATCCGAGCATAGGGTGGGCCAGGCCGACTACTCGGGATCTGACTACAACACGGGGGCGCATCATCGACTCGGAGTACAAGACATAGACACGTGTCTGCCCGGAATCCCGGGTGGTAGTTGTAACCGATTAGGAAACATATATGTAAGCCGATCCGGACTCTTGTAAGTCTATCCCGACCGCCTATATAAGGCCGGGTAGGGGTCCCTGGATAGGTAGACAAGAAAATAGAGCTCTCAGATCATCTGATCATAGGCATAGATACATACCCTCACGCGGGATACAAGCAATACGACTCGCCAAACACAGGACGTAGAGTATTACCTCTTCTCGAGGGCCCGAACCTGTCTAAACTCTGTGTCCCGTGTGCACCCATCTAAATCTGCTACTCGTACGCTGCCCCATATTCAGTATTGCCGGAATAATACTCCGACAGTTGGCGCGCCAGGTAGGGGCTGTGCGCGTAGATCCATCTGAACAGATCCAGATGGGTTTCTTCTTCTGCAACAGCGACTTCGCTCCAGGTCGGGCCGTGAGTTTTGGCCCCTAGGACTCCGTCGCTGATCCTGGATAGGTTTTCCGACTCGGAAAACTCGACTTCATCGTCGACAAGCTCGGCAAACTCCACCTCTGCGACTCAGCGCCCGGCCAATCGGCAGAGGCTTCATCACCTTTCTCACCCGGACTCTCGTTCGAGTCAGTGGCTTCGGCAAGCTTCACCTCTGCGACTCGGCTTCCAGCCAGTCGGCGGAGGCTTCACCGCCTTCCCACTCGGACTCTCGTCAGAGTGGATGACTTCAATGGCCATCTCCAAGGACGAGGTCACGCGAAAGATGGATCTACTGCTCGGGCATGGGTCTTCACCCGTCGAGTAGGGATCCCGACTGGTCGGTACGATCGAGTCCCTTCTACCCGTCCTCGATTACGACTCGGACGGCTTCGAGAGTTCGGGAAGCCACCATCCTTCTCGGGAGGACTTCATGGCGGACTCGGATGCGCCGTATGTTGCCGCCCGACTACGCCCAGGGGCTTACCGACTGAAGGATAAAGATGGCAACCTCATCGCCAACGCCTGAAACATTGAACAGCTAAGTCGCTTCTATGCTTAAGCTTTGTACTTTCATACTTTAAATTAACAAACATTTTATTTGCTCCATCTGAGTAACTTTCTGGGTTTCCCGACTGGCCTGCTATGCACGCTCATGGCTACACATAGTGGACAGTCGGGGGCTACACCACACTGAGTGCGCCTAAGCGCACTCGAGCCCCTCTCTTTCAAACAATTATTTTAGTACTATGTAAATAGCCCGGCGTTAACTCTTCGTCTTCGATCGCCGGTCTACGCCACAACCCTGCACTACGCGGGAAATAGCCCACGGCTAATCTCAACGCAATGGGGGATACGACGGGTCGGCGAGAGCACACACAAAGGGCTAACTTACACACGAACGAATTTTTACGAAAGAAGGGGTTAATAAAACACAGAACAAGTTAACCAAAACATGCATAATCAAGTTACACTCGGCCTTCCTGAGTACTTCATATGTATATAGAACGGTTCATGTGTTTTAACCCTACTTTTTCAGGACAACGTTGTCAGCACTGGTATCCGCCGACTGGGCTTTCTCCATCAGCACGGGGACCTCTTCATCGGCAATGTCGGCAGCAAAGTTACTCGGCAGGCTCCGACTGAGCAGACATGAGTCGGGGGCTTACCAGCAGCGGCGTCCTGAGTTCTCTTCAGAGAGGGCTCGGTGGCGGCTTTCTCACCTCAAGCTGCCGAGCACTCGGCCTTGCGCTGGCCGAGTCGGTCGAAGGCAGGAAAATCATCAAGACCCTCCACTCGGTTCCTCGAACCGAGTAGAGGCTCGGGGGCTACACCCTCTGGGTGCACTGTTCGTGCCCCCAGAGTGAAATCTATAATAAAGCAAAGGAGCCTCCACCCGACTATCCTAGTCGGCCAAAGGCTCGGGGGCTACTGACAATGACATAGCACCCGGGTATCGTCAAGGAGGATAAAGCTGGCCATCTGAGCATAGGGTGGGCCAGGCCGACTACTCGGGGTCCGACTACAACACGGGGGTGCATCATCGACTCGGAGTAGAAGACATGGACACGTGCCTGCCCGGAATCCCAGGTGGTAGTTGTAACCGATTAGGAAACATATATGTAAGCCGATCCGGACTCTTGTAACTCTATCCCAGCCGCCTATATAAGGCCGGGTAGGGGTCTCCGGATAGGTAGACAAGAAAATAGAGCTCTCAGATCATCTGATCATAGGCATAGATACATACCCTCACGCGGGATACAAGCAATATGACTCGCCAAACACAGGACGTAGGGTATTACCTCTTCTCGAGGGCCCGAACCTGTCTAAACTCTGTGTCCCGTGTGCACCCATCTAGATCTGCTACTCGTATGTTGCCCCATATTCAGTACTGCCGGAATAATACTCCGACATCCAGAATTCCCATTTCGGTACAACTTCTTTCACTCAGTTCCTCTCTAACCCCTATCGATGACTAGTGGGTCTCGTTAGCTGCTCAATTTTACCTGACCTAGCTCAACCCAAGGGAGTCCAAATCGAGCTTGGTGCTGGCTTGGCCCCTGTTAAGCTGCACGGTGGCAAGTGACAGTGAACACCAGTGCAAGCATTTCCGACGGGGAGGGAGAGAAATAGGAGTGGTATCGCGTTGAGGAACTCACCACAGTTCGGTTTTGGTGCTTGAATGGGGCGGACACGGACGGAGCAGGGGCGTCGGCAGTAATGGCGAACGGTGGCGAGGCGGCGTCGGTGGAGGGGAGCTCCTGAGCACCGAAAAAGGAGGCGGGAGGTCAAAAAGAGAGAGAGGGGCTTGGGGAATTTGTAATGGTGGTTGGTTGGAGAGGAGGCTTACCGGGAACTGCGGATTTGGAGGCGGCGGAGAAAGGATCGGCGGCCGGGACGATGAGGAAATTGGAGGCTTCGCTGCGAGTAAATTCAATTAATCGTGTGAATGAGCTCTCGAAGGAGTAGCGAAACTAATTGGTAAGGTTAGAAGGCGGGAGAAGCTTGTTGGCCATGGGTACGAGGATGGCACTGATAGCGGCGTGCTCACCGGCACCCGAATGCCACTGTCATCACGGCGATTTCGCTCACCATGGGCTCCGGTGATCGTCGGGGAAGGATGGTGGAGTGCGCGAGACCAGCTGGCGAGATTAGGGATGTTGGGGTTTTTGGAGGAGAGGCCGAGGATGATGTCACCGGTGCACTGGAGAAGGAACCTGGGCGCTCGGGAGTGCGCCTGGCAGAGGAGGAGCGCCACATGCACGGAGAGCCTGCGCGTGGGGCCAGGGCATCGGCGAGAGAGAGACAGAAGAAAGGCCGGAGGGGAAACGGGCAAAGGAGCTGACGGGTGGACCCCGCAGTGGCAGAGACTGGGGAGAGGGAGCGGAGGGAAAGCAGGGAGAAGATGGGCTTGGCCCAGAGGGAAGTCGCCCTGGGCCTCGGTGAGCCCAGTTTGGCCGGCAAAGGTTTTTTTCTATTTTTTTTCTTTTGTGTGTTTGGTTATTTAAATTTTGATCCCATTTGAATCTGCAACTGCTCCCAATTATATTTCAATTATTTATCAAAATCTTGTAGGTCCCTAGGGAGGTATATATATATACTGGTTATGAAAATATTTCCGTTTACGCAATGTTCATGAGATCTCTTACGGGAGTTTAATATGAGATGTATTCATAACTATACCATGTATTGTCCAAGTATTTTTGAGAAAATAAATTTGAGGATCTAGAAAGATGTTTAAAATTTAATATGAAATTTTGTGACATTAACCCTGTCATATATCCTCAAATAACTACCTCTTTACTCTATTGGGTTATTAAGTGAATGCCTTTCGTGTTCTTGAAAATCATTCGGGCTCAAAGATCTTGGAATTGTATAGGGAACACAGTTGAAATATTTTGAAAACAGGAGAACATGGGTAAGGGTGCGACATTTGTTTCACCATTTCATTGAATAGTTCCTGGGTCAGGGTTAAAGTTTTTTGGCCTATGCAGGGTTTTTAGTTGACCTATATGATGCTATGCGATGCAAAATTCCAGCTCTATTTCCTTCAAAACTTCGAGAGTTCTAAAGTAGGATGTACACACTTACACATGGTGGGTCATTACAATGGTTATCCTTAATTAATAGATAATTACTCATCATGCCATTTACTTAAAGTTGATAGATAACTCGTTTCCCATGATTACATATTTGGTTTGCTGTTGGAACTTGGGCAGAAATGTGTGTCCTGGCTCTAACGCTATTCTAGAAATGAAAAAACCTATAATAATAGACGAATTAGAAAAACTCAACTGTTCTTTGTGATTCAGTACGGCTTGAACTAGCTGGCCCAATTCTTGGTAGGTACTTATTAAGGGAAGGCCAACCACCGAATGAACAACGATCTCCCGGTCCCACTTGATTCAAGGGGAATTTAGAGAACTCTGTGACTCACCATACCATTCACTTAGAGTTGATAGATAATTATCTACTATTGTCCTTACTCAAAGTTAATAAATAATTTCTTACTATTGTCACTGATGTACCCTTCAGCGCCCCTCTCTCTCAAATCTGCGCCACATGTGGCCACCGTGACCACGCCACACTTGGACCGTGCCTGTGCGTCACCATCATCGTCTCCTTCGACGTGATGTGGTATAGATTATGTTTTCACCACATATTGTGAAAACGTGTGTTGTATATATGTACTTGCTAATTAAAAAAGAAAAAGAGAAGTGCATATGTGTGTATCTTTACTCTTATAAAGATGTCAACGGGTGATGACGGTCGTCCATCTTCGGATAGATCATCATTTGGATGTGACAGAGTGGCACGACAGAAGCATTGCAGCGGTCCATATGATACAAACATAATTTACAAACTCGAAATACAACATAAGTCTTACAACACATTCCCAAAAGTACGGAAAATTTAAAACCGTTATTGTTTGGTTACAGCAAAAGTCTTAACTACACCTAACAACTCTTACGACCTACTACTCTACTCGGTGTTGTCTTCGTCGCGGAACTCGACGTAGTAGTCGACGCCTTCGTCCTCCTTCGTCGTCGGCTGATCCTCGGGAACTTCATCGTCGATCTCGACGTAGACCACCTCCTCCTCCGTCGTCGGCTCACAGTCTACTCAAAGGAATTAGATAGAGGGATGAGTACAAAAGGTACTCAACAAGTCCAGGAATAGCAAAGAGGTGTTTGATGCACTAACTACCGAGAACGGCAACGTTCTCCCAAAAGAAATGCAGTTTTAAAGGTAAGGGAGTCAAGTTTTAATTAAAAAGACTAATGATCTCCTGTCTCACAAGCTGCTAGGATTCCCGATGAATCCCTTTCTTGCCGGGTTCGCAGTTCCAACCGGGAACACGGAGTGACAATGCCACGATTCAATACACTCTGCAGAGGTGCACAACTGTACCCACAAACGATCAATAGTCATGGAGTTCATGTCGTCACATGCACTACCAGACCGGCAAATCACAGAGCCGTTTCGCCGCCCGCTTGGTTATACCCCACGTCGCAGTCCTGCACTATGGGCCAGGACTACTGGTCTCACGTTGATACTCCGGATACAATGTGTTGTGGATAGCCAACGGCTAGCGCCATCTTCCCAATAGCTGATACTTCGGATACAACTATTGAGGTCTTCCTTTCCCGGGGGAGTATAGACCTAGGGTAAAGGGTACTTTAGCTCAGCCCCGCCCATACAGGGTATGTGGTATGCGCGATCACTACGGCCCTTAAGCACAATCGATCATTGGTTGCATTAACCTTATATGAGACTTTCCCGTGTGATGAAATCCACCTTCCAAATGTGCCAACCGGCACCCATACCAGGATTTCACCACCCGCCATGCTATCGCCCAAGAACCGGCGATCCAAAACAAAACGACAGTTGATTCATCTCTAGAAAATAGATCTTTGTGCATGTTATAGACAAGAGGAAAATTTCATAAAACGTTCTCAACGGACATGAATAAGAAACTGGACTTGCCTGGTAACGGATAGGTAGTGGAGTTCGACTGGTCTGCTTGCGGAACTCCGGCTTCTGAAGAAAAGCAATAAAGATAACAAAGTCCGATAAGGACTTGTTCGAAAGATTCAAATTATGAATGCGACTATTATGGCGATATATGCATGCAATGATGCGGGTATTAAGATGGTCCTCAAAATCTTTAGACTTAAACCTTTCTAACATCTTGTCAAGGATTAGGGATATTCTAAAAAAGGATTTCTTGAGTGTTAGCTACATTTAAATCTTAGGTAAATTTTCACATAATAACATTAATCCACTTAACTTCTAATTCGAATTTACTTAGGATTCGATATGTTCTCTTATCTTATCTAATTAGTTTAGGTATTAGATAAAAGTTTTCAGGAATTAATACGAAAGATTTCCAATATGATACAAACGACATGATAATGTATGCATGAAAGAATGTAGGGTTATTAAGATTTCCCCTAATGAATTTAGATATAAATTTCTTGAACACTATCTCAAGGATTCAGGATTACTTAGGAGAATAACCAAGATTTAGTTATTTCTGGGAGTATTATCACAACATCAATCAATCTAGCCTTTGATTTACTGTACTTAATACATTCCTTTCTTTTATTTCAATTGGTTCAAGGATCAATTCAAGATTTTTAGAGACTATCTTAGAATTTGATTTCTTTAGAGAGGAACAATGCATCCTATTCAATTTAAAGAGAATTTAGAATTCCAAATAGTTTAGAGTCTTTTCCTTGATATTATCTTAAGCTAAGCAACTACTAGGGTTCCCAGCTCACAATATACCTATATATATATACATATATAGATGTATATCCACATATCATTTCTTTTATCTCTATGCTAAAAAGGAAAAGGAATAGTTCAACTCATCTTTTGTTTTAAGGAAGTTAGAACATATGCATATGTAGATATATATATATATACGATTTTATTATATATTTCTTTTTCCTTCAAACCTCTATGTTATTTCTTTACTTATTTCCATGTTATTTTCATTTTCTTTTATTTTAAGACCTAACTATCCTAACCTAACCAGGTTTTCTTTTTCTCTTTCTCACTCCTTATCTAAATTCCTAATTCCCCCAACTCCCTAGTCTTTCTCTCTCTTGGCTTCACCCGAGCGCCGCCAGTGCCCCTTACACCGCCTCTTGGCGCCGCCGCCATCTCACCGATGCTCCGCCCGGTCCTCGACTTTCCTCGCCGCCAGCCGTCTAGGGTTGCCTCCTCTACCTCCTCTCTCCCCTCCGGTCACTCGCCGCCTTGCACCGCCGCCTTGCGCCGCTCCGCTCGACGCCGCTCGTCACCGGCGCCTTGCCCCGAGCTCAGCCCGGTGCCGCCTTGGCCCCGGCCCCATCCAGGCCGCCCTGGGCCGTCTCGGTCATTCCCTTGGGCGCCGCATCCGATGCGAGCCTAGGGCTTGGGCTCCCCGCCGGTGCCCTCTGCGGTGCCGCCGCCTTGGTCCCTCGCCGATGCGCCTCTACATCCGGCCGCCACTGCTGGACGGCGGTGGATTGGCCGCACCGCAACCGCGGTGGCGCGCCGTGTCTCAGGTAAGCCTCATTTGTCCCCAATTCCTATCTCTCTAATCCCTCCCCATTTCATTCTAGGGTTCATGCTAAGATTTCCCCCAATTCATTTTAAGGTTCTTTAATTGATGGTTTGATTCTTTTGTTCTGAGGCTGCAATAACTTATGAATGACCACACTTAACTAGCATGACTCGGGGATTAGCTAGAGTTCTAAAAATTTCTAATTGTGATCCCCTGGCTTTTTGCTCAGTTGTTGACATTACCTAGCCTAGAATTTACAAGAACATCTCTACTATGCTTGATGCGGTTGTTCTTTAATTTCTACATGTATGCATCCTTTAGTTAATAAATTGAAGGAACAGATACACCACTTGCTGTTAGGCTTAATTCTGTGATGATTTATTTATTTAAGAAAATGGATGAGAGCAAGGTCTTATCTTAATCTTAGCTTATTTCTGCTTTGCTTATATACATGTAAGCATCCGCTTACTTTGAAAGAACAGAACTTCACTTGATTCCTTAGCTGCTACCTACTTCTCCTCCTTTGCATATGTGTTACTATCAGCTTTTATTGATCTGGTAAGAACAGATACACTTGATCCATGGCTTTTATTTTCTGCACAATATGTATATCTGCCAGTTATTAGGCTGAGAACAGATACTACTCTTGAGAGGTTCTTCCTAAGAGGCTGATAAGAACAGATTGCTACCCAATGTTGCCTTAACCTTATGATGCAAAATCTATTCTGAGTGTTTTTGTTTGGAAACCTTATAGTATTAATCTGGTAAGAACAGATGCTATTTAAACTTTCCTACAAAATTCTGTGATGAGAAAATAGATGCTGAGGGTTCTTTTGATCTGCTACAATACATGTAGATGTGGGTTTGTGATGTTATTGAAAACCCTTACCTTGAATTGGTTTGGATGAGGCAGGATAGCTTCCTAATCTCCTGTTCTTACTCCTTCTTGGCTGGGACTCCTCTTCACCTGCTATTCCTTATGATTTTTACCTCTCTTGGTGGCTCCTACTCTTCGAACTCTCTTCTGGTCCTGATGATCCTGCTGTACCTACGCCTAAACTGGTGGTCTTTGCTCTTGTTGTTCTCACTGGTGGTCTGCTAAAATGCGTACAACGGCTGCTGTTCTGGTACTGTTGGTCACTTGCCTTAGCACTGCTTCTACTGAGCTCTCCGGAATTCCCTGTAATGATTTCAGTTGGCCACCTCATGCTTGCTTATTTTAGCTACGTGGGCTGCCTCACTTGATATTTAGCTGCCTTATACTTCGGTAAGGAAATTGACTCTAGTCACTTCCTATGGCTGTTCAAATAATTCCTTCCATGGATAATTTTTACTTGGCTGCTATCTCACTGTTGCCTTGTTTGCTAAGATTCTGGACCTTGGTCAACTTTTGTGGGCTGCTGGATGTGGTCTCGATGACTTGGTTGAGAAGCTAGAAAATGTGGCTGCTAGATAAACATTTGATGGATTGTTGCCTTGGCTAAGGAATTTGACTATGGTAAAAAATGTGTGGCTAAAAGACATACATTGGATGAATGGTTGCCTTATCTCGAATTCTTTGCTTTTGCAAAAATAATTTCCTTTCCAAAATAAAACTCATGGAGGCATTTTAGATTAGGATAAATAAAATTATTTTGCATAATCTTCTCACCTCTTTCATCCCTAATATAAAATACTAGGATTTTGTCCGATGAGGGTCTTAGCCAAAGTGGCTCTCGGACATTTTGAAAACAAAATGTTTTACAAACCTATTTTCAAAAACTAAAATTATTTTAGATCATCGGCACTATTTTGCCCCCCGGCTAACCCTGCGGACGTCGGCGGAACTGTGCCGATAAGACCACACGTATTTCAAAATATAGCTTTTAGAACCTTTTGCCTCCTACAGCAACGGCACGATTCCCAACGGTCTCGAGTGCCCATACTCGACGACCTCGGATGACCGCCTACATTCCCGAAGGACTTCCCCCTTCGGCTCTCGGTGCTTCGCGACGACTCAAGACTCGAAAATTTCGGAGACTTGAAGATTCAAGACTTAGGGTTTTTTAGATATTTGTATAGGTAGAATCTTGACTATGTAATTTTATTTCTTTTTCTTCATTCGTTTGTAATAATGTTGTATCGTTATCAATTGTACTACTTCTTTAATCAATAAAGTTTCGATTTCAATTATGTTTATTTCCAACACTTATGAATGCGGAATGCCATGAGTAATATGAATGCGATGCAAGTACATAACAATTTTCTCCCCCTCTCGACTAACTCTCGACGTAGCTCGATAAGTTCGGATCAACTCAGCACCGCGAGTTGGTCTGACTCCACCTCACGCCTCTCTCGACTAACGCTAGAATTAGGGTTCTCACATTGGACCCGACAGAAATGGTTGAGATGTAGACAGTGTGAATGATCTAATATAGCATAAACTGTAGTATAATATTTTTAATATATAATATATTTTTGAATACGTAGCAACGCACGGGCATTGTGCTAGTATATATATTATTATAAATATGTCAATTGGTGGTGGCGGTCCGTCTACCTTCAGACAGACCACCATTTAGACTCAACAAAAATGGTTGAAATAAGAACGGATGTAAATGATCTAATATAGTATAAACGTAGTATAATCTTTTTAAATATATAATATATTTTCTTAATCCGTGAAATACACTTGAGCCCAAAGACGAGCGGAGAAGAAGAATAGCAATGAGCCCGAGGAATGACGAATCATCTCCGCCACCATTAACTCCTCGCCTTCTTCACCTCGAAAGCACCACCGGATCAAGCCCAGCCCAACCCCTCCTCCTCGAACTCACGAAACCGCCCGCCTTTAACTTGTCCGCCCCGTGTCCCCTGGGTCATGCCCTTGCTGCCGCCTCAGCCGCGATGTCGCGTAGCGGCGTGGAGGTGATCGCCAGCAGGGGTGCTCGAGGCTCCTCCTCCCCGGCGGGATGCAGCCTTCCTCCGCCTCCGTTGCTTCCTCCTCCGCCTCCACCTCGCGCGCCGCCGCAGCCGCTCAGCGGCCGCCCGACGGGCCCTTCGCCGGCCTGGTCATCTGCGTCACAGGGCTGTCAAAAGGTGCTTGGTTTGCTTCTCGATTTGGTTTGAAAAGTTGTGTGCCGAGGGGTTTTGCATTGGACAATTTCTTTTGCAGAGACGAGGAGTCAGGGTGAAGGAGGCGGCCCAGAGGCTGGGAGGCGAGTACAGCGGGAGCTTGCACCCCAAATGCACACATCTCGTGGTGCAGATATCCTTTTCACGCCATGGGCTTTCGTGTGTTGCTGCATTTCTTAGTCCATTGTTATGTTTGTTTCTGAAAATTCAGTGTATTATCTACCATGCTTCCTTAACATACAGCACAGCTTCGCCGGCCGCAAGTTTGAGCACGCGCTGAAGCATGGTCCCAGGAATGGCCTGTTTGTTGTAACACTGGTGTTGGTTTGTCGACTGCGTTAGAAGGAACAGTAAGACGAGTTCAATCATTAGTCCTTCCTGTTCTGTTGTTGCTCAATTACAGGGCATTGTTTAATTTATGGTGTTTCTACTACAGTGAGGCTTGATGAATCCTTGTATAGTATCAAGAACATTGGGGAGAATGGTCTGCCACTCGGGGAGCTCAACCGGCCCGTTAGAGTCCCTGTTAGTGAGAAGTCATGCCTTCCACCAATGATATTTCAAGACAAAGCATGCTCAGACACAACCGAGAAGCATCGGCTTCAGGCTCCTAGAGAAGAACCTGAACATGACATGCTCATTTTTACAAATGACACAATCTACATTGACCCTGGGATATCTGGTGAGATGGAGAAGAGGTATGGTCCATCTCAATTGCTGCTTGCTATACTTCATCGATATCTACCAAACCATAGCTTTCAGACAGCGAAAGAGATGTGGCTTCTGTTGATGGAATGTCATATTACAGCACCAAATGTATTAAAGAATTTGTGAGCACTTCATGTTATGAGAAATGCAAATCTGCTTGAATGATGTGATGCATGTTCTTTGAACTTTTCAGTCTAGAAGGATTGCTGAATTTTCACCGTTTCTCTGGAATTCATCTTTACAAGAAATCTCTTGTTAAATTGCATGACCTATGTTGACATAAAAGGCACCTTGTCTGCAGATATCTGACGCTGCTACTAGAGAAGGTGCAGAATTGTTGGACCACTGGTTTATTGGTTGCCACGCCACATATGTGTGTGTGTGAGGATGCTTCTGTCAAGAGATATGTTGGTCATTCAGACAACATTGTAACTGTAAGCATTCTGCATTACTGCAATAATATCATCCCGTTTGTTGCCTTGGTGCTAACATACTTAGGACCATTGCTTGTGTGTAACATTTTCTGCTTCCAATGTGTCAGCCGTTTTGGATCTTGAAAACAGTGAAGGAAAAGAACTTGCAGCGCCTGGTCCATTTGTCTTCAGACCTAGCTAGACAGATTGCCGTGGTTCTAGAAAATTTTCAGACATCTCAAGAGGTATTATAAGTATATACATTTGTATACTTACCTCATCTCTTATCCAATTTCTCCTTTCAAGAAATGGGAAATAAGGTTTTTATTTTTAGTTTTGACAAAGCTAGGATTAGGATTTCTCATCAGTAAGGTGTTTCCCTCATCCTTTTTTGTTAAAAGGAAACAAGAAAAACCAATTGATATCTGGCATTTTGCATGGGCAAACTCCTACCTGTCTTCCTAAACGGAGTGCAGAGTGTATTCAATAGTGAACAGCTACCCGCGCGCGAATGTATT
This sequence comes from Stipa capillata, assembly GCA_019208055.1. Classification (NCBI taxonomy): domain Eukaryota; kingdom Viridiplantae; phylum Streptophyta; class Magnoliopsida; order Poales; family Poaceae; genus Stipa; species Stipa capillata. The sequence continues at coordinate 225,523 of JAGXJF010003332.1, forward strand.
TAGTGAAGAAAAGACAAGATAATGTGGTCCATGGAGATGGGAATTGATGAATCTGTCTTTTTTTTTCTTCGACATGTATCTGTCAATTATGCTTGATGAATAACATTAAATTGTCTTCCAATTAGTTTTTATTTGATTTCTTGAACAGTTTATGTTCTCAAAATGATTATTTTTTTTGGATTCGTTATGTTTTATATGTTGTCTCTTATGTCTAGTAGGTTTATTTTCCGCATTTGTCCCTTTATTGCTTAACTACAAATGCTACAAATGCAGTGACATTGGATCCTCTGTTCTTTTAGAATAGGAAACTTGTAGTGTCCCTTCTATGAACTCAAACTCCAGTGGACTGCCATCAACCCAAGTGGAGATAGATGAGACTCATCGAGAGAGGCAAAAAACTTGTTGAAGTAGCAAAGAAGATATTCGAGACCGCCGTGTTCGCCATATGCAGGTAAGCGTTGTTTGACCTATTGCAACAGGGTTTTCCTTTTCATCTTAACATGTAAGACCCAGTAAATTCATTCTTATGTTTATGTTTTCTTCCAGCATCATTGCACATATGCACTTCCAAGAAATACTGGTTCTTGGGATTATTTTGGACATGATTCCAATATTTATAGAGCAGTCCCCTCGTGTTCTTTAACTTATTCTATAAAAGCCATAAAATTCATCTTGGTATATGTATGTGCCTGGAACTTGAATCAGAATTACAACACATTCGATGTTCAGTACTTTGCGCTTTAATCTGCTGTCACATATCTGATGGTATGTATAATCATCTCAGAAAAAGACCATTACCAGTTTTTATGCGTGTATCATTGTCTAAACTAGCAGTTAATCTGGATATGGGGATCTTCTCACCAGCTTGTTTCGGCACGTTTGGCATTCACAGTTACCTAATTTCTTGAGAGTTGTGACTAGCGTGGCTATTAAAGGATGTTGGTACCACTGCTGGTTGAAAAACCCTGCTTGCATGAGAATATGCTTTAGAAAAATTGTTGGAAACTAAGAATATGCTGATGCCATGATCCTGTGCAGCAGATTTGTATTATTCCATTTCAAGTAGTTAATGTTATTCTGTACTCCCAGAGTCCCAGTTGTGTCACAACTGTTTGTTGAATAGCTACATTTTGTATTCATATTTGGCTCTTCTATATGAAACGTTTTGATGAATATCTAAATTATGGTTTTAAGCCAGTCATGTGAAGTACCAATCCATCCGCTCACACCTGCCACACTTCTGGATTCAATCTGCTGGACAATATCTGAGCCAACTTCATCTGCATGTATTTATATGGATTCGTCATGGTCTGATGATGCAAATGAGCAGCAAAGCACCACCTATTTTGATGCAAACAGGGATGGAAGGATCGAGACCAATCAGCTGATAATTTGTCCCGCCCGCTAAGAGAAAGGTTATCAATTCTTGGAATTGACCAAACCTCTTCCAAACCTTTCCCCTAATAGTTTCATTTTGTTCTTTCAGTGAGAGAAGCGAGGTAATTTTTAAGAACCATTTCTTTACCATACTCTTCCCTCTCGATCGTTTTGGTGAGCTTGGACCTTCCTCGAGGACATTCTTCAGCAATGGTGGCTTTACACGTATACAAGTGTTGGATCACATCTACAATTTCTACCAGGTACAAAATCTATAGTTTTATTTTTGTCCTAGACTTCGGAAGTATAGTGGGTAGTGGCGTCATAGTGGTTCAGATTCAGTGTATAGTTTGTGGTCGAACTATGCCATAAAAGATGTCCTCTGTGTGCAGGAGAACATGTCAACAGACGAGATAGATGTAGCCCTGCACACAGATTCGCGGCATGCTGATCGAGTTCGTTCACTATACGCTAGTGCAGAATCTGCAGAACAAGGTTTTGTAGCATTCAAAAGAATTGATTTTTTAGGAAACAGAAGAAGTTTCGAGGCACTAAAGCGCCTTAATAGGGAGAACAATGGCAATGTATATGAGGTTGTGATTAGGGCATGAACGGCACCAATACTCGCGTGCCATTTAGTCAAATTTGTTTGTTGCTTACAAGATTAGAATGATGTATTATGCAGAATAAATTGTAGAAAATAATATACAGCTGAATGAAAATGATTATGTTGCATTGTTACATACTTTGGTTCAGACGCAGTCATGCAGCACTTTTCAGTTATAGCTACTTTGCGAGGCACCTGTAAAATCATTGTTTGCTGCAAATATTTATTCCTTGAACAGATTATGGCAATATTAATTTAGAGGAATGGCTGGATATCTTTAATGTCTTATGATGTTATGTAGTGTGATCAGGCAAGGTTAACAATATTATGATTGTTTCAGCCTGTAATCTGAAGAGTTTGCACAACGACGTGAATGTTACGATCTGCTTTTATTTCAAAGAGCAAATGGTCCGTTTCGAAGGTTACATCCGAAAAATATTGCTCTCACTGCAAGAGACGCAAATTTTCCAGTTATTACTAGTAGACTTGGACCCGATGACTAAAGATACCAAGAGCAGTGCATACATGAGATCAACCCATCTCTTATTATATGTACACAGCGCATTACTGCAGCGTTGCAATTTTTGTTTAACGATTGACATATATAGAAGTTTCTGAAGACCATCGCTGCAGATATCTTAACACAGTAACACCTTTTCTCCAAACATGCAGCATGTTCCATCAGCAGCCCATGAGCATCGAACTAGCCAAAATTATTCCCTGTGCTAGAGGTAGCTCGCTTCCGTAGTTGATTGTACTGCAAATATTTGGATAGAGCTTTAGTAAATGAAAAATGCCAGAACCAATACACAAATAACTATCTACACAAAGTTTGAGCATACTGGATACACTAGAATTCCCACCCTGATAAACTGACTTTACAGCAGAAAAATCACTACTCTTGCTGTAATTAACTAATTATCTATCTTCATGACATGGCTCACATAAGCACTAGTACTTCAAGAATTCAATGTACATATTATAGAGATAACATTTGAAATTCAATTTCACAGCCAAAATTTGTCTACTTACCAAGTCGCCCTCCTCATGTACTGCTTCCAGGAATCACTTCCTGCTTCTCGTCCACCACCAGTTGCTTTTTCTCCACCAAAAGCTCCACCAATTTCAGCACCATAGTGGGTATATTTACATTCACTATACACAATCACTACCATGGGCCTGCATAGAAAGGAGAATATGAACATCACTACTATTGTCATATCCTGTCTTGGATGTGGTAGTCAGAAAAAAAAATGGAGGGGTACAGAAAAAATAGATGTAACTGTATTTGCAGGTGGGTTAATTGTTTCAATTAATATGATTTATGAAAGATACACTTATGGCACAGGAGTATGGTTAGTGCTTTACTCATACCACATGGGGAAAATTGAGCTATTACCTCACGGTATTACAAAATTCAATATATGATTCTTGAAGTGTCAAATAGTCAATAAACAGGAATTTTTCGTCTAAAAGAAATGGAAGTAATGCATAATGTATACATATATTGAAAGAGGCGCCAAAACATAGTTGAATCTTAGATGGGTTTTATTTGATGAACAAGAAAATGATGAACACAAAATATCTAGCGTTGGACCTTAAAAGAAGTCAACATCCTTCAGTACAGCAAAGTTTAGAACAGAGTGCAATCGATGTACAAGTGCCATTACATCAACTCTCGACATGGATTTAGATGCTAAAACAAGCAAGCAGCGGTACCGCTCTCTGGGTTGTTGAACCAAAACTTACCCAATCCACTTGAAAAGAGCATCCGGTCGTCCTTGTAAATATAGAACTGCTCAATCCTTGAGGAACAGAATTGTTGATTTCAATTGCTTCCTTCAGGGTCTGCAGGATAATGACAACCAGGCAACATATGTATGATAATGATATGATGCAAAGGTGTACAATTGACGCCACATAGAAGGGATCAATACAGAAAGTACTGGATTGTTTGCTACCTGAAATTCATGACGTAGAGGACAGGACCAAACAGTTCTTCCCTCACAACTGATGCAGAAGGTGAATTTCCCACAACTGTTGGTTGAACAAAGGTTCCCTCTGATTCAATAGCAGATCCTCCTAAAAGGATTTTTCCTCCCTGAATAAATTTGGATGGTTGTCAAATTAGGTACTAGAACTTCATTGCTACATCAAGTTATCAACAGATTCAAGGCAATAGGTAAATGCTAAATGATCTTTCCTAGTAGATTTTGCTATACTGAGAGGGATAATACTGGAAATAAAAGCATTGTAGGAACATGTGTTTTTTGCATCAATATACAAATATAAATTTTCACCTGAGATCGGATAGTATGGATGCTTTCAGAAAG
>JAGXJF010003334.1:0-80052 GCA_019208055.1 Stipa capillata
TTGGATCTGATTCAATTTAAACATTTTATGCCCCTTTCAATATAGCTCAATATATAATTTAAATTTTCACCGTAGCATCATGTGGAATCTTTTACAACGTGTTGATTCCAGTATATAATGTAATTTCAAAAGCCTTTATTATTAAAAATAGCAGAGGAGATATAAACCCTAATATATTCGTAATATTGTTAAAAAAATACTTTTTTTACAAGTTCATCAAACCCCTTAAGCAAGACACAGAAATACAAAATATATATTAACCCTATCATTGTATTCTGTTTTTCACATAGGCCTAAACCCTAGAGTGTGTTCATATTGATATAAACAAAGTTAAAGGAACCCTAACTCGGCACTGTGCACCAATAGTTAACACTTTTTGTTACATTAACCTAATGCACTCATGTTAGTTTTCTAAAGCTTCTAAAACTCAATAGCTAATCAAATCCTCCATGATTGTGTGAATTGATGCTCATTGCATTTGGTGTTATTTGGACTTTACCGCGCGCCGTTGATTTATCCAACGTCTTTGCAACGTGTAGTTTAGCTGTTCCCACGAATCGGGCGGGGAATCCGAAGAGTTGTTGTACCAAGGTCAAGATCAAGACCAGGCCAATGTTGCCAGGTAAGCTTCTCCCCTCTTGATCATGTTGAATCATGTAATTGCAAAGATGATATTTTGACTATGAAACATGCATGCTACAATACAAACCCTTATTTTATGTAGCACTAGTTATGATATATATTGCATGAACCCTAGCTTCGAAAATATCTCCTTGCACCCGAAGGAATAAATATCCTAGAAATATTAATGGTAGTTTTAGGGCAGAATATATGTATATATACATATATATATGTATAGACCATGGCTTAGCCCCGCAATAGAAGAAACTAGGCTTTACAAAAAACAAGGAATCCTGGAAATCTCTTTATGAGGAGGACTTGGGAAGGACTGTGAGTGTCCGATGGTGTTTGAAGGGACAGTAATGTCTAGGAAAGGGGATGTCTTTGAAAATGTTTTAGCAAAACCAAAAACAAAATGGACCTGATTTGGATTAAAAAGAAGAAGGTGTACGAATGAGGGAATGGTCAAAATGTGTAGCCCGTCGTGGCTGGTTTTAATCCGTGATGCACGGTTATGGTGCGGAGTCTTTCTTGCATCAATCAAGGGCCGAACCTAAGTGCCACTCGTCCAAGTTCATATCGTACGTCCACATGTCCTTCATGGGAAGGACTTAAAGTAGTATGTGCAGATGAGGTAATATGCTTTTGTAGAGAGGTTTCTCCCCGTTGTGGCACGAGGTTACATTTGACACAAAGGTGGAGCACCACTCTATTTGTAGCGCGGATGTGAATTCAAAATAGAGGTGGTTAAGTCCATTTGGCGGGTTCATCGTTAGAGCTACACCAGTGAAAAGTCTCGTTGTGATAAACCCTGCTGGCACACCTCGAGAAGTGTGCTCATGTGGCCATGGCAGCAAGGGGACTTGCATCTTGTGGGTAAAACCGTATAACCTCCGTAGAGTGTTAACATCTATTCGATAGCTGCGTCCGTAGTCATAGACAACTTGGCTAGGCCACACCCTAGTTAGATTGTGTTTTACAACTCAAAGATGGGTTATGACTTTAAGGATGTAAGCATGATGTGCGTGTAGAGAACTTTGTGAGCTCCCTGTGTGGGACGAGGAGTGTGGAAACAAACGAGAACTAGTTCTATAAGGGTGTAGAATAGAAGGTCTAAAGGGAGTAGTACGCCGTACCCGTAGTGGTCAGCCAGCTTGAATGAATATGATAACAGGTGATGTTGTCATGGCTCGGCAAGTTCCAGCTTGTTTGTGAAAAGTGTTTTCTAGAGCTATTTAACTATTTTGAATGAAAACTTACTTTCTCGCACAACATGAGACCTAGGTGAGAGCCAACTGCTTGGCATATCGTCGCATGAATATAGCCGTATTATTCTCCTTGGGGGGAAAGCTTGTGAGTACATTCAATGTACTCACAATGGCTTGTTGATTTGGCCAGACGACGAGGAGAACTTCACGGAAGATCGTAACAACAACTTCGAAGTGTATGGCTCTTGACACACGTTATTAACGATATTTAACCTCTGAGAATCCCATGAAAGGCAAGGTAAAACGATCTTTTCATACAAATTATCGTCTATATTAACCTATTTCCCAAAAGTTTTGGTGCGTCAAATTGTTCCGCGGAAAATAAGGAATTTCTCCCAAAAAACCAAAAGTACTATAAAGACGAAATATCACCGTTCAAAGGAGTATGATAGACCATCGACTGCCGCCCAAAACATATCTAAGAAGCGTCATCGTCTCATTGTCGGACGCCGGAAGGGGGGAAGGCATCGACCACCCTTCAAGATAGGTCGGCTGGCCCTACCCCCTAGGCTGACTGGCCCTGTCCCCTGAGGTCGGCCGGCCCTGATAGTAGGTCGGTCGGCCCACAAAATTTTGCTGAGGAGCTTACCTGTTCACCTGGGTGAATTCGTGCATGCCAACATGCCTCACGGGAGAGTCGGTCACGCCTCCAACGTTCATGCCACCCGAGGACCAAGCATAGCCATTGATTGTGGATCGATCAGCCCTGACTAGGTCGGCTAGCCTAACCGACTTAACTAGGTCGGCCGGCCCTGCCACATGGAGGAAGATCGGCCTACCCCCCTAGGTTGGCCGGCCTATAAAAACCTCTCCCCTCCTCCTCATTTCAGAACCACCACTTCATTCCATTCTTCACTTCAAGGTGCCACCGACTTAACTAGGTTGGCCGGCCCTGCCACGTGGAGGAAGATCGGTCGACCCCCCTAGGTTGGCCGGCCTATAAAAACCTCTCCCCTCCTCCTCATTTCAGAACCGTCACTTCATTCTATTCTTTACTTCAAGGTGCCACCTCGCTTGTAGCTCTAGGTAGAGTAGTGTAGGCGACACCGGAGTCACAAACTAGCTAGGAGAAAGAGTCGGCCTGCGAGCCAAAGTTTCGAGGAATTCCCTTCGGTAACTTGGTATGTATCTGGTTCCGTGTATCCTTCATACCTCGTATGAATATTTCAATATCAATATAGTGAGCATTTGAGTATCTTTATTTGTCAAGTTATATTTTCGCATCTTTTCTCTCTGTCAGACTAGTTGTTAAAGTCACGACCTAGGAATAGGATAATCCTTTACCCTTTGGTAGGTGTGCCGATGGATTAGTCGGGTTCAAACTACTAAGACTGGAAAGTGTAGTCTAGGGGCTAGCTTACTGCTGCTTGGAGTTCGGTTAGCGGAGGCGACAATCTATGCAACCACTCCCACTTTACCTATAACCTACCACTACAGCAATCCTCTCGAGACAATAGCTTTAAGTGTAGCCAAGATTTATCTTCACCTTAGTCAGGGCCTGATTATAGGGGGAACATCCCGAGAGTCTTACGAGATTCACGTCCAACTACACCTCTAATTTTTAGGGTTAGTCGGTGACAAGCGCCTAATCTTGATACCGGTATTCCGGAGCGATTGAATCTTGACCTAACAACTGCTTTAATAGTTAAAATATTGAAACCACTACTACAAGGAATTATCTCTTACCTACCTGTTACTAGACTCCGGTTAGCTGCATACTCTATTAGACGTTACTTGTGTAGGTTGGTGAAAGGACCGAAGGAGCCTACTAGGGGGGGGTGAAATAGGAGGCTAACTAAATTCACTTCTTTTAGCTTAGATTATTAAATTAAGTCTTAGCAGATTGCAAGGTTAAGCTAGCTGTGTGACAAGTGACCAGCACAGGCAATATATGTTATGTAAATTAACACGTAGCTGTCACACAGGTATGTAACACATGTACGTAACACAGGTGAGCTAATAACTTAAAACAGATAAGCAAGACAGATAGCTGTGTAACAGGTAGCTGACACAGGTAAGAGATATGATATACAGCAACTGAGGCACAGCTACGCTAACACAGGTGAAAAGGGATCTATCACAGATAAACAACGTATATCTAATGAGTAACTAAAAAAGCAATATAAGAAATACTCAGAGAGACAAGGTGCTTTTCACTGAATTTCCCTACTCCTTTCAGAGAGGTACATCTCCGTTGGAGAGGCTACTTCGAAGAGATCACCAACATTGAATCATGCTTGTTCTCTGAGTACCTGAGTAATCAGGCCTCTTGCTTTGCTTGTAGAAGTCATTTAGTTTGCAGCAGGTAGACTTCAGATCACCTTCACAGACTACCACTACAACAGAAAATCCTACCAGTGACGGGCCTAAAATGCCCATTAGTGACGAGCGGGCAGGCCCGTCACTGGTAACCTGTCACTGGTAAGTGGTTACCAGTGACGGGCGGCGCGCTCGTCACTGGTAATTCGTTAGCAGTGACGCGCGCACCTAGCTGCTCGTCACTGGTAACAGCGTCACCAGTGACATGCTGCTGGAGCCGCCCGTCACTGATAAGCCCAACTCCAGTGACGAGCTCTCCAGACCGCACGTCAGTGGTACTTCGACCAGGCCTAGCCCATTACTGTATTTATATGTATAATCAGCAATTAATAATTCAAATTCCACAGCAATTCAATTCATATCATATTCAGATCACCACACATATATCACAGTATATATCCATGCAACTTGAAACCACAAACACAATAATATATATGTAGATCGATGTCTCAAACCGACTACGAAAATGACAAGTGTAGAAAGTAACAAGACGTAAATATGTCCACAAGCGTATAAAGTACACAAGTTTGGCAATACACGACCACAAACACAATACATATGCAGTGTTTTTCCCTCCTCTAGGGCCTACCTTGACGCTTTTTTCCCTCCTCTAGGGCCTAGCTGCATGTAGGCGACAGCGTCTTCCCGGGTGTCGAACCAGGGCGATTTGGCGAGCTCGCTCTTGAGCGAGCCGCATGTTCCTCCGGTGGGTCATTGCCGCCGTAGAAAAGCCCGGTATCCAAGACGACATCCTTGTTGATGATATTCGCAAACACATTCTGGTAGCGTGCAAACTCTTGCTTCCAGTCATACGGCTTGTGCTCGAGGTTATTACTCCACTTACGTAAGTCCTCAGCTTTGCATAACGTGTTCCGTGCTCGTACAAAGTCGTCCATGTGGGAGCAGACGTAGTAGCCACACGTCACACTATTCTCCGGCTGCTGTCTGCAACAGAAATCAGTCACGTGTTTGAAGCGTGGAGGACCACTTCTTTTTGCCACAGTTCCTCCCATGTGTGCAAAGTCGAAGAGAGCATCATCCAGAACTTTCTTGAGTAAGGGTGTAGTTTTTCTTCTCCCTTTTCATGGAATCAAAGTAATAAGCCTTGCTTTCCTTCGGCACTAGTACTAAGAGGATCCAGTGGTCGCTGCGCAAACATGTGAACAAACCAATATTAACCCACGAAGTTGGCTACGTGCACAAGCAAAAAGGAAATTTACGAAAGCACAAAGTAGAGAAGGACTTACATGGGATTGTAGGGCACGAGTAGGTAGTCCTTGCCCTTATGCGCTAGCAGCGCACTCACGAGGTATTCTTTCATAATCTCTCTACCTTGTTCGGACCGAACGTTGTTCTCGTGCATGTGATACGGATCTGCTATTCCAACATCGGAAGATTCAGGCGTCTGGTCTCTCTGGCTTGGTACAGCACCCATAGCCTGACTAAGGATGCTTCGAGCCTATAAAGGTTGAACATGCCGAAGATCTCCGCAAACTCCAGATAGAATTTGTCCGCGGGATACTGGTCGACGAAATGGAAACCCTCTGGCACCTTCACCGTGTAATATGAGACATTATTTTCATCAGGTGCTAATTCCACCTGTCGAATGTTCTCATGCAGAATCTTCATTTCGTTTTGGGAGGATGTCGAACTCATCCCTTGGTACCATGGGGTGACCGGGGACATGATAGGCCCACCATTGACGACCCGTTGCTCCCTGTCTTGATTGGGAAGATGCTGGGTAGGTTAAGGATTTTTTTTCAACCTCGCCTCACCCTGTCTATCGTTAGTACCGGTGCTGGCATGTGTCTTCTTCGTCTCTTTTTTCCTCGTACGCTGCGGTTCCAGAGATACGGCCCTCTGACCGGCCATCGCTTCTTTGGCTGCGCCCATGAGTGTGTTAGGAGTCAACTTCGTCTGGGCTTGCTTGTCGTGCTGGGCTGGCGGCGTATCTACAAATAATTGTGCCTCTTCGTCACACGGCATGCCATGCTCCGCGCCCTCATCGGCGCCCTCCATCTCCAGATCCCTATACGATAGAGGTGGGCAAAGACCCAAGGAGATGGTCTTGGTGATGTACTGTGGGTGTGGCTCAGCGACGGTGTTGCGCGATTGGAGGTCTCAATCAACTTTATCGCGTCCTTCGGCCACCTGAGAAAAAACCCCTTGCAGGCTCCTAGTTTTTCGTATCCCTCTTCAGGGGGGTCATTCAAAACCAAGTCCTCGAAGTTGCCGACCACCTTAGTCAACTCCACCCTCGCCAAGTTTGGTGGTAAATCCACACAGTGCATCTTGTTCTCCGACGTTATTGGGTGGACTCGACCGTGTGCGACGGTCACCATCGAACAGAGCACTTGGGCCTGGAGATGGCACGGAGTGATTACCTGCGAAACATATATACAGGTGGATGCGTCGTCGATGTTAGAGTTTGAACAACGAAACCAAGACGTACTAGAACGATTTGCTGAGCCGACGATGCTTACCGTGAGGCTGTCGATTGGATTTGGCGACCCGGGGCCAATGCCCGAGACAGAGGGGCTGCTACTCCTTGCAGCAGTGAAGGGCGGCGGCTGGGTATCAAGATTCAAGGGCGGCGGCTGGTATCAGGATGCATGGGTGGACGTTGTAGTTGCTCATATACAGGCCCTATAGACGTTTCCCGCCACTCCACTCGCGCATCGAATTCTTTATCTTGCTTGGCTTTCCTCCTCTCGCGGGCAACCTCGCGGGTTTGGGGACAATAATCAGCCCATCGAGCCCCATACCCGACGCCCATCACACGGCCACGAGTCTCCAGCTTGCCGAGAGCCTTGTTGATAGGGTCTTGCCACCTATCGCTATCGACAGAGTCCTGGGAGCTTTCAGGTTGCTGGCTTAGCTTTTTCTGCAAGTAACGTCAACCGTTTAGAAACGTACCTTTTCAGAAATTAATCTACGTAGGACAAATAAAATAAAATGGGTTCAAAGGTTACCAGCTCTTCATGCACCTCTTTCAGTTTCTCGTGTGTGAAGATCGGTTCCCCCGTCACTGGGTCAAATTTTGCGCGGGCCCCTCACAAAATCCTTTCCGTGCCCTGGCTGGATGTCTGAGAAAGGGGGTTCTTTCCCAGCCGCAATCAACTTTGCGTCCTCCATGTCCCATTTTGGCTTCTTCCCTGGGTAACCACGGCTGCCGAGTCAGTGGTTGTTGGGGAACGTGCTACGCAAAACAAAAATTTACCGTGCACAATCCACCCCAAGATCACTATTGAGGTGCAGGCAACGAGATCATACCTTCGACGATCACGTCAATGCAGCGGAGAAGTTGACCGATGTCGATGAAGTCCGCAGACTCCCGCAGCTAGGTTATACCTCCCAGCCGCGAGAGCGATCTCCTCGTGAATAGTTCGCCCGATCAAACGCCGAAGTATACGACGTCTCCGAGGTATCCACGCGTACCGGATCAGCGACACCGCGGTAATGTGTGGACCAGCACACAAGAACAGCGGGGATCTACGAGAAGGAGAATCAGCAGCGCGCCGGCAGCTGTACTAGATCCAATCTAGAAGAGAGAGAAAAAGAAGGCTGTGGCCAATCTAGAGATGGCCGGCCTAGGGTTTAGTCCAAGGGACTAGGGGCTGCCTCTGGGGCTGCTTGGGATACCCTTTGAGGTGCCCTGCCCCTCTATTTATAGGGGTTGGGGCAGCTCTCCCTAGGCAGGTGGAGTCCTACTTCAGCAGGGACACCCTGTTGGAGTTGGAGTTCAACTCCACTAGAACCTTCTAGAACCTTCTAGAATTTCTAGAACCTTCCAGAACCTTCTAGAATTTCTAGAACCTTCCAGAACCTTCTAGAATTTCTAGAACCTTCTAGAACCTTCCAGAACCTTCTAGAACCTTCCAATACTTTCCAGAACACTTCCGGACATCACCGGAACCATCCGGGACCTCCCGGAACACTTTCGAGATCATCCGAAACACTTTCAGAACCCTTCTCTCTCGTTCTCCATAAATCATAGCATTCCTAAATGTCGCTAAAACGTTAAGCGTGTGACCCTATAGGTTCGAGTATATGTGGACATGTCCGGAATACATTCCGGTCAATAATCGTCAGCGGGATCTGGACACCCATAACGACTCCCACATATCATCGAAGATCTTTATCGAGCAAACCTTGTATTGTCGCATACAATTCCTTTTGCCTCACGATACATTACACAACCCGAGGCGAGACTTTGACGGTATCCCTGTGATCAACTCCTTGATCACCATACCTAGTTATCCTCGTTACCGGTTTGTACTCTTTTCTCGTTTCCGTATTCCGGTATCCCCGTGACTAACCTTTTAGTCACAATACCTGGCCAGGCGATGCTGGACACCGTAATACCGAGTGGGCCCAGAGTGTATCTCTCCATCGCCGGATGGGCAAATCCCAGTCTTGACATATCTAGAACCACGATATACTTTCTGGTGTACCTGGAAGTCACCTTTATAATTACCCAGTTACGGCGTAACGATTGATGACCCCAAAGCAACCATCCGGTATCCGGGTCTATGATATTCTCATGGTCTAAGGACGCAAGTAAACGTTAACACATCATGAGAAGATACTGACAACGTATTGACGAAGTGATCTCGCAGTATCTCATAAGGGGTCTATCCAACACCATTGTTACCCTAACAATGTGTTCCCATTATTGCCGGCATCCTTGTTACATTAACAATGCCCATGATCAGGAAAACAAGATCATCAACAATACATGAGCTAGTCCAGAGGCCTGACTAGGGATCTGAATGGTGTTTATTATTCCACACATGCAATTAGGTTTTCCTCTGAATCTCATATTCAAGAACCAATGCAATTTTAGCATAGAACATAAACTTAATCATGAACATGAAAATAGAATAATAACAACTTTATTATTGCCTCTAGGGCATATTTCCAACACTCAGTCTAGTATGTCTCACCTTTTCAGGCACAAAGTATCATCGTATACACATGGAGGGAAGATGAAGAATCCGTGTTTCTCTTGAGTGTGACCTAGCTCGACATGTTTGGTACGGTGATGATCAATCACTACTATAGAAGTACTAACAAGAAACGTCTCATTTCAAACGATTATAGGATATGACTGAAAACCGTCTAAGATGTATTGACTATCGCAGATGATTATGAGTAAAAACTGTTTACAATTGAAATCTCAAAAAATTCGCTATCCTAACATCTAGATTTTATGGGCTGCCCTCTCTCCTCCCCTCTCCTGTGCCCAGTGCTAAACCCAACTCCTTTTGAACCCTCTTCCCCTCTCCCCCTCTCCTCCAAATCTGGTTCTCCAAATCTACGGCCGCCACTTCCTCTTCTTTAGATTCTGGCGCTGGTCGGGAGCACCACCGCCACCTTTTTTCCTCCAAATATACGGTGCCAGCGGCACGAGGCGAGACTATAAAGGGAGTAGAGCTGGCAACGAGAGGCAGCCCCAGAGCCACCGCGGCCAACGGCTCGTCAGTGTTATTTTTTTTAAAATCCAAAAACATATGCTAAACTGTACTATATAAGAGTTGTTTATGATCATCGTCTATCTCAGACGGCTCAAAAACCGCTCTCGAGAAGTGGCTGCGTTGCATGTAACTTAATTACCCCTGTCATGGTTATCCGCACGTCATGCTTTGCCATATCTGCAAAGAGCCTATGTACATGGTCCGCAACAAAGTTTCACAAAGCTGGTACACATATGTTGGCGTTGGAGGGTGAATGGAGCTTACACGGCACGATCCGCGTACCATGCCCAGTTCCTAGCTTCCATGAAGGCACCATTGCATGTGGAAGGTAATATCTAGAAATTAAGCTTGGTCACCCAGTCGCTGCACCTTGCTCATCTGGCTGGCAGTTCATGACAGATGCAAGACAAGCGACTGCTTATGCAGAGGCCTGCCGCACTAGCCATACGGTTTCCATTGTGTGACCAGGAGGACGAAACCATTGACCATCTGCTTGCACAATGTCTTCATTAGGCAAATTTGGATGGGCACTCTTAGACCCTGTACAATGCAGGTGCTTAGACAGGTGCCTCAGGAAAAAAACTTGATTTTTTTTGTGAGAGGTGCTTAGATAGGTGCTTAGAAAGGGCGACAAAAGCAAAGTTAAGCACCCGGTGCTAGGCTGGTGCTTAGGGTGACATAAGTGACAGGTGCTTCAACCGGTGCCTAGCAAATAGTACTCCAAGAAGCACAAATAGTACTTCACACAATGCAGCGCTGCATTAGAGACAACAGGTGGTAGAGTAGGTGCTACACGAATATTAAAGCAACTTAAGCACCCATATGAAGCACTCTGCATTGTAAGTCACATATTTTTTGAGACGCCACGCTACTCTCTCTCTTTAAGCACCGGGCTATAAGCACCTTGCATTGTACATGGCCTTAAAGCCTGGGTGCGCCAATGACATGTGACACTGGACCACGAGGACAAGCTCTCGTCGATTGTTGGACCGAGGCTACTGTCACAAAGCACACCCGAAATCTGGAAAGGTTTCGGCAATGTGGCAAATATGGAAGCATCTAAACCACTGCGTCTTTGAGAGCGTCGAGCGTCAGTGGGCAGCTGCGGGTGCTGCCGGCCTAAGCGCTTGATCACAAGTTGTGAGCAGTCGATCGGTCTATGAATTTAGGGAGTTGGGCAGCAAGGTCAATCCGCCGCCCATTGTGTTGATACACCAACATGTACACCTTATATCCGACTATAATAAAGGCTGTGGATTTCTCGCGCTCTGCCCCTCTCTCTCCCCTATTCTAGCGTACATGGCATGCTCTTGGTCACGCACATTTTTGGCCTCGGGCAGGCTCTTGTAGGCCCGCCTCACAAGGACTCTGAAAAACTCGGTTTTAGAGCCTACAGGACCCTTTTTCTCTCTCCTTGCGGCTGGGGGTTCCTGGTGGGCATTGTATCCAAGCGGTTGCATTTCTTCTAACCAGGGCTTCCCAATTGGCGAGGAGGCTGCGACAAGACTTCTCTGCCAAGCACATGTGCAGGGCTACATGCCGCCAAACCACCCGCATGAGGCCACAGCTACGCACATGAGCCCACGTTCACGCTGTCGTGCCCCCGCTGCAAGTAGAATGGCTGCACGCCATGACCAGCGCATGCACCAGCACGAGAACCGGCGTAGAGGACTGCACGCCCATCATGCTATGCTCGATGCGCCATGTTCCACATGCCGGTCCTGCTGCCGCTTGCAAGCGGTGTTGCCATCCCTCGCCTTGCTTGCATGTGGCCGAGCAACATACATGGCGAGGAGAATGAGCACGGCGTCAATGTAAGATGCGGGGAGGCAGAGATGGTGGTGGGAGCCATCATGGGAGAGCGCGGCGAGGGGCAGGAAAATGGAGCGGAGGAGCACGCGGCCTTGGTGACTGGACGGCGGTGGGGCGACGGCTGCCGTTGGGGTGGTGATTTGGGGATTAGGAGAAGAGGATCAGGAGTGTGAAAGAGAGAATAAGAGGAGTACGGTGGGGGCTGGTTAGGTTTAAACCTAATCCGAGCTGGGTCAATTTGGGCCTTTTATTTTACGCGGGCCAAGCAGGCCGGGTGAGATAACTAGGCTTGTGGGCTCCCTTCGAGACATACATGATCTGATGAGGATTCACAAGTTTGACGAAGAATTTAACTAGTCATTGCTTCTCTTGGTGTTCTCCTGGATAGAAAATCGATACATGAAATTATAGCATATAGTACAAATAGTTGTGATCATATTATTTTACCATGATTTATGCCTTTGGATCTAAAGAAACAACTTGATAGGAACAAGTCACATATAATTGTGAATTATATCCATACTCTTTACAAATGAATTTGAAATTTTTGTTTCTAAATTCAAGGAAATAGGTTGATACGACCAAGTCATACCAGAAAAAAAGTAGGCACATGATCTGACGAGAATTCACAGGGTTGTGAGAGAATTTACTAAGCATTGCTTCTCTTGGTGTTTTCCTGGACAAAAAATCGACATATGAAATTATAGCATATAATTGTAGTTTACCAAAAATTGATTGATTATATGACTGTTTTCTTACATGTCCATTTGCATTGAGAATTTCCTCTGAAATTATGGTCTCAAATAATAGTCACTTAACTATGCTCTAGATTCACCAACAACGAGTTAGAGGCTTGTGCGATTGTGTGGCATGCCATCGCTTGAGGCCTTCTAGTTTCTTCTATCAATAGAGATGATACAAAGCTCTCGTGTATATTCTTGAAAAAGAAAGTATAAAAAACATTTAAAATTCATTTAACAAAAATGAACATTTCAAACAAGAAAATTACTAATACTCACTCAAGCTTTTTTACACTTTGAAAGCACTCGAATTTTCATCTATATGATTTTTCTATTATAAATAAGAAGATGTATAAACTCATTGGATAAAGATGTAAGCAACGTGATCTATCAAAAACACTCTGAGATTTTATAGACACTTGCTTTAAATAAAATTTAATTAATAGAAAAGTGTGCCTGATTGGTATTTCGAGTATATATCACAAGAAACAAGTAGACTTTCTACTCGATGTATTATTTCACACTAATAGAAGTACTTGAAAATGTGGTATTATGAAATTTAAACCTGGCTGTGGGGTCTACTACTCAGCTCGGTCCACATCAGCTCGCCTGCTCACATTGTGATGTGTCCTACCTATCTGGACAATGCTGCAACAGTAATCCATTGGTACGCTGGCGCTTGTCGTACGTGCTAGTTTTGTCTAATGTAACTATGGGCAAAAAGATGTAGTTTTACGAAATGAAAATACAAGAAGTGTAGTTTTCTGATAATTTTGCCAACACACATATAGTTTCATGAAATTTACTCCAATACGTACGCAAGTCTTCTTTCTTAAAATAAAATCACGTGCATGTTGGGAAAGTCAAGACTGATCGTTCAACTATTTTAAAAGAAAAAACAGAGTCAATTAATCCTCAATCTCTTAAGTAAACTGAAAAGAGTTACCCAGGATAACTAGAGGCAAACCTGACGAGAATCACTACTATAGAACTAGTCATTCGAGACCCCTCATCACAGGCGGATAAGTAAAATCCGTCTCTGTTATAGTAAATCACATGCGGTTCGCAAAGAAGAACACCTGAGTTAAGTCGGAGAGACGCGAACCACCTGTGATGATAAGATATCACAGGTGGTTCTGTCAAAGAACCGCCTGCAATATGTAGACGACATATCACAGGTGGTTCTCAGTAAGAACCGCCTGTGATGTTGGCCTTATCACAAGCGGTTTTTGTTGAAACCTGCCTATGATAAGGTGTCCATTTATTACAGTCTGCCAGACCGAACTCCTTGTCTTCAATGTTATGTTCTTACACACAGCAGTAGTGGCGGTGGAGCTCTTGCCATTTTTTACCTTGGAGATTGAATTGAGCCCAAAAACTCTAGATTTAGAGGGGGGATATTGCATATCTCTTTCATATTAGAGATCTAATGTTAGTGATTGGTTTAAAAGTTTGATTAATTTGCTAGATGTAATGTGGTAAAGAGAGATAATGTAGATCTAGCTATGTTATGGAAAATTTTATTTGGCTTTCTTGAATTTGAGGCATAAATTGGTTTCAATTAGTATATTGAGGATGTGGCTAGCTAATTTAGAGTAGCCAAATGATATATTTGAGTGGTTTAGATTTTGTGAAAGAGAGATATTTGTATATAGAGATTTGCCCTCATACCACTAGTAATTTATTATTTTAGAATTAATTTATCTTGTCTCGTAAAAGATGTTGTAATTGTTGAAAAGTTGTATGAAATGAAATTTTAAGAATGTTTTGATATCGTAAAAACCCATGTATTAATGGCATGACAAATTAAAATTTTGTTTATGTCATAAATAGATGTGTAATTATTGATAGGTCATATCGTCGTGAATGAAATAAAATATCAGATGTTCTAATATTCCCGGAGTCTCTGAGAATATCACGCTCAACTACTGGAAGGCGCGAACGTTCTCGGAGCCTCTGGGATTGAACTCGGAGGGAACACCGGAGCCTTCAGAAATGTCGGAGCTTTTGAAAAAAAACAAGTTGGACCCTCCGGGCCTGAACTCGGAGGATCTGAGTTCAGCTGCTATTCCCACATGAGAGGAAAGTCGGATGGAACGTCGGAGCCGTCGAAAATATCGAAACTTCCTGAAAAAAAACAAGTTGGACCCTTTGGGTTTGAATTCGGAGGATCCGAGTTTAGCTGCTGTTCCCATACGAGAGGAAAGTCGGATGGACATCGGAGCCGTCGGAAATGTCGGAGCTTCTAAAAATAAAAGTCGGAGCCTCCGGGTACAGCACGAACTCACGAAATCGTTGAAGAAAGGAAAAAAATAAGAAACAAAAGTAAGCACCTATCCAAATTACACACCGTATGCAACCTAGGTATGAATACTAATTCAAGAAATTAAAAAATAAAACAAAAAGGAAAAATGGATATTGCAGGCGGTTCCTTCAAAGAACCGCCTGTAATTCATAGTCATCACAGGCCTCTAAAGTCGGATGGAACGTCGGAGCCGTCGGAAATGTCGAAGCTTCCCAAAAAAAAACAAGTCGGACCCTCCGGGTCTGTCCGAGTTCAGCAGCTGTTCCCACACGAGAGGAAAGTCAGATGGAACATCGAAGCCGTCGGAAATGTTGGAGCTTCTGAAAATAAAAGTCAGAGCCTCTGGGTATAGCACGAACTTACAAAATCATTGAAGAAAGGAAAAAGAAATTAAAAAAACAAAAGTAAGCACCTATCCAAATTACACACCGTATGCAACCTAGGTATAAACACGAATTCAAGAAATTAAAAAATAAAACAAAAAGGAAAAATGGATATCGCAGACAGTTCCTTCAAAGAACCGCCTGTAATTCGTAGCCATCATAGGCCTTTAAGGGAAAATATGTTATGATCCTACTTGTAACTTGAAAACTGGACAAATCGGATGTTCCAATATTCCCGACTTGTTCAGTGCTGCCCCCGACGCCGCCGCCAACCACCCGACTTGTTCAATGCTACCCCGACACCGCCCCCGTCGCCCACCTCACGCCGGCAGGCTGCCCGGCCCCGGACCCGACGCCGCCGCCACCCCAGACGCCGACCCCGCCGCCACCGACGCCCCCGTCGCGATCGACGCCGTCCCCGACGTTGCTGCCCCCGAGGCCCCCCCCAGTAGCCACCGAAGCCGTCCCCGACGCCGACGCCGCCACCACTGACGTTGCCCCCGATGGCCCCGTCCCCTACTTCGCTACCCCGACGCCTCCGCCCGTATCCTCGACACCACCACCCCTTGATAGATTAGCAATCTTGTTTGTGCTTAATGGATGATGGGGAAGCGACATATGGTGCTGCTCATTTTGCAGTAGATTACTCTAAAAAAATTCTAGAGTACAACATTGGTAGAGCAAGCCCATGCTAAAACTTTAAAAAATTTCCATTTGCTAAATCACATCATAGAGGCTAGAGCAATATAACCTTGATAGGCTAGCATCTTATTTTGATTAGCTTCGAGACACTCTGTGGTGCTACACTATATGTTAACAACTGGGGATCGTCGCACGGACACAGGTTCCGTTGACTCTAGAATCGTGGAAGAAGGTGGGGCGAGATCTCCGTAGAGCTGTGGTTGAAGATATCAACACACATTTCGTGATCCCAGAAGAGCTACTGGCCCGCGCCGATGCCGCCGCCCTGAAAGTCACAAATAAAGCTTGGAAGGAGTTCAAGTTTATTCTCCGCCGTGACTTCATTGCAAAGGACGAGGAACCATTCGACGTCCACAAATGGATGGATCGCGAGATGTGGGCCCAATTTAAGGCATCTAGGGAAATAGAAGAATTTAAGGCGAAGACTGTAGCGGCGAAGGAACTGGCGACCAAGAACACTGTGGCGTACCCGGTTTTAAGGTCGGATAAGCCCTTGTGTTTACAGTACCGGTCTCTGGATCAGTAGCCGATACCCACAAGTTTACCTGTGTATCAAAATCATACACGCACTTATTAGAATAAATACGTAATTCGATCTTCCAGATCGAAAAACTATACCTTTAGCCCAACGGCTAGAAATCTTACAGCGGAAAATCGAGCGGTGATGAGCCCATCAATATGCCGTTCCCAACAGGCAACTGACTGGCGGTTCGCCCTAGTTATCGTGGATACCGTCGTCGCTTTCGAACGGTCACCCTTCGGTCTGGCCAAATCAACAAGCCAGGTGAGTACATTGAATGTACTAGCAAGCACTCCGCCAGGGAGTTTATCACAGGTAAATGCATGCAAGGGAATTATCAAGAATTGGGCTCTATTCTAGGTTTCATATTGTGCGAAAAAGTAAGTTTGCATTTGCAGTAAATAAATAGATGTAAAAGCAATTTTAATAAAACATCTCGACGCAGCGAGATAAAGTACCTGCTTGAATCACTCTACCCGCTACAACGGGGAGATCATCTCTCTGCTTTCCGCTACAACGGCAAAGCACGGTATTCGCCCGGTTCCACAGGGAGACACAGCTCACCTCGTACTTACGGGGATACCAACGACAATCACCCGGTTCCACAGGGAGACACAGCTCGCCTCATTCTTACGGGGATTCTAGGATTTGCCCGAGTCCACGGGGAAATCCCTTCTTCACTCTTCCCACTACAACGGGAACTTGGCATGCTGCCCTGTGAACACGGCGGATCGCGTCCTTAAACCCATAACCCAGAAAACTTTTTGGACTTTGAAAGTCAGTCTACTTTAGTGTGGCCCGACCAAGTTCATCCATGACCGCGGACACGGCTATTCGAATAGTTTTAACCCTCTGCAGAGGTGGTACGGCTTTACCCACACGATGTAGTTCACCCTGGGCATACTGCGCGCCGCATGCTACCAGAACTAGTACAATGAGACCCTTCGCCGGTGTGAACCCAGCATGAACCCGTCCGAAGGACATGTCCCAATCCTACCTTGAGTCAGTCTCATCGCTACAAGGAGGTTGGTGTTCCAACTTTGTGGCGAACAATGCCTCGCTAAACCGCTGTATTTGTTCTCTTCGGGGTTACACCACCCCATCTGCACTCTACTAACTGCCCACGGGTTCATGCTAGTTCAGTCCGGGTACTATGTCAAGTCCTTCCCACAAATGACATGTGGCTTCATGCTAGTTCAGTCCGGGTACTATGTCAAGTCCTTCCCACAAATGACATGTGGCCACACGGTAAGACTTGGCCAAACGGCACTTAAGATCAGTCCTTAGATGATCCGAGAAGGACCCCACACCACTCCTGTAAACGGGCAGCGAGAACCACAACGGGCCTTACCTCGCTCTTTAACAAACTCCCTACTTTCACCCTTCATTACTGACCCGGATCAAAAACTTCTCTCTTTTCAGCTTGGTTTCACAAAACCATTTCCGACAAAACATACCAACCCATGGCTATGCTACCTTCATACACCTTCGGACACGATGGTCCGTTCTCAAAAGTTCACCACATAAATATGGGGTGTTGCTATTTTTATTTTGCTAAAACCCTACTTTCACTACGGCAGGGCTAAGAATGTACATATGTGTATATAATCTACCTTAAGTTTTTCGATAATATTCCCGGAGTACGTAGTCCTTAGGGCTACAAGGAGTTCAGGGTCGGACTAGGGTTTTCTAAGCATCGGCATAGTTACGCTACATAAAATAACACTTATAAAACATAGCATGCATGTTTCGAAATCAAAATAACATTTCGTAAACCTGGGTTACAACATGATCAAGGGCGGAGAGCTTGCCTGGCATTATCGGCCGAATATCGACCGCAAACTGGATACGACAACACCGGGGATCCTGCGCGTGAGGTACCGCCACGTCGTAACTACACGTCGAGAAAAACAGCGAATTACCATTGGCGCGGGGAAGAACCAATTAAGAACCATAATACACTCGAGCAACATTTAACCCTGTATTGATCTTAGAAAGGTGCTAGGGTTTTCAAAACTCTTTTGCTATTAGGGTGTAAAAGGTTTCGAAACAAATATATAAATGGAAACTAACATGGCATGATGTATTTTATTGTGACAAGGGATTAACCAAGTTAACCATGCTAAAGGAATATATATATACATATATAACATGCTCAAAAATAAATCGATTCTAAACTTGACATTTAAATAATTGCAAGGATTATGAAATCGGTGTCATTAGATAGTTTTTAAATTTTGGGGTGGACACATGATTAAGGGCGGAGTCAACGGAGCGGCAAGCAGTGGATGCGGCGAAATGCGACGGGTGTCACGGCAGAGAAAGGTGGCACGACAGAAGCTTGTCGCGGCAGGAACGGCCTGCCGTGGCGGAACAACGACTTGTCGCGGCAGTCCGTGGGCTGCCGTGGCAAAGAAAACTAGCTGTGGCAGCTGGCACGGTTTGTCGCGGCAGGGGCGGGGTGGCAGTGGCAACTGCCCTAGGCTGCCGCGGCGAGGAAAAAGGGTGACACGGTACTGCCACGGCTGCCGTGGCGAGGAAAAGGGCTGCCACGGGTTGCCGCGGCAGAGAAATGGAATTGCCGCGGTGGGGAGTCAGCTGCCGCGGCGAAAAATGTGCTGCCGCGGTGAGATAGGGAGTTGCCGCGGTGCTGTCGTGGCGGGGAAAGTTGCTGCTGCGAGCTGCCGCGGCAGGGAAAAACAGCTGCGGCAGGGGATTTGGCAATTGCGGCAGAGGCTTGTTACCACGGGGAACAAAAGAGGGCGGCAGTAATGGAGCTCGGGGACTGCTTGGGCAGCTCGGGAGAGAGAACTAGAGAGGACAAGGGAGCTGGAGGAGAGGCTCAGCTGGGGAGCTATAGCTTGGGGAGGGGAAAGGGAGAGCAACAATGGGGAGCTCATGAAGGGATGCAAGCTGGAGGTAGGGGAAGAAAGAGCTGCTCGGTTGCCATGGAGTTCAAGGAATTGAAAAGGTAGACGAAGCTTGGTGATGGCTCGGTAGAGAGGAAGAGAGAGCTGCTCGGCTGCTCCTAAAAGGAGGAGAAGGGACAGCTCGGCTTGCAAGAACTAAGGAGAAAGGAGAGGTAACTAGATGATGGGGAGCTTGGGGAGGCTTGAATGAGGAGGGAGTTGGAACTCAGCTCGTTTAGAGGAGAGGAGCTATGGCAGGCCAAGGGAATAAAGGCCGAGCAAGGAAGAAGTTAGAGATAGGCAGGGATAGCAGCTCGGGTTTGAGCTGATGGGCAACTCGACTTTGAGAGAAGTTCAGCTGGTGTTGAAATGGTGGAGTAAGGGAGCTTGGGCAGCTCGGCATGGTCTTGCTCAGGTTGATGGGAAGAGAAGGAAGCTTGAGGGGAGTTTGACTGGTTCCTGGGAATAGCTAGCTTGTGTTGCTGTTGTGTGCGCAGGGAAGAGAAGGCAAGGGAGTCAGGGAGGCGTGTTGGGGAGAAGAGATGGGGCTGGAGCTTCTTGAGGTACTCGGGTAGAGTAAAGAAGAATAAGGGGGAGGCAGTGGGGCGGCTTGAGCTGGAAAGGAGTGAACAAAAGAGCTCGGCCAGCAGAGCTAATGGGGAAGAGATTGAGTTCGGTTTTAGGGACGAGAGAGCTGGTCCTTGGTAGCTTGGGAGTGGATGGAAAGTAGAGGGGGGTTGGGGGCTGCTTGGTGAAGAAGATGAGTGAAGAAAAGGGCTTAGCTGCCATGCTTGGCTGCTGGAGTTAAAGAAGGGGTGGCATGAGGGAGAAGAGGGGCATGTGCATGCAGCTTTGCCTGCTGGTGACGTGCTGAGCTGCTTAGGGGAGATGGCAGGGATAAGCAAGAGAGGATGGGGCAGTTGACTGCTGTTGCTGCTGCTTGTGTGGTGCGGCAGTGAAGGAGTTGGGGAGTAGGGGCTGCTGTGGTAGTACTCTGCTGCTGAGCAAAAGAAAAAGGAGGGAGATAGGACTGCTTGGTAGAAAATGGAGTAAAGAAAGGCTTGGTCAGCTGCTGCTGCTGTGGTGGTGAAAATGGCACGACATGGGAGGAAAAAGGGAGCAGTAGGGAAGTGAGAAATATGGGAGCAAGAAAAGAAAGGTGGCAGCAGGGAAGTGGGGCTGCGGCAGAGGGAGTTGAGGAGCTGGTGTGCTGCAGAATTAAAAGAAGGCAGGAGGGGCATGGGTAGCTGGTACTAGGAAAAAAATATATGGCATGCAGTGCATGCATGGCAGGGGAAGAAAAGGAGTGAGGAATGGGTGCTGCTGCTGTTGGATGTATGAGGATAAAGGAGCTCAGTTGGGAGTGCAAGGCAGTCCTTTGTGGCCAAGATGGATGCAGTGTTCAGCACATTAATTTCGCAAGGGAGTTGGCAGCAAGGGAGTGAGGAAAGTAAAAGGAGAGCAGATGTTTGGCAGGTCTTTTGGAGCAGTCAAGCTCAGCTTGGTGTAAATGGAGTAGTAAGAGTAGGAGTTAGATAATTTCTGGGCGTGGCTTGGAGTGTGGCAGGCAATGGCGTGAGGGACAGCAGCTGATGCAACTCAGGTGGACGAATACATGGTGAAGTAAATATCTAAAGTCTCATCATGTAGAGAGATAAAAGGTGACGTGGTAAGTAGAAGAATTAATGGTGAAGATTATATATATATATATACATCTCTTGCTAAAGAGGGATGAAGGAATGGCTGTAGATATTTTCTTGGCGTTGTGGGCAAGTATGGTGAACGGTAGATCAAGTTTTGACCACATTAAAAGGATAGACGGGTCAATGGTGGAAAGATAGACGGTTATTAGGTAGAAGTATAACATGACGGATATTTATCTCCCGTCATGGTAACATGGTAGAAGTGAGAAAGTGTTCGGATGTCATCTGGTAAAAAGAGAGGTAACCATGGTGGATTAGCTGAGGATATTTTCTCGGTCATGTGGTAAAAGGTTTTACCGAGAAAGTAATTTAGGGTTTGGAGTGTATGTGTCCACATACACTTGATTATTTTAGCATATATAGGGTTTGCATGTGGAGGGAGTAGACATGTGCAGTTACGGTGAACTGTGGTTTGATTTCGGGTGCCGATACATGCGTATATACATGCATGGGGTTTTGACGACAGGAGGGGGAAAACAGGGGTGTCGAGAATTAGGGTTTGCATATGTGCGTATATATAAAAGTAGTATATATTGGCACATACTCGCGATAGGTCATAACGAAGTTGGTGGCAAAAGATTAGGTCATTTGGAAAAGATTTAAGATGAGTATATGTTTCAATTCCGCAGAAGTACCGCGGGGCACTTAGCGGTAGGTGTGTTTTTAGGTTGCACCGACGAGGAGGGAGGGAAAAGGGATGCCGAAGGTGTATTCGTTGCGAGATTTCAAGGACGAATGGCCCTGCATGGAGACAAGGTGGAATGTAAGGTTTGAATACCTTGCCGGACAGAGTTCCGACAAAGCAGAGGTCAAGGGAACCGGAACGGTGGTGAGAGGTTTTTGGTTGCCACACTTTAGGGCTTTAATAGAGGCATGATTTGTTTAAAAAGTTTTAATTTGGTGTATTTTATTCAGCATTATCATCAAAAGTTTTTGTTGGTCCTAATTTTCAGGTTTCGGAAAATTGAGGTGTTACAAACACCCACCATCATAGGTTAGGTAGTTCAGGGTATGCACCGAAAGTACGAAAATAGATGGACGAAGAAGAGAGGGCACGCCTAAATGACCAGCCCCCGCCATTTCCCAGCGTAGAATCACGGCACTCACGGAATTGGTTGTACGCGAGGAGGAATCTAGGTGCAATGTCTTCGGACGCCCAATCCTTCGCGAGCGAAGTAACTTGGGAGGTCTACTCTAGATTGATAATATGTCATTTACAATACCTTCCTCTCCGTAAATCCTCCACCTATTATACTATGTGTAGTGACTTGTTCTTCTATTACAGGAGAACCTGTCGACACAATTCTCTCCTTGCGAATTCCAAAGGGAGAAAGATATTCTTACCTAGGCCATCGGCACCAAGGAGCATCCAGGTTGCACGAGGGATACAGGTGTTTACGCTACCTGGAGAGATGGATTCCCAAATGATTTGTATTGATATAGGAATAAGGGCACGGCCAAAGCCAAGCGCGAGGCAAGAGAAAGAGCCGTTTTTACAGAAGAAATCACCACCGCGGTGGAAATGAGGGTCGATGCTCGTCTAAGAACCCTCGAGGAGATGGTGGCCATGGCCTCGCATGGCAACGTACAAATGCAAAAGCAGCCCTGCTACTAACCGAAAGAGTAGCCAAGCCTCCGTCCCCGGTGGTGAAGTTGATCGCGCCATCTCGTATCCTGTCGATGAGATCCTGGTAATTAAACGTCAATCTCAAGTTCCACTTAAAATTCTGTCGCAATCCATGTGTAGCTAATTATTCTATCTCCTACCACATTTTACCTTCAAGGATACGATGTGGTGTAAGCTATTGGTGCGGCTTCTTGACGACGAGCCTTTAGAGGTTGCAACAGGGATGGCATGTCCATCCAATGAAGGTGATCTCATCCACCGTGTCTCGATGGCGCATGAGAATGCGAAGGTCAGTGTGGACTGTGCCTACGACACCTGCAAGTCCATTAAGCTGAAGTTTCCACCAAATGATGAGATTACAAGACTAGGTCAAGCTGAAGGGACTTTCATCCAGTGGCCCAAGAGGGATGTAGTATTGGAAGACTGGCACCCTCCATCTATCGACCAAGCTGAATCATGGGATGTAGACCTACCCGTGATTCAAGAGCCTTATATCGCATGTAATGAGGACACCACAATCGCTACGGTGCCGGTGGAAACCACCTTGACCCTCGAGCTTCCAACAAGGGCCCATTCGTCTCCCGCCAAGTCATCGAAGCCGATCGTTAAAAGAAAATGAGGCGCTAGGTCGAAGACGAAGTTGCTGAAGGAACCACACCTTTACATTGAAGAAGAGTTCCCCTTCGCGCTATTGGCAGATAAATACGTTGAAGGAGAACCATGGCTCAAATCGCCAAAGGCGCTCAATGCCCTCAAAAAATATACCCGCGAGCTGCACGAGTACTACCTCAAGGAGGTCAAGAAGCCAAAGAATCAACGGACCACAACTTTGAAGGTGGACTTCCGTAAGGGACATTTCCACCACGACTTCGAGAAATGTCAGTTCTTTGTGAACTTCGTGGAATTGTGGGAACTATACGGCCTCTGGTCCCTCGAAGTTTCTCTCATCAGATGCTACACACTGTAAGTGTTCGCAATCACGGTCAACATTCGTGTTATACGTACTATATCCACATATATCTAACCCATACCTTCTTTATGTGTAGGATGATGATTGAACAAACCAAAAGGAAACACGTAAAAGTAGGGTTCCTCGACCCATACATTGTCTCAGCACGGATGATCCTAGGTGCGGAAGACTTTGTTGCCGAGTACGTGCTAAACGCCTTACTTGCTCAACAAGATAAGGAATTCATACTTTTCTGTACAACCAGGCGTAAGTATCACACTACCTACTTTACCATCCCAGGCTATTGGTAATTTTACCAAAATAACGTGAATTTACTAACATTGAGACTAAATGCAGAGAGCATTGGATTATTGACGTCCTTATACCACACAATCGAAGGCTCATGTTTATGGATTCATTAAAACGAGCAAACTTTGACATCGAAATACTTGGAAGATTTATGAGCAACTAAGCATATTTCCAACATATACAAACCTACCGTTCACTACTTTTGTGTTGTAATGCCGAAGACAAACCATTTCGATTCACGTAGGTGTGGAAGAGCTATCTGAAGAACGGAGGAAAAGGCGTCAATCAGCCCCTTTTAAATGACAAGGGCTTTAATGTATCTTTCTATACTCAATATGGATTTTCATAAATTGTCGTAATGACGATTTTCAACTACTAACCAATTGTATATATTACTAGTGCCACCAACAACAAGGAGGAACAAGCGTTTGTGGCTTCTACGTTTGCCACAACATGGAAATCATGCTCACTAACATTAGCAAAAATGAAGTCTAGGTTTGGCGCTATTGCGATAAGTATTATCATATTTCTCTTCATTGTAAGTACATGGTTTTAATATACATTCCTATCGACAGTAGAAAGTCATTCCCAAGACGTCATTGGATTTGTCTCAATTGGACCGGATAAGAGAACACATCGCCGTGTTCCTTATTAGAGACATTATCGATCCTTATGGCCAATTCCACGCCTACGACATGGAGGAAGGCGAGTTTGTCTTAGTTAAGAAGTGATATGTATTTCTTTGTGAACTTTTATATGCATGCTGAATTTACTAAGAGTTAAATTACTTTGTGAACTTTGTGACATGAGGTGGATGAAATTGAGAGTTTAATTACTTTATTTGGTGATGTTAATGAGTTTGACGAGAGTTCATTTTGTCACTCAATTTATGTGCATGTATCAAGTTTCTATTATTTTGTCAGGACCCGAAATCGCACGTGAATTAGAGAACAATGTTCCGCCAAAGACTGAGCAACTACTCGACTGGTGACACGGTACCTACACCGTATGCACCCAAAATAGAGTAGTCCGACACCTGACCAACGCACCATACGATTACCAGAGCCGTATGCCTTCACCGTTGGTCAAGCCAGCCAGAAGTAGGCACTATTCAATAAATCACATGTAATTCTAAAGTCCGATGAAGACCTAGCGTCTTTCTCGAGTTCGACCAATCACGATGATTCCGGAGGAGCCCGGCAATGATACACTCACTCCAACCCAGTCTGGAGACTAGTGAGTCGCCCGAAGGCCTGGTACCATTACCCGCACCCTGCCCAGCCGGCCAATGCATCTCAGCTGGCAAGTCGCTCAACCGAACACCATCCTGCTAACCGAACAAGGAGAACGACACTAATTCTTCATGACTAGCCCATACACTTCAATTCATACACGTACGGTGTATGGGCAGCCACATTAACAACTTAATATCACAACAAAACTCTATTGAGAAAGGATTATGAGATAGTATAACACTTCCCATACCTGGGATGAGTACTTAACATACTTACATTGCGACCCGGAAGTCGTTTACATTAAACACGACATTACAAATAGCAGCGGAAAGTAAAAGAGAAAGCCGAGATGGCAGCCCTAGCCATCTCCAAAAGCGCCACAAAAGTAACCCCTTGACCAAGTTGGGCAATCCCTGCAACTAATCATCCAAATCAAAATAACCAGAGTCGTAATATGCTACAATACGAGAACAACCTGCAGGAATGGAATTCCCGAGTGAGTACTTTCGTACTCGCAAGCTGCTAATGTGCTCATTCCAGGTTAATCTTAAACTTAGCATGGTAATTAACATGATAATACGAGTAATTCAACATAACATGGAAAATAAGCTACACAAGCTATCAATTTCAGCATACCATATCATGTTCCGATTTACCAAGTTATCCACATGATAAATCCTACAATCAACCATTCCGATTCAGATCTGGATAAGTATGAAAAACAATCATACTCATCCACATACTATCACATTTAAACCATTCTAGTAAATTCCTAGAGTTGGGTTAAACCACCCAAAGCTCTCATATCACATAATCATCAAATTGCAGGTTTAAGAGCATCGAGACAACCACCACAATCAAATCGTATTATTCTCCCTAAGCCACATAACCTAGGGAGATGCCGAATGGGTCAAAACCGCCCAATTCAACTAATGTATAGTGAGGGAGGGTTAAACCACCCTAGCCTCACGCGAACAAGTGTTCCAATAGGTGTTGGTTCATAGTAGGCCCACTATGACCATCCAGCTCCACTCACTAACACTTGTCGCCGTGGGTGACAGGTACAGCCCTACGACACCAGTATCGGCTAGGTTGACCGCCTGTCGATCCATCAGTAGGTGACAGTACCCCGGCTCTCACATCTCACCTTAAGGGGTTCAAGTGTTAATTCAATCGGTTTAATGGACACATACATTGACCACAACACAAACAAACCCTGCTCATGCCAGTGGTTCACACATCACAATCATCATTCAATCAACCAAGCATAGTAAAAGAATAACCGGAATATTATCAACAAGCGAGCAAGCTTGCCTGGCTGTTCAAGATCGTGAGCTGTTTGGGAATCAACTCCAGTATTACCCTGCTTGCCCGATTCTATCGAAATGACACCCAAAAAAAAGGGAAAACAGCAAAGGGGTATAAATCAAAACCAGCAAGAAATAGAAAGATAAAATGTATGAAATGCATCCTAAGGTGCAGCAGATGCTGTAATGAAGCTAACGCAATTGAAATCATTCAATTTGGATCATTAGAACTTAAGATATGAATTGTTGAAGCATATGAGGGTTGATATAAGGTGGGTTCCAATTAAGGTTGGTATGAAGTTTTAATTATTCATATTTGATCATGTGACCTAAAGGGGCATACTGAATTTCAGAAAATTTCATAAAGGGTATCATGGCTGAGACCTGCATTATTAAATCTTTTGATCAAAAGATGAACTTACAAATAGGAGCTACCTCTTTTCGAAATTATATGCATTTTCTACAAGCTTCGGAAGTGGAAGTAATTGTTAACTATTCCCTGTCTTTTTGTTAGTAAGGAAACCCTAGGTTAAATATTCCCGTCCCTAGCTGAAATTTATTTATGAACGATGACAGGTGCACATGAATATTAGTAGAATAAGCATTAGTGCTTAACTGGATTCTAAAAAGTGCGATCAATACTATAGTGAAGTATGTATACTAACTTATGTTCTGCTATGTGACCCGGAGGTAATTGACTTAACTTCGGTTGGTGCTTAACTACGAACTTAGCATGTGAGCTAAAGAGGTCATTCCTATAGCAGTTAGAGCACAGTTCCGAGTTCATTTTGAAATCATGGTAAGTGAGTTTCATAGTTCAGTGGCTTATTAACTTACCACAATCTTACTTTAAGTGACTGGCTATTGTTTGGCACTGATTATCCCAAATTCTGGTATCACGGTAGGACTCGACCAATTAACCTGAGCACTTACTAATTATTAGCACTCACGTGAGATTAGAGTTAACCAGGGTGACCTATAGAGACTAATTTTACTTAGTTAATAAATTACTTATATGATTAGCTGCCACTACTCTCTAATTGCAGCTTAACTAGCAGCAGCACTTTAATAAGCAGATTGTCACGTCTTAGCTAGTGTATAGCAATTAATTTCAAGTGTGATTATTGGGGACAGTTAAGTATGAAAGTACAACTAAGTTGGATTAATTGGCTGGTGGTCAACTGTGTCAGGAGGAACATCAGCAACAGTTAAGTGTAACAATGTTGTCTTAACCGAACATATCTGTCAATTGTCCGTGATTCAAGTAAAGGATCAATTATGTCACCTTAATTTCTTGAACTGATTAGTTAGCCACCAAAGTGATGTATTAGATGTACTAATTAGCTAATCATCAGAGTACCTAGTTCTTATTAACCGAAGCATGGAGTTGTCAAACAAATCTTTATATGAAGTGATTAATTAGTGATGCTAATGATTGAATCAAGCTGTACCAGCTGGCCATACATTAGTTGATGCATCAATTTAGCTGATTAGTTTCCAATGGCCAATCACCTTGCTTATTAACTAAGTGAGCATGTTTTAACCGGACATGGTCTTGGCATCAGTTAGGATATCCAACAATTAACTTATCTTATTCGGCATCAATGGACAATCGGACAGGTTAACTACTTGTCATTAACTCAGTTAACTCCATCTAATAATCCAGACAGCACAATCATTAGTCGTATTAATGTATATTCATCCGACAAGCAATTAGTAAACATGGATGTATTTGTCGATTGATCAAAATTTAGGTAAGATTCACTTTGGTTATTGTCATCATAGCTCACCGCTAACTATTAATCCTAACCCCAATCGGCTGGTCCAGTCTAACCGTCATTAGATGCTTTGGGAGTCCGGTCAGCGGTAGAACAAAGTTCGTCAGCAACGAGCACGGAAGAAAACCGGAAAACAAAAGAGAGGGAGAAGGGAACGCCGGAGGTGAGCCTCACCCCGACGTCGACAGCGGCGAGAGGAACTTGGTGGCGGGGTGGATCTCCGGGGAAGGCGGTGGTGAGGCGATTAGTCCCATCGGCGGCGGCGGTCCAGGCTCGATGTTGACGAGCTCCGCGGTCAAGGCCCAAGGCAATGGGGCCTTTGGCTTCCGCGGCGGCAATGCCTAGGCTGGAGTAGCTAGCTCCACCGGGGTTGGGGATGGACGCGATGAGGCGGTGTTGTCGGAAGCGGGGAGGTGGAGCTTGGAGCGACCGAGACGGGGAGCGGCAATGGCGGGCTTGAGGAAGAGCTCCGATCAGAGGAAGAACGGGGAGCTCGCTCGGCGGCGCTGCGGTCAACGGGGTGCAGGGAAATTGATGGTGGCAAGACATGAGAGGAAACCGAGGAGCCTGGGATAGCGGCAACGGCGGGCCACTCCGTCGGATGGTGCTGGGGCGGAGACGACGGTGCCGATGGCTGCGGTGGGGGTGGCGCGAGGTGAGTGGTTGGCCAGCGAGGACGAAAACGAGGCGGCAGCGGCGGAGAAGGGCCACCGGCCAGTGGTGGCTGCCCGCGGGAGCCTCGGGGGAGAGGAGCGCAGCCGGCGGGGCAGATTTTGGGGGTGGCGGCTTTTCTTGGAGAGATCGGCCAGAGGAAGAGAAAAATGGGGAAAAATAGATAGGTGGTCCGCTGGTGTGCTACGTGGAGGAAAGGTCCTACAGTGGGTCCCACGGGCGCCGAGGTCCTTTTTTATCATTTTCTTTTTCTCTCCCATTTTGCTTTAATTCTCTGTTTGAGTTGGTTTAATGTAGGAGGGTATTTGATGAATCCCAATATTTACAAAAAGAATTCAGGTATGAACCTTAGAGTATATATATATATATATAACATCCAGAAATTTTATAGGTAAGTATAATGCCGTTTAGACTATCGTTTAGGTGTAAAAGTAAGGCAGCTTAGATTCAGCTTTCGAATGTCGATGGTTCAAGTAATGTTCCAAATATTTTTCATAATTCATGTTTAAGTGTGACGATAAGAATAACTCCTTAATAAGGCACTTTCACGAACCCAGGGGGAAGAGGAAGTTGACTTTATTTGGCTTATTCCAGCTCGGTCCGAGACAAACTGTTCCAGGAAGCTAATTAGCTTAATAAGCCAACAAGTTTCAAAAGACTAGAAATGGGGAGCTTTCATCGGGTACTTAGGACTTGTACAATTATTGGGCTCGAATTTGATTCGCAAGTCTAGCCTCAAGTTGATATTAGGGCATCCTCTAGAGTTCTTTTAATCAGGGTCGTTTCTAAATGGCCTAAATGTATGCACATGCTGAGAGAGTAATCTCTTTATTCATGATGATCTTCACCAATCTCGTATCTTGAGATTTGGGTCATTACATATTTCATATGATTCAATTCTAATTACTGTGAATGAATGAGATATGTGTATGTATTGTGTGTTTGTTTCCTGCTGCTACGCAACAATCTGAAATTATTAGGTATGCTGTTACGACAATCATAGGAGGTTTTTATGGGGAACCGCTTGTGATGACACCCCCATCACAGGCGGATCTCTAAAAGAACCGCCTGTGATGACCTCCCCATCACAGGCGGTTCTCCATACCCGCTCATCTCAGGCGCCTGTGATGACCCCCTCATCTCAGGCGGTTCTTGTAGAGATCCGCCTGTGATATTCCCTCATCACAGGCAGTTCTATAACTGCCTATGATGAGGGGTGGTCATCACAGGCCCTTGCTTACAAGTGGTTTGGGAAACTGCCTGTCTTAGGGTTTTTGAACCGCCTGTAATAAGGTATTTTGTAGTAGTGAATTAAGATTAAAATTTGCTCAACAAGACATCACCGACCGAACTAGCTCCAAACAGACTAGACACATACCATTGAAAAGAACAACACGTTAAGTCTGCCCACAGTCATCACCCATTCCTTCTGATTCGGTGACTCCGATTTCACCACAAACGGCCACCAATGCACCAATCACCTGCAACAGCCGCATCAAGTTCGTGCCGGCACTGCTCGACAAGATAGCTCCGATTTCAGCAATGAGCTTCATAGGAGAAAGTTGTAGGCCTTGCATCGACAAAGCCCATCGCAACAGCTGAGAGCGCCGTCCACCAAAACCACCATTCATGAGTCATCGTCACTGCCATGTTGACCCATGACACTGTAGCTCCGACTTCACCGCATCATGTGAAAATGGTGCGCAGAGAAACCCAACAACCACATCGGACTGCCAACGTCAATAGTCATGTCGCGATCCAACTCCGCTCGCCTCCATCGTCGTTGCCGCACGAATCACAACGCTAAAGGATCTAGGGCATCCGCCCTTACATCCATGTGGAGAAAGCCGCCAACCACCACCCCCCCCCCTCAGTTGTAGCCAGCCTACAGAAACGCAAAAGCACCGCATCATCCGATCCAGGAGGAGTTAGATATGAGGTTTCCCCCCAGAGCCCAAACGTCAGGGAGAGGAGTGGAGTGCAACACCACAACAACAGCTCTGAGGTAAACAGTGCTCACAGACGTCACCATCGCTGATTCCACCCAAGGCTGGAACAGAGCTTTCACCCGAGGTTTACTTTCTTTCTCCTCCCATCCCCAGCCTGTTGCCTCCACTTCAACGGTTGTGCCAAATCCGCGGCCCACAAGACGTAGCCAACTGTACTAGCCGAGAAGCTGCAGCCCCGCCACATGGCCATCTAGCGTTAGCGCCACTCCAGATCTGGGCTGGCCTTGCACCGCTTATTAGCCTCTCCACACACTCGAAACTGCTACTACACGTGGTGCCTCATCAGCTAACGCAACCGCCTGCACCTTGCACCAGCGAATTGTCCGGTGCCCCTACGTGTCGTGTCGTGCCTCACCCCGCAGCCACACGAGCTCCACACCACCAGCCAAAACTCATGTCACTAGCCCCGAGCCGCATGAGCTCCACTAGCCTCCAATTGCATGACCTCACCAACCCGACGTGGCCAGCCATCGAGCTCCCTCTAAATCAATCCCCCGAACCAGATCTAGTGCAAGAAGTCCCGCCCACCTTCAGTAGCGGGGCCTACCACCACCATGACGGTCAACGGCGGTGAGGAGGATTGAGAGGGGGCGGTCTATGGTGGCGACGGTGGTGCCTCTCGGGTCTCCCTAGCTCGAGCGACACGATAGGGTTTTTGCTCTACCCCGAACAACACAAAATAGAAAAAATCTAATTGGAACACGTTCCCACGCTTGTCTTACACAGTGGCACATGCTTCGGCCATTGGATGCAAGTTGGGAGGGTGAGATCAAACTGCATGTGGCAGCATGAAGACGAAAGAGATGACATTCATTATTGTTGAAATTCAAAAAATTTAAATGTTTTGTAGCTCAAATCGTTTATCCGATTTATGATCCATTTTCACCGTCAAGTTCGTCTCGAAGGGCACAACAAAACTAGATCTCATATGTGAACGTTTTGACAACTTTTTATTGACCTCAATCATTATCACGTGGTAATATATTAGTTACCTATAATTAATAATTAGTTATCAAGTGCAGACACTATAGCATCAAGTTGTTGAATAACACACCCACCTCTATTGTAATTGATATATTTTCTTATATGACTTCTCTACCTATCTGGACTTACTAATATAGTTTGAAGGTTTTTTGTTTCATTTTTTCTGGACAGGGTTTAGAATTATGGTCGGGAAGGCTTTATTACATGTTGTTAACTAGGGAAGATGGACTTAGAAATATAGCAGAAGTCACTATTATGTCATGATAATAACAGGTAAAAACCTGATAACTACGTGAAATAGTCCGACAAAATGTGCGCCAACACTATTGGCCATAGAGATATGTGTGAAGAGAGCTAAGCAGTATTATGGTGATAACTAGAAAAAATTAGCTGACAATTACAATGATACACGCGGATAATTATGCACTGACACTATTTGCCGAAGGGTGAGCTTACGTATTAGTGCACCAGGGTATGATAATCCATAAATAACTAGTTGGTAACTCTCCATTAGTAGTTTGGTAAATGAACCTGATAACTACTCGGTTTAAAAAATGTCAAAACATTTTCAAGTGGGATCTAGATTTGAAGCTCTTGTCACGACGGACTTAACAACGAAGACAAATCTTGGATTGAGTAAATGGTTTGAACTATAAAACTATTTGAATTTTTAGATTAGAGAGAATCTTGATGGTGTCAACAATTTTGCACTTACATGTATATATGCAAAAGATAATAACTTAGGGCTCCCACTCATGTCTCTAACAACGATAATGGAGATGCAGTGTACGGGAGGAGAGATGATGGGCGCCGCATGGTAAGACGTAGTAGCGCAAGCCCTAGTATAGTCCAGTTCAAAATAAATACACAGAATATATGCATATGCACAAGAACTCTCTGTTTTTTAATCTGTATGCGCCCACACACTACTACAAAATCGTCCATACGAGGCGCCTTATCCAAGGCGATTAAGTAAAAGCGCCATGAATAACGTATGTCGGAAGCGGTTAATACCTAAAAACCGTCTCAGATAACGAGTTTGGGAGCAACCGCCCGGATAACGACCACATCCGAGGCGGTTAGAAATAAGTAACTGCCTCCAATGTTATCCGAGGCGGTTACTTATTTCTGACCGCCTCGAATAATAGCCATATCCGAGACGGTTATATACCAGGGGAGAGCTTGTAAATGCTAAGGGACCTACACTGCGATAGTCTGTCTGCTGAGTCAGAAGGCTGTCGAAGGTTCTTTCCTTATTAGGTTTCAGAGGTTGTTGTGCGCTGAGGGAATGTCATGTGCCAAGACCGGGCTGAGTAGTGTGGCTACGTCAGTTAAGGGTTTACCTGTGTGTGTCTCCGGTGACACAGGTATCGGTCCGCCTGAGCCGGTTATAGTTGAGCGGAGTGATTGGCTGTGTCACCGGTGTCTGACACCGGTGATCCACTCAATCCTACGTGGTAACAGTGTAACGGTCAGGTGCCTGTGGACCCTATAAATAGGGGACCAGGGGAGGTCGTCGACCTCAACCTTGCTCAACCCAGAGAATCATATTCGACCGTTACAAATCCTCTCACCTTCGAATAAAAGCCAAGTTTCCTAAGTGTCAGTTCGGGAGAGTTAGAGTTCTTGAGCAAAGAGCATTGGTTCCTCCAAGAGTTGTTGCTGCTGAATCTGTTACTCTTCGAGTGTCTACTCCTAGACGGGCGTAAGAGTTGCTGGTATCACCCAAGCTTGTGTGGATTGAACCAGTAGTCTGTGAAGGTGATCTGAAGTCTACCTGCTGCAAGCAAAAGGAC
This sequence comes from Stipa capillata, assembly GCA_019208055.1. Taxonomy (NCBI): domain Eukaryota; kingdom Viridiplantae; phylum Streptophyta; class Magnoliopsida; order Poales; family Poaceae; genus Stipa; species Stipa capillata. The sequence continues at coordinate 33,426 of JAGXJF010003334.1, forward strand.
TTCCACAAGCAAAGGAAGAGGCCTGATCGTTTAGGTACTCGGAGAACAAGCACGATTCGGTGCTGGCGATCTCTTCAGAGTAGCCTCTCCAACGGAGACGTACCACTCTGAAAAGAGTTGGGAACTTCGGTGAAAAACACCTTGTCTCTCTGAGTTCTTGTTTGTATTGCTTCCAGTTACTTGCTATATCTGCATGCTTGTGTACTGTTAGATATATTCTGTTTATCAGTGATAGATCACCCTTTCACCTGTGTTAGCATAGCTGTGTCACAGTTGCTGTAGATCATATCTCTTACCTGTGTCAGCTACCTATTACACAGCCATATAAATTGCTTATCTATTTCTAAGTCATTAGCATACCTGTGTTAGCCACCTGTGTGACAACTCCATGTTAATTTACACATCTTATACTGTCTGTGCTATTCACCTGTCACACAGCTAGTTTATCCTTGCTTCTAGCTAAGATTTAATTTGATTAACTAAGTTAAAAGAAGTAAATTTAATTAGCCTCCTATTCACCCCCCTCTAGTCGGCACCTTCGGTCCTTTCACTATTTGCCGGCGATTTTTCGGTGGAGAAGCTACATTTGAAAGAGTAGTTGGAGATAATACTTCCTTGTTGATTAGCAAAGGTTAGTGTTTAGTTTTTGAATCATTTTATCCAATAATTTGGTGATTTTGCTTTGTTTCTGGACATTGAGAATATTCAATTATATGATCATAATTAGATCGATGGAGATGTTTGATTTATCGTATGGTTGAATGCATAGAAATTTAGTGCTAAGGTATGCAAATTTTGAAGGAATTTTGTGGGTAAAAAGGAAAAAAATAATGATGGATTTATTTTTGTGGCATATTTAATTTTTATATGCAAGAAGTGGTAATTTGGTTAGTTATACATTAGTAATTGAAGAGAGTCGACGCATATAGGTTAGTTATATTAATTAGTCAATTAGTACGGTTAGTTAATTATATTAGTTAGTTAGGTTACTAATTATTTTTAAATTTTGGTTAGGTTAGTAATTGAAGAAATGTTAAACTCATGTCACGAAGTCGATACACTTCATATTTTTAACTAAAATTTCAACTTTCCACATGCACGGCTTAGATGGATTGATCGTGGATGTACGGAGCTCGCAACACAGAGGTGTATAGAGATGGAGTGAGAGCATTTATGGCAGTTGCCGAGGCGTACATGTTGAGAGAGGGTAGAGCTGACACGTATTGTCCATGCCTAGATTGTGGTAACGTAAAGATTTTTGAGCTCCATCATATTGAGTACCACATCTTCAAGAGAGGTTTTATAGAAGGGTATTCAACTTAGACCAAGCACGGTGAAGATTAAGCCATAGTATCCGATGATGATATTTGTGCCGATGAAGAAGCAACCGATATGCCATTTGATATCAGTTGTGATTCAAACCATGAGATGTCCGATGATCTCGACTCGATGCCTGAGCTGGAACAGATGTTGCGTGATTTTGAAGGGCACGAAACCGACAGAGAGTACCAACAATTCCTAGGCTTGATGGAGGCCTCGGAGAAACCACTATTCGCAGGATGCAAGGCTAAGTTCACTTTGTTATATGTCGTGCTTGAACTATTGAAGCTGAAGGTGAGCAACAGCTGGTCCGATAAGAGCTTCAACGAGTTGTTGGGCCTCCTAGGTGACAAGCTTTCCGGAGGGGAAATGAGTTACCCATAAACACATACAGAGCCAAGAAGGTGCTTTGTCCCTTGGGACTGGAAGTTGAAAAGATACATGCATGTCGGAACGACTGTATCCTATACCGGAAAGAGTTTGCGAAGCTACATTCATGCCCTGTGTGCAAGGCTTCTCAGTACAAGGGTAAGATTGGAGTAGAAGGAGCTGAGGAATTCGTCGAGGTGACGAAGGGAACTCCTGTGAAGGTTGCTTGGCACCTGCCTGTAATCCCGCGCCTGAGGCATTTGTTTGCAAACCCGAAGGAAGCAAAACTATTTCACTGGCATGCGGACAAGTGGAAGACATCCGATGGAAAACTAAGACACCCTGCTGATGCTATCCATTGGAGAAACATCGATAGGAAGTATCCTCAATTCACTGCGGAAACTAGGAACGTAAGGGTTTGCGCTGAGTATGGATGGAATGAATTCATTTAGCAACATGAGCAGCCGACACAGTACCTGGCCCATACTTCTCAGTATGTACAACCTATTTCCCTGGCTTTGTATGAAACGGAAGTACGTTATGATGTCCATACTTATCGCAGGGCCTAAGCAACCTGGTAACGACATCGACGTGTATTTCCAACTGTTGATGGATGATCTACAAACACTGTGAAACACAGGAGTGCAGGTATGGGATGCGGACAAAAGAGAATACTTCACTCTGTGGGCCATGCTGTTCTGCACAATCCAAGACTTTCCCGCTCTCGGCAACACCTCCGGTCAAACAGTGAAAGGACACAAAGGTTGTGTCATATGCATGGAGAATACCGTGAGCCTAAGTCTCAAGAATTACGGGAAAGTCGTGTACATGGGTCACCAGCGGTTCCTGCCTATAAGGCACCATTACCGAAGGTGGAAGTCACAGTTCAACGGGAGAACGGAGAACGGTGCGAAACCAAGGCCATTAAGCGGTGTAGAGGTATTCGAGAAGGTTAACGATGTCAATGTCGTGCTTGGAAAGGGTCGAAAAAAAAGGCCGCAGATGAGTCCACATACTGGAAGAAGCGATCAGTGTTCTAGGACCTACCATACTAGAAAGATCTAGACGTCCGGCACTGCATCGATGTGATGCACATAGAGAAGAATGTTTGTGACAGCGTGTTGGGTCTACTGCTAAACATGAGGGACAAGATGAAGGATGGCGTTAAGGCCCGACTTGACATGGTTGATATGGGAATCAGGCCCGAGCTAGCGCCTGTACTTCTGCCTAACGGGAAGACATACATCCCCCCTGCCTGTTACACTTTATCCAAGACTGAGAGAACCGAGTTTTGTAAGTTCTTGCATGGTGTGAAGGTTCTGTTGGGCTACTCCGCCAACATCAAGAGGCTCGTCTCGATGCAGGACTTGAAACTAATCGGCATGAAGTCTCATGACTGCCATGTTATGATGACACAGATGCTCCCAATTGCAATCAGGAATATTCTACCGTCTAACGTCTGAGAATCAATCACCAACCTGTGCTTCTTCTTCAACAAGATTTCACAGAAGGTGATGGACGTGTTCAAACTAGATGATCTGGAGTTAGCGGCGGCGAAGACTGTTTGTCAGCTAGAGATGTATTTCTTCCCCGTCTTTCTTCGATATAATGATGCATCTCATCATCCACATTGTGCACGAAATCAAGATGTGCGGGCCCGTCTTCCTTCGGAGCATGTACCCGTTCGAAAGATTCATGCGAATCTTGAAGCACTACATGCGAAACAGGTATCGACCGGAGGGAAGTATTGTCGAAGGTTACGCTGCAGAAGAGGTTGTCGAGTTCTGTGTTGACTACATGGAGTTGAACGAACCGATTGGCCTGCCACGCTCTCGGCACGAAGGCAGGCTTGATGGTGTTGGGACCATCGGAAAGAAATCAATAACAGCCGATCAAGCTGGACATGCTCTTACCCATTTCACGGTGTTGCAACACACGACCGCCGTTGCCCCGTACATGGACGAGCACAAGGCAAAGTTAAGGCAAGAGCATCCAAATAGAACCAATGCGTGGAGGACGAGAGAGTATAACAAAGAATTCAACAAGTGGTTCAAGGAGCGTCTTCGTTTAGGTGCCTCTAGCACATGCTAACTTGGTATGCGAAGGGCCCAACATTCGAGGTCGTCACTTGGCAAGGATATGACATTAACGAATACACATTCTACACGAGAGATCAAGATAAGAAAAGCACATTTCAAAATAGTGGAGTCCGCTTAGAGGCTTCTGATATGAGCGGTAAACGGAGCTGATACTATGGGTTCATCGAGGATATTTGGGAGTTGGACTATGTGTACTTCAAATTTCCATTATTCCGGTGTCATTGGGTCAATCTGCAATCTACGAAGGTCGATCTCCACGGTTTCACAACAGTAGACCTTAAACGTGTTGGATTTAAAGATGACCCATTCATTCTAGCCAATCAAGCTCACCAGGTGTTTTATGTGACCGACCCGACGAAGAAGAATTTTCATATTGCCCTACAGGGTAAAAGGAAGATTGTGAGAGTTCAAGGGTGTGGTAGATGAGGACGAATACAAGGTCTTTGAAGATGCACCTCGATGCAACATAGCATAAGAGATGCGATTACCAATGAACCTAACGAAGCATGGTACGCATGGCAAGATCATCAAGAAGGACTAGAGTTTGAAGAGGAAATGCCTCGCAAAAAGAAAAGGATGAGGAAGCGAAAATAATTTGAGATTACCGATGAACCTTTTTGAGAAGTGTTGATTTTGTTGGTTGAAACATGCAAGAAACATTTATGTGCAAATGGTGATATATATATATTTGGGATGTTCATGGTAAAGGTTGTAGAATTGTGCTGTGTGCTGTCAGTTCTGAAATTATCAACTGAATTGTGCTGTCGCCTGAAAGTTCAGAAAACAGAACAGAACACTTGCCTGATAAAAAGTATCCGAGGCGGTTAGAAGCTCAAAACCGCCTCCTTTATAGACTATCTGAGGCGGTTGGAGCCTAGCAACCGCCTCGGATATCTACTATCCGAGGCGGTTGGAAGCAAGAAACCGCCTCATGTGGCGTGAGGCCGCTACCCGGACACGCCGCCCGAACCATCGGTACCCTCCAAACTAACGTCTCAAACTTAACGGCCCATGTCCACTAGTCGCCCATGTCCTCCTCTTTGTATGGAAAAGCTTATGAAAGCCTATCTATTATTTAGTAATTTTAAAAAACCTAGTTTTTAAGGGGTCCGTAATTGTCACAATTGCTCATTGGTCTTCACCTCAAGTGCCTTTTCAAATGAGTTCAAGTCTGCCTTCGCTGATAAGCAAATTCCATTGGAGTTTCCAGCCGGGATGACTCTTTGGATGTGACGAGTTTCTTTGACTCAGAGGAATTTCAAAGGATCATTGGAGGATTCCTAACCTCATGAATTTTTTCTATTGTGGTTGTTTGATTTGTAGGGTAATACACCTAAAATAATTTTTTCATCCTTATTAGAATGGAGACGAACTCCTCGCCGCCCTCCCTTACGATATCGTCGTCGGGGTCACCAAGACCGTCGACATCGTCAGGAAAGGGTTCTCGCAAACCAAGGAAACCATCGGGGAGGCCGAAGGGCAGATGGGTAGTTGAGAGATTGGATCCGGTGACCGAAGTTCCTGAGCCGGAAGAAATCCGGAAGAAGTGGCAGACGTTATGCGGGGTGGTCGCCCGTTCTAGGGTTAGGATCAGCCTCGCCGATTGGGGTGAGCTGACACGGGAGGAGCGGAGGTCCCTATTTGACGAAGTGAAGGGCTCATTCATGTACCCGGAGGAGGTGGAAGCCGATTTCTTCCAAGCTACTATATTGACGGCTGGGAAATGTTGGAGGAATTTCAAGCACAGACTGGTGAGGGACTATCTCAAGCAAGAGAAGTCGCCTTGCCAGGCATACCCGGATATCTCCGAAGAAGATTGGGCAGAATTCTACTCCTTGAAGTCGTCCGAAGAGTTCCAAGCAGATAGCCAGAAGGAGCAAGAGCTAGCGAGGAGGAACAAGCACCCGCATTACCTCGGCACCTTAGGGTACGTCGGTGCTAAGAAGAAGTGGGCAAAGGAGGACGAGAAAGCGGAGAAGCACGGACAGCAGCCGGTGTTCTCGGATTTCAGCGACAGCCGCATCCGGGACTGGTGCAGGGGCGAGGACGAAGGTGGATCCTCGTGGTCAACGCGTATGGCGAAACCCAAAAGACGAGGAGGTCTATCAGAGAATGGTAGGGCTGAATGAGCAGGCATCTCAAGGCTCGTTTGTGCCAAGTCGGGAGAAAGACATACTCTCTGAGGCCATCGGCACCAGGGAGCCCTATGGACGCACTAGGGGTTTCGGAAATATGGCAACATGGGGCAAAACCTTCACCGGTGATACGCAGGAGGCACGTCGGCAGAGGAAAAAAGCAAGAGCCGAGCAGATGAAAGTAGAGATACAGTCGTCCCTTGAGGCGCAATTTGAGGAAAGAATGAAAGCCATGGAGGAGAGGCTTTCAGCACAGTACCTGCAAGACAGGGCGCCAGTCGCAATTAGCTCGGGTGCCCGCCGCAGTAGCTGCGCCTCGGGTGTGGACGATTGTTCTCCCATCGACTAAATTGGGAGTCCGATGCGGTGCAAGATGCAGATACAGTTCGCTACGACGAACTTCGCAATGGACGCCGCGTACAGTCAGGTGTGACCATCTCTCCTGGAACGGTGTTACACGGTGTCCCGTTAACGCCAGGTTTCGCGCGAGTGCAAGTCGAGTCAATCAACCCGACCTTCGCTAACTGTCCCTTGCCGAACGCGCGAGAATCTGATGAGATGCAGTTGCTAAGCGACGCGGTCGGGTCGTTCGTCCAGTGGCCAAAGAAGGACATAGTCCTTGAATCAGCACCGAGCGCACAGTCTGTTCCTCCATGCTCGCCGGATCTTGGGATGCTAAGGTTTTCACCTGTGGTTGCTCGATCTCCGCCGGAGGTTTCAAGGTAGCTTGCCTTTCCTCAGGCAGTGCCGACAGTACCATATGTTGAGATTTCTCATCGTTCGCTACCCCCTCAACTCTCGGTAGTACCACAAGTGGAGAGCTCATGGCCAAGTCGTGTTCAAACGAAGAGTCAAGATGCCACATCTAAGCTGAAAGTATACAGAGCCAAGAAGTCTACTTCAAAACTGGCGGATGATATTGAATATCCTTTGGCGGAGCTAGCTCGCCAACACGTGCCGGGACAACCTATGGTGGACGCTAACGTGAACCTGGGCATAGCCTGTTGGACGCATCGCCACTACTAATGTCTAGTGTTTAATCATGCTATTCGCCCTGAGTGTAAGCCTCATGTTTTCAGAGAGGGCTGAAAACCATGGCAATCAAACAGTTGGAAGATATGGACATCGCCCAGATCCGGTCGCACATCGCTAACTTCCTAAACAACGAGGTCATTAATGCCGAAGGACGCTTCAATTTCTCGGCGGCAAGCTAGGAACTTAGGATTGCGATTAGTTAGATCATTACTTAGGTTTCTAGTTAGGTCATTAGTTATGTCATTAGTTCGAAAGCATCAAACTTTGTAGTTATCTATCCAACTTGTGGTTTGAAATGATAAGTGCACTTGATGTTTTTAAATATCTTGTTCATTATTCCTTTCAGTGCTAACGCATAAATGGGTGTGACATAACTATAACTTTTTCTTGTGAATGTCACTGTTTTACAAATGAGACTTCTTTATCAATAGATATCGTGTATGGAGGCTGCGGCGAGTGGCTCTATTCATGTGAAGACCTTAAGATAGGTTTACTTTTTTGAATTTGATCAATATCGTCACTGTGATTTGAGTATATGTCACAAGTGAACAAGTTTTGTAATATTATTTATATGCGTATGGTCGTGAATGTTTGAAGTTTATGTCTTGTGATCGATGGAAGAATGAATGATTGAATAGTATGCTATATAAATCTGTTGTATACGTGCTGTGCTATATAAATTTGAGTATATATATGAACTGTTTGCTTTTTCAGGGATGCTAGTAAATCAGGCAAAATAATGTCTATTTAAAAACATATCCGAGGCGGTTGCAATTTAACAACCGCCTCGAATATCTTTACGCAACCATCTCGGATAAGCTCTTGTCGAAGGCGGTTGAAATGCGTAAATTGCCTCGAGCTTATCCGAGGCAATTGCGTAACCGCCTCCGGTGCATGCCCCCATATCCGCAACCACTCTGTGGAGGCGGCTACTATAACTGTCTCGGATGTGCTATTTAAACCGCTTCGGATATCGATTTCTGTACTAGTGACAGGAAGTCAACAACTCTGCTATGCATATGGCGTTTCTCGTAACGACAACGTTTGTAGGACGCACCATAGCAGTTGAGATTCAGCAACATCAGGACCCACATGGCGGCCGGGAGATCGATTCACGCCATGCCATCGTGTGTAAACCGTACTCCACTATCGTACATGCTCGTACTTCCGTATACACGATGGCGTCATAAGAGGAACGTAGCTACCTAGCTTCAGTAACCATATGCATGTATCCCAATCACTGCTACGTGTTTAAGGTGCATGCATGCGCGCGTGCGTCATCTACGTATCCCTACGACACTAACCTTGAAAGTCGCATGCATGCATGAGACCGTTCAAATGGCGCCGCCGCGCTGCGCCCATGTGTCCATTCGCTGGCCGGCCGGCGAAGTTATTAACTGCGCGGTGTTCAACCCAAAGCAGCGCAGCCTCCGTTTCCCGAGCAAGTCACACGCGCGCCGGCCGGCCTGGTAAATTGGAGTGCCAACGGCCGGACTGGTATAAATACACCCGGTGTGAGTCAAGGAGGAGAACAAGAACAACTCGTCCTAGGTTCCTAGCTACTCGATCGCTTTCGTTGCCAAGGGTTAGACTAGCTATTAGCCACTTCAGTTGTTCAGAGAGGCTCGGAGCAAGGAAGTTGAAAAGGCCATGGCGGGGTGCTTTCAGCTGCGTTCAACTGCTGCGCCAGTTGTTGTCGTTGTCGGCGTGCTCCTCCTCCTAGCTAATAGCGAAGGTAATCAAGATCTTCTTGCATGCTTAGCATTGCTATTACCGGTGACATATCTTGGCTATCTTAGCTTTGATTGGCATATATGTTCATGCATGTTAGCTAGCAAGTGAAATGGATGTCCACCGACTCTCTCACGATTATCTTCAACTCCCTTGATCGTAATCTAGCTAGTAATTTTGTAACCAAATACATGCGCATGCAATCATGGTGTCGCTTTCCACAAACCATCGTATACTTAATGTTTTTATGCAACTTTCTGTAATGACTAACCAAATGTTAATTAACTTGCCTACCGCGCGGGCCAGCTGCTGTTTCCGACGTCGGTGCATCTTCCTCCGCGTTGCAGCAGCAGCAGCGTCAGCTCAACAACAGTAAGATCCAACCATCTCTATCCCATCTACCAAAACATGCTCCATTATGTACGTACATACGTGCACTTCATATCCTGACTGCTTGTGCATGCATGCATGGATTCATCAGGCGGCGGCGGTGGCTACTGGCCGGAGCGGACGGCTCCGGACGGCTGCTCCGAGGAGGACGTGGCGGTGTACCAGAACAACGCGCCGCACCTGTCGAGCGGCATCCCGGCCTACAGCGTGGAGGTCATCAATGTCTGCTCCGGCTGCACCGTCTACGATGTCCACCTCGCCTGCGGCCACTTCGCCTCCACGGAACTCGTCAACCCGGCCCTCTTCCGCCGCCTCGGCTTCGACGACTGCCTCGTCAAGGACGGCGGCGCCATGGGCCCGGGCGAGACCGTCGCCTTCCAGTACTCCAACTCCTTCGCCTACCCGCTCGACGTCGCCTCCGTCGCCTGCAACTAGCTAGCTGGAGGCTGCCGCGCTGCCGGCCATCGCCATGCATGCATGGTGCAAGGCTGCAAGTGTATGCATGATGTAGGAATCTATCTGTCTGGTTGCAAATAAAAGTAGTACTACTACATAAGTTTGGTCGGTTGTCTCATGCTTCGTTTTGGAATTACTGGTAGATCTACGCCCAAGAATATATGAGCCTAGTTAAAATAAAAGTGATGTTTTCGTTCTAACATTGATTCAATAAATCATTAAATGCGTGTTTGATGCATGCTCAACAAATCATCAAACGGTTGTCAACAAAATCTGACGTGGCTGGAGAAAGATGCATGTCCTTACACTTAGTACTAGACGTATTTTGTTTGGTTAAGATAAGACTTTGATCAATAATATAATATGTAATTTATATAAGTACAAAGTCATAATCATAAGTAAGTACTTTTAAATAAAAATATAATAATATTAATTTTCTGTCACGTAAACTGTATACTAATAAAGTAATTATTAGCCAAAGTTTTATCTTAACTAAATAAAATATGTCTTATATTTTAAAATGGAGGGAGTAGATGATGTAACAGACACTGGCAGTAGAGATAGCAATACTGTCTCTATGCTCCCACAAGACTTGGAGCATGCATGCTTCATGTAGGCCCAACTACTCTACTAAAGCTTTCTTAGCTATATGCGTACATGTCATATATATGTCATATACGGTACATATATATGTATGTATCCGAGCGAAACTCTTTTCTAACGTGCTCGCCACATGCAGTGCACATAATCACCGTTGAGCATGCATCAAGATTTGTGCGTATAGCTCCTATCCTCATGTATTCGATTGTATTTCATCATATTCTTACCTTTTTTGTGCACTTCACCTAATATGTCCCATCCACCTTTCTGCCATCTCTCGTCATTCCCGTGAATCTCCTCCTCTCATCTCTCTCTTCCGGTCACTCGCTTCTCCTCTCACCGCGCCTCCACTTCTCCTCTCCCCACGCCCGTGCTCTGCGCTCCACCCCCCGAGCTCCGCTGCGAGCTCCCCGAGGCTCCGCCGCCCGTCCCCGAGCCCCTCCGCCCATCCCGAGGTCTACCTCCGCACCAACCGCCGCGCGCCCCCGCCGTTTCTCCCCACCGGCAGCTTCCCCACCGGCCGCTGCGCGCGTACGGTCGGATCCGCGCGGCCCCGCCGACCCATCTCCACCGGCCGCCTCCCGGCGCCCCTGCCCTGATCCACTCCCTCCGCGGTCTCCTCCGGGCAGCCCGACGGCGTGTCCCTCCGCGCCGGTCGTCGGATCGGAGGGGCACACGGATCCGGCCAGTCGCCTCCCCCTCCGGCCGGCCCGACGCCGCTTCCATCCGTGCCGCACGTCGGTTCCCCGCGCCACTCGGAGATCCTGCCGTCCCCGCCGCCCTCGGACCCCGCCGCCCCCGCCGCCACCCCTCAGTGGTGGTGCCGGCCGTGGCCTCCCGCGCTCCTGCGCAGTCGTAGGCTCGACCGGCGCCCCTCGGCCTCGTCTACCTCCCCTGTGGGCTCCCGCCGCTGTCAACTTCACCTCTCTGTTTGTATGCTCTGGTACCTGGCCATTGAGCCGTGGTCATGTTCCACCGGAGAGGGGGCGGAAGGGCGGTGGCGGGCGGCGGCACTGCTGGCAGGGAGCGATGCGCGCCGATGCATGACCTCATCATTGTGAACGGCTGCAAGGTGCTGACCTCTTCGGTTCTTCTTGGATCCGAAACGTTTGACCGTGAAGACAGTTCATGCATTTTGTTCAAAAAATTGGTTCAGATCTTACATGGTGGAGAACTATGCATACATTTTCTGTTTGGTTATGTTCGTGAACACTTTGGTCTTCCAGGAAGTAATAATCTATAGTACCGGCTTCCATGATGGGCACTAACTGAAGTATAGAAAAACTCCTATCCATTTCAGGCTTCCTTGCTTTAACAAAAACTGAAATTTCAACTGCAGAGAGAAAACTCTTATCTGCAGTTCAGGCTTTCTTGCTTCTTTTCTCCTATCTGCATTTCAGATTTTATTGCTTCTAATGCATGAACTTCGTTAGCAAGAAGCCTCTCGATATCTATGATTTACATCTATAATTCTATTACAAAAAATGATATACTGTCCATGTGTAAACTAGAAAGAGATATGAGAGATGGAACAATTCAAGTGTTCTAGAAACACTTTGCTAAAGACAGAAAGAGGAGGACTAGACAACGAGAGGGACTGTATATTACAAAATAGATAAAGTGGACTGTATATTACGATCACTTTTTGTTTTAGATGTATTGAATAGTTAAATTAAAATGAAACACGCTGAAACCAGAGTGAACCAGAGTGAAACTCATATGAAACACGATGAAACCAGAATGAATCATAGTGAAACTCATATGAAACACGGTGAAATTGAAGTAAACCAGAGTAAAACTCATATGAAACACGATGAAACACGAGTGAAACCAAATTAGAATGTAACATGCTGAAACAGTTTCATGTCGGTTTCATCAAGTTTCAAATAAAAAAATTATTTTTTAGATAATATATCCAATATTGATCTCATCTTGAAGATCTCCTCATAACAAATACAACTGTTCAAACGGGACTTAAATCGGACTTCTAGTTTAAAAGATTTTAGTTATTGAAAATATTGGCATGAAAAATTAAATGTTTGAGTTGTAGTGGAGAGAGAGAACCTAGGTAGTCAGAGTTGGAGTGGAGAGAGAGAATATAGGGGAAAGTAGGAGCACATGTCGTGATGGTTGTATGGAGAGAGAAAAGATGCTCTGTATTGTGTATAAATGTGACTATAGTATAGAAATATATAGCAACGAATGGTGCAATACAGACATAGATCCCAAGCAGAGGTGGACGGTGATCCCTTTACCGGCATGTGGCATGCATGCTAGAAAATCATCTCCCATGTACCTGGGTCAACCAAAGCAAATATTCCCATATTCCTCTAGTTCCTTCATGAATTGGCATGTAGAATTGATTGGTGGCGATCCAGCAGCAGGTTGCTAACCAATTAGCAATGGGACGCCGCGACGGCCGGACGTTCAAATGGCGCGAGTTTAGTTGATGATCAGTTAATGCATGTAGGCGTACGTAATTACGTAGGTACGCAGTTTCCAACTCCAGGCCTCCGTTTCCAGAGTCAAGCATGGTAGTAAATTGGAGGGGAAGGCGCAGCCATTTTGCCAAGAAGACTTACAAAGGTACACCTAGCAAGTGAATTGGAAAAGGAAGTGAGCCTAGCTCACTTGAGCGGGAGATTGGACGTACGATCCTATTATCTAGGTTTAATTTCTGATCGTGGACTTGAATTTAAGTTCCTATTTCTTACACTTTTGGGGCTTTCTTTATGGTTTTCTTCATAAACAAAGTGAAGGATAAGAAGAACCTCTACGATATCTATGGTGCTAGCAGAAAGAATAGTGGCAGAAGCTGTTGGGCTAGGTGCATCCTCATGGAGGTAGGAAGGCAGCCCCAAACAGCCCATAACTCCAATTAATTGTGAACCCATTGATCTCGGTTGCAAACAGTAGTTGTAAACTTGTAATGCATCTTGGAGAGGATAGAAAGCAAAAAACGTAGCCTTTTGCCCTTGCTTCCATCGCTCAAGTTACTGTTGCGTGATAGCAAGAGAAGTGCAGCAAACATATACACAATTAACAAGAGAAGAGGAGAGGAGAGGAGAAAGGAGATGTGGAGCACCGCTCCTTGCCCGATCTACTTAAAAGTATTGCTCTGTGCTCATGATCGTGGGCTCAAACGTGGTAGAATTAATTTGTTCCAAACTTGGTGAGTTCATTCCGCACTTGTAGCACTCGGCTTGGTCAATCAGTTTGAGGATTGGTTGATTAAAGCACCGCATTTGAGAGAATGAGAGTGATTTAGTCTGATTTGTTTACAGTGAACTAAGACGTGCACAATCTTGGCATATGATTAGTGAGAGGGGTCAAATGGTGTTTGATTAGGCTAAAAAATTGTGACAGCATGTTAAGGACACATTGAACTACATGTCTACAAGTTTCACGCAATTTGGATCAATGCTTTGCAAGAATAAATCTGAAAACAGAAGAGCACAACTATTATATATGTTAATTTTCTCAGATTTAGCAGATAGCTCATGTTGAGTGTGGTTGTTGTTGATAATGTCAAGTTTGTAATTTCTTGTCGGTGTTGCTGCATGCTATTGTAATTATCTAGAGGTTTTTTTTAAAGGAAGACTACACTAATGCATCCACTTTACTAATATGTTACTCCTCATCTTGAGAAGCTTTTTCCACCTAAATCACTATATCAAATTCTGCATGTTGTTTTGTTAATTCTTCTGCATATTGGTTGAAGTTATCCTCAAAGTTCATTATAAGTTGATGTGTTGAATTGTGCATATTTACCGTATTGGTGAACTCTTGTATTACCTTGTTGCTGTCTTGCCCCAAGAGAAGCCTGCTAGCTAAGTGCCGATCGATGAATATGTAGGTTTTGATCTTTTACATAGCGCTACATATGCCATTAGTACAAGGAACGCTAATTTCTTTATAAATTTAGCTTGTAGTCGGGAGCACACTAGGTGGCACTACTACAGAAACGGTAATCCTAGGGCCAGCCTCTCAGTCGGTTTCAGAAAAACAGCCTGTGATATATGTAATCTCAATCGACCGATTAAGTGAAAAGAAACTTGTCTAAATAAAAATAAGGTTGAAACAAACAACCGCCTCAAGGTTTATCTCAGACGGTTGATATATAGAGCCGCCTGAGATATGACCAATACCTCAGACAGTTCTTTCCCTCAACCGGCTAAGATATGCTTCAGCCATTTTCAGGAAGCCAACCAACTGATGTATCGAGTTTATCTCAAAGGGTTATTAGTTATATTTCCCCAATTCAATTAAGGATGTGGTGCATATAATATATTTATGTAATGTTAATTAATATATTATTGCTAGGTACATATATATACTTATTTTTTAGCACTTAATTGTTATACAAATGTGAGTAGAAATTTTAATGTTATGTTTTGTGCATATGGTGTAGATGGACCGAAGTTGGACGTATGTTGAAATCCATGTGACTGAAGAGTACAACAATGATGTCTCTGCTTTTGTGCAGGGCGCTCAAGAGGATATGGTTAGTAAGGGGGAAGAGTGGATGTATTGTCCATGCTCTGATTGCGAGAATAAGAAGATGCTCAAGAACACAAGTCAGATCCAGTCACATTTGATTAAGAGGGGTTTCAAAAAGGGGTATATATGTTGGACAAGTCATGATGAAGAATACATTGTACATGAAGAGCCGATCAAGTTAATGATGTGGTAGATGATGGCGGCTGTACTTCTTTCAATTAGATAGAAGGGAACATTGATGATGAGCGGGAGTACAATAAATTCCTGGGCTTGATGGAGGACTCTGAAAAACCTTTGTTTCTGGGCTGCAAGATAAAATACACAAGGTTATCATCCGTGCTAGAACTACTGCAATTGAAAGCAAGCAATGGTTGGTCGGACAAAAAGTTCAAGACATTGTTTGGTCTTGAGATGACATGCTTCTGGAGAGAAACCAGTTGCCAAAAACCACCTACAAAATCAAGAAGGTCATTTGTCCCTTGGGAATGGAAGTAGAAATAATACATGCATGTCCAAATGACTATATCCTCTACCGTATAGAGTATGAAAAATTGCATGCATGTCTAGTGTGTAAATTGTCCCGATACAAAAGTAAGAGTCAATTAGATGACTTGATTACAGACAACATTGAGTTGAAGAAAGATACTCCTACCAAGGTTGCGTGGTATATGTCGATAATTCCTCATATAAAGTGGTTATTTTTTAAGACAAATGAGGCAAAACTAATGTGGTGGCATACCGAGAAGCATAAAATTGATGAAATGCTAAGACATCCTACTGATTCTTTACAATGGAGAAATATCGATAGGAGATTTGGTGTGTTTGGTGCAGAGCCAAAGAATGTAAAGTTTGGATTGAGTACAGATGGAATAAATTTATTTAGTAACATGAGGAGCTGACATAATACTTGTCCTATTAATCTGTGTATGTAAAACCTTTCACCTTAGCTGTACATGAAGCGGAAGTATATTATAATGACCACAGTTATTCAAGGTCTGCAGCAACCTATGAACAACCATACTTATTCAAGGTCCGTAGCAACCTATGAATGACTCAAAGCTCATGTTCAATGCTTATATAATATAGCAAGTGTTTGAGTTAACAACTCATGTATAATAGTGTACATGTGTCACCGTAGGTTCCTTCGGAGGAATCACCCATACTGCAGGATGAAGGATCAGTTTGACGGGACCATTGAGAACGGATCAGCTCCAACAAACTTAAGTGGGACAGAGGTCTATGGTACGGTTAAGGATGTCGATGTTGTGTTTGGAAAGGGATGTAAATCGAAGAAGTCTAGAGAGAAGATTATCTGGAAGAAGAGATCCGTATTTTAGGACTTACCTTATTGGAAGTTCACTACTGCATCGATGATAATGTTTGTGACAGCGTGATCGTTCTCTTGCTAAACATTCTAGACAAATAAAGAATAGTGTGAACGCATGACTTGACTTGGTCAAATTGGATGATAGACCTAAGTTAGAACCAGAACATATCGATAAAGATTGGACATTCCTCCTCCTGCTTGTTACAATCTATCCAAAGCCGAGAGAACTGAATTGTGTGAGTGTTTGCATGTTGTGAAGGTTGGATCTGGTTACTTATGGCGCAGTAAGGCACTTATGGTGCGGTCTGATAGTAGCGATCTAGAAATCTGGGCATTGTAGACCATTGATATATCCCCTTTGTGCCTTTAGCTAGTAAATTCAAGCTTCGACAACCATTGATCGAGAATCCATCAGTCGAGAATGAAAAGACGATCGAGTCGGAAGTTAGGTGGTCTTGCGCTTCTTTGGATAGGTGGTACATGCAATAGTCCAACAAGCCAAAGCACCAACAGGTCTCAAGTATCATGGTCCAGTTCACAGAAGACCACTTCCACCACAACCAAATAGACTATTGCTTCTCTGTGGAGTTGAACGACTTGTTCAATATTTACAAACTTGACACCCTAGAGCCTTAATCATTAGATGCTGGACACTATAAGTATTTTACACTCATGATCTACATACATCCATTACAAATTTTTGCTTTTGTATATGTAGATACATGATCACTGCTGCTAGACAAATGAAAGAGGTTGTCTGCTTCATTAACCCACACGCTGCCTCCACACAGAGTATTGACGAAGATGAAAGGTTTGTGGTAAAAATGTTGAAGCTGAGCCACGATAAGAAGTGCATACTTTATCCTTTCCAAAAGGAGTAAGTATTGCAGTTGCATTAGTTTCTATACTATTAATTTCTTCTTCATGCACAACAAGTATTAACTTATGTTTAATGACATGCCCCTTTAGATACAATTGGATTCTTATCCTCCTTATACCAAGGGAGGTCAGATCCATATACCTCGATTCCAACCAAAGCAGCAACACCCAATTGAAGCGACCCTACACACCAATGCATGGTGTAGTATGCTAGTCTTTGATATACTACAATGAAACTCCGTCTCATTAATATTACATCCATCAAAATGTTGAACAGAAGCATTCATGGTCCAACAACTATATTATTACAAACTCTAATATACAAAAGTTTATAGCTCAACTAAAATACAATAAGGTACATTCGGTTGAAAGTAACAACTAAAATACAGAACTGAAAGTAAAGACAGAAAACCATATGAACAAGGTTTTATTTCTACTGTGATTAGTTCTATACTATTCTACTCTTGCTCTATTTCTACGTCTTCGGATTCCGTTAGTCGATGTAGTAATCGACTCCTTTGATTCCTCTGGTTATATCCCGCTCCTCTTTTCCTTTCTGGGCTTCGGCTTCTTTGTACTCAACTTCTACCAATCAGGAGTCTAACAAAGGAGATTTTATATAGGGATGAGTATAAAAGGTACTCAACAAGTTCATAAATAGCAAAAGGTGTTTGACATGATTATTTCTACTAGGACATCTATCCTCAAGGGATATGCATTTTTCAAATAATATTTCTGGAATAAAAGTCAAGTTTTAAGCAGTTTTCTATGTCTAGAAGGCTTTTCGGGTTGTTAGAACCTTCGATTGTTCCTTTCCCACCACGATCGCAGTTCATACCCAAAACAGAGAGTGATAATGCCACACTTTAATACACTCTGTAGATGTGCGCTACTTTACCCACAAGTGGTATTTAGCCTTCATGCTGGGTGCGAAACCCATCACACTCCCATTGGTGTGTGGCCAAGTCTAAGGTTCCAAACCATTTCACCCTTCTCATGTGCCATATCTCCTTTTGCATAGTCGGTCCATTACCGACTATCCATCTCATCATTATAGCGTACTCTTTTGAAGATTTGGGGACATAATGTCTCCCTAAGCGTAAGTTCAAGGTTTAACGCTCCCCTCGGCGAGGGACATAACGCTTCCCTAGGTGTTACGATATATACATTCCTGAGAGATATTTTAGTAAGGAGGCACTACTTGACTCGCCTGTCTCATAACAGGTCTTATGGTTAACACTATCTATTCAGCGTGAGAATGCCAACTAACATTTATTATAATCTTATTGTGATACCATATGCAATGGAACCCTAATCAACCCAACAAGTTCCATATCGAGGTTCCACTGCCCACCAATATATGATTCATCGAATCATAATGCAGTCCATTTATTAATTATCACAAGATAGGTGGTAAGAAGAAGAAATTTGCATATACTTTGGTAGAAATAATTCACAGATATGGACAAGAAATGAACTTGCCTTGAGATGGATCAGAAATACAATGTAAGGTTTCTTCGGGAGAAATCAGCAGAACCTCGGGATCTGAAGTTTGAATAATAGGCCGATAAGGACTAATTCGAGAAATAACAACTGTATATGTGTGCTTATGCAGATGAAAGTTAGGTATATTTTACTGATGACGTGGACTACCTTGTCAAAGACAATGCAATAGATTATTATATATATTTCTTGATTTTTTTTTGTCCGCTCTATTCTTTGAGTTAATAAAATTTATTATTAACAACTTTCTGGATTTATGATAATTTACTAAAGAATTGAAATTTATAATCTACAAAGTAATTTAAAGTAACTTAAAGCTAGTAGATTCGTGAAAGTCTTCTATTCTGAATTTGCAGAAACTGCAGAAAGAATATCAGATTTCTTCTTAGAAGATGTATATATATATATATCATTAAGAATTAAAGAAAATCTCATGAGCCATTTTAAGTTGGATATGGTTTTAGATTCTTTAAGTTGAATTCATAAAATTCTTTAAGTATAAAATTCTTACTAATATTTTGAATCATATAGGATTTTTAAAAAATAGAAAAGAAAATTCTTTCGTTTATGACCGATTGGGCCAGTGCCGCTTGACCAAGTTCACCCCGTACGTACACATGGCCTTTGTGGGAAGGACTTGGCTAATTATCCTGTCAAGTGCTAGTGTCTGGACCCGTGGGCAGTAGGAAGTAAGTGCTAGGTGGATTGTTATCCCTAGAGGACCTTTGCGTGGCTACGTAGGAAGTTGTTCGACACAAAGGTGAGTCAACTTCGGGTTAATGTGTCGGGGACCGCCGAACATAAACGAAACTGTGTAGATCTTATCTAGTGGATCCAGCCCTAGTACAAAAATGGGGGAAAGGTCTTGTTGTAATAACCCTGCCAGCACACCTCGCAAAGTGTGTCCATCAAGCTCTGGCAACAAGGGGACTTACATCTTGTGGGTAAAACAGTACAACCTTTGTAGAGTGTTAAAATCTATTTGAATAGCCGCATTCTTGGTTATCGACACAACTTGGAAAGGCCACACACTGGTTAGACTAAGTTTTGGTTACAAACTCTAGGGAATGGGATTAAGAACGTGGGCATGACATGTCCACAGTGTGAAGTTTGAGCTACAGGCTGGTAGCGAGGAACTGTAGAAGAGAAACCTACCTCGTGCTGCGCGGTGTAGCACAGGTAGGCGTTAAGGATGGCCTGAGGCGATAGAAGGTGCTATCGGCCTCTAGTTGATGAGTGTCTGGCTGGAATTTCTAGCACTGGATATTGACCCGTCAAAGACAGGCTTGCTTTCAAAATGCTTTTGAATCTACTCTTATCATATCTTGAATGAGAATTTACTTTTCCGCTCAACATTCAACTTAAGGTAGAATCATCTTCTTGAACAAGCCTTGCATGAACATCGTCTGTTACACTTCCCCTGTGGGATGCTTGCTAGTACATTCAATGTACTCACCTGGCTTGTTAATTTGGCCAAACAAAGGAGACGTCAACTCTAGAGACAACGAATATATTCGCGAAAGTTAGGGCGTAACCCCAGTCAATTGTCTGTCGGGTATGGCATACTAATGGGCCACATCACCATTCGATTTTTCGCTGCAAGATTTTAGCCGTTGGGCTACAGGTATAATACCTCGGCTAGACAGTATGTTTATATCTCATATATTGAAATATGCGTGTATGACAATGGTATACAGGTTAACTTGTGTGTACCGGCTACTGATTATGGGACCGGTATAGTAAATACAAGAGATTATCCGGCCTTAAAACCGGGTATGCCACATAAGAACTTTGAGTCCTTAATTATTATTCTTAAAATTAAAAGAACAATTTCTATAGCTTATCTGATTAGCGTTGTTTAATTGATAAGAACAGACTTACACTTGTTCTTTGCCCTCATGAAGAATCACTTGATTCTGATAATTTATTTCCTTGATAAGAATAGATTGTTATACTCTTTTCTTAGTCTATGCCCCTTGATGGGTTATTCCTAAGGTATATCTATTCATATATCTATATGGTGCATGAACATATGCTACCTTGATTTTTTTATAAATGTTTATTAAGGTGAATCTTTAATTCTGATGTGTGTGGGAAAAGATAAGAACAAATTCTACATAATTAATCTCTGTAGTGAGTATATAGCTATATAGTAAGCTATGATATGAGAGTTCTATATATTTTTATCTATATGAGGGATCATTAAGATTGGTAAGAACAGATGTTACACATGATCTTATTTTATCTTCCTTTCTTTCTTCTGATTTCTTTCCATCTGGTTACGAAACTGATAAGAACAGATTGCTCATACTTGGTTTATTAGGTATTTTCATTTATCCTAATGCAGGTTATATCTGCAGAACTTGAGCATTATCTTTCTTCTTCTAATGGCTTACTTCTACCTCCTGTCCTCCTTCCTACGTTAAGCAACCTTGAAGCTTGTTCTTTGGGATTCTGAAACCTGCTTCTTCAGGAGACACCTCCTCCTCCTCGCTACCTTGATTTACTCTCTTTCTGCTAGCTGATCTCCTCTTCTCACTACTACTATTTGAAGTTTGATAGTGTATTGTGAAGAGTAGAGCATCCCTAGAAGCTCTATGTATAGCCCCACTCCAAATCTACTTGGTTTGGATTATGTACATTAAATGGTGAGTAAGCTGCTTACATGACAGCTCAGAATTAACCCTTACCCTCTCAAACTTGAGGTGGCAATTAAGTTGCCACCAACATCATGTGGCTGATTCATCTCTCTTGGACAAATTTGGACCCAATTGAATTTTTCATATGCTGCCTATTGTCAAGGGAGTGTTGGCTGGTTGTCCACTTTGAACTAAATTAATCTATTAGTAAATAATTTCAGTTGGATTAAAACATGAAAACTGATTTTTATTTTTGTAATTCACTATTGCCTATCCTTTGGAGATTAGTTTAGGTTAATGTTAGCTTAAAGAATCCATTGGTCACCTTTTGTTGCCTAATCACTCGCTGCATGGTGCCTTAAGAATTGTTGCCTGTTGTTTTAAGAATTGTTGCCTGTTGCCTTAAGAATTGTTGCCTAAAAGAACAGAAAATGGATTCCTAAGTTAATGTTAAACTTTTGTTGAGACTAGAACCAATTCTCTAGTCTCTCAAAGCTAATCTCCTAAAACAATATTGCACTTCTTCAGGAGGTGCAAACATTTTCAACATAACAAATATTTCTTTGGAGTTTTCTTTGTTGCATGTGCAGGTGAAGAAAAGAAATTGAAGATCAAGAAAATAGATGAAGATGAAGAACTATTAGTATATATGATTCTATTATCTTGTAACAATGTAATATAACATTTATCTTTTGTAATATTGTTATACTAGACATTTATATCTTGTAATTGACTTTCTTGTAATATTTCAATTACTTTTGATTCAATTGCTTAACTTGTATGAATTTTCTTTAATTAAATTTCTAATACTCTCATATACTTGTGATGTCAAATCTTTATACTTAGTATCGATTTAAAAGGTTTAAATTTTCTCTGATTTTTGGTATGCATGAATGCAAAAATGCACAATAACTTACTAATCTTGACATTTAAGTTTTAAAAAATATGGTTCTTCACACCAATATAGAAATATCGGCCGATTACTAGATAGGTAGACAAATTTTCTACTTATATAACAGTATCTTATGTCAGCTCAAGGTCTAACTAAAAAATTTGGATCACGAAAGGGCCTACTCATTGTATCATGGGGAAGGAGGAGAAGCAAGGGTTACAAGTTTAACCACGACTATAAGTTTCCGATACGTATCCGGTAGTGGAACATTAATACTAGATGAAATTTCACAATTTTGCCTCTATAACTAACCAATTCTTATTTTTCAGTGCCACCAGCAGCCACCGGCAGCCAACCTCTGTGGCTTCTATGTATGCTACCACATAGATCTCATTATCGATACTTCATCAAGTCAAATATATTGGTGTATTTCTTCAAATAAGAGTTTATTATTTTTTAATTCATGCATATGCAAGTTTTTAATCTTCATATTGACAGGTTCCACCCACTCCAACGATAATGTTGCAAAAGCTAAACATATTAAAGATAAGAGGCATCGTCGCTTCTTTCCTGGTCAAAGAGGTCATCAAACCTGATGGCAAGTTCCACTACAGACCAAGAATAACGGCTCCTTAGGATGTAATTGTCCAAACACTTGAATTTTGTTAATTATGAGTGAATATATGTACTTGGCTGAATTTCAATGTACTTTGATTCTGAGATGTGATTGGTTGGTTCTCAAATTTATATATGCATGTGTGGATGAATGATTTTGAGATTTATATATGCATGTGTAATGGCTTTGAGATTTATATATGCATGTATGAATAGTTCCAAGATGTGAATGCATATTTTAAATGGATGCATGAGTTTGGATGTGTGACTGCGATTCTATGAATCTATATGTTTGAGGGCAGGCTAGCAAATAAGATTAGCCACGCTATTATTATTTACATCACGGACAGTTTAACTCGAAAATCCATCTACAATATCTACTATTCCCAATTTTTTTAGATAAGTAAATTATCTAAGATAATATGTTAATTCAGATGGTTCTCTCATAAGCCGTTTGAGAGAACTCATTATCTCATACGGTTCTTTCGTGCAAGCTGTCCAAGAAATGTATATCTCAGATGGTCCTGATACCCAATAGTCCTGATACCCATTAGAGATGTTATTTGTCATCATTGACCTTTGTTTACATTAGAGATGTGTTTTTTAAATGTCTGAGCTGTTTTGTAGCAGTGTGGCTAGCTGGTATACACATGAAGCGTATATGCTTCTTTGGTGTTGGTAAATGACATATTTGTTTTTGCTTTTTCATTATCTTGGTGCATAGTGATTTCAGAGCAATTCAGAGAATCTGTTTTATAGTAGCAATCTGTATGTAGCATGTACAGTGGTAACATGGCCCATGGTGGTGTAGTTCCCTTCGTTTGAGTTACTTAATTCTGATTTGAGAAGATAGTTACGTCGATCATCGTCAAGGGGGATATAGCTCAAATGGTCGAGCGCTCGCTTTGCATGCGAGAGGGGATGTAGCTCAAATGGTAGAGCGCTCGCTTTGCATGCGAGAGGCACGGGGTTCGATCCCCCGCATCTCCAACTTTGCCTTTTTTACTTCCAAGCAGCAACCTTCTCTCTCTCTCTCTCTCTCTCTCTCTCTCTCTCTCTCTCAGTTTAAAAAGGAAATGCAATTAAGAAAGAAGATGAAGTCGGATTTGCCCTCTCGAAAGTGTAGATTAAACCCTGTACAACGAGGCCACTATAAATAACCTTCAGCTTTAAAAACCAGTACGAAGTTAAGCAAAGCTTCATTGTCACCTCTCCGACTACGAGCCAACGCATGAACGCAAGCAATTTCCACTTCCCCAGTAGCAGGCTAGCGACAAGCCAAGAAAAACGAAAGGAAACGTGTGGCCGAGCCGCTTACCTGTTTGCGTGGTCGCATGTAATAACTTAACTTATGCATGCGTTCTTTGTTGCGGCACAGAAAAATGACTATTTCCGCCAGAGGATAGCCAGATATATTACGATTCCCATTTGAACTTCTGTAGAAATTTTTCTTCTCCGGCTAACGCAGCTTCTCTGTCCCCGGGTGTTTCCTTGATGGACAAAACAAGGTAACAATCACAATTCACAAGGCCCAGGTGCAACGCTACAGTAATGCCAAAGCTGGTAGCCGGGGCCCACATAATGGGGCCTACCTCATCGGCTCTCCACCGTAACTCGGCAATCTCTCTCATGAACACCTCAAAACGTTTGGCCCCCAGCTCTGCACGCTGACATACACTCCTTTCTCCTTCTCATGGCGGCCTCCACGGCTTCTCGCCCCTTCACGCCCTTCCTCCACAGGTACCAAGCACGCAACCGACGCCGCGCGAGGCTCGTCGTCGCGGCGAGCACGACGAACAGCCCCGAGCCGTCTTCGGCGGCTGGGGCGTCAACGGCGGCAGGGCAGGGGAAGAAGAAGACGGTGGACACGAGGATACACTGGTCCGACCCGGATGAAGGGTGGGTAGGAGGGAAAGACGAGGAAGGAGACGGCAGCGGCAAGAACGAGCCGTTGGGAAGGAGGTTCGCCGACCTCATCAACAACCCGTCTGAGTCATACTACCAGTTGAGTTTTGTTTAACCAAATTAACCGTAATTTTCTTCTACATCTTTCTGAAGCTGAGTACCAAAACTTCTCTGGTGAACCAGGTTCCTAGGAATAGCACCTGACGCGGACATAGAGGAGATCAAGGCGGCGTACCGGCGGCTGTCCAAGGAGTACCACCCGGACACGACGAGTCTGCCGCTGAAGTCGGCGTCGGAGAAGTTCATCCGGCTCCGGGAGGCGTACAACGTGCTGAGCAAGGAGGAGAGCCGGCGGTTCTACGACTGGACGCTGGCACAGGAGGCCGAGAGCCGCCGGTTGCAGCAGCTCAGGTCCCGCCTCGAGGACCCCTATGAGCTCGACATCCAGAACTACAAGCCCGTGCCGGACACGGTCGACCGCCTCGGCGGCAAGAACATGGAGCTCAGCGATCAGGCCATGACCGCGCTCACATTCGACATCGGCATCATCATCTTCAGCATCTGCTGCATCATCTACACCGTCTTCTTCAAGGAGCAGTACTGACGACAAGAGCAGTGAAGAGCAAGCATGCAGGGCTAGTACAGTATATACAGAAAGAATGGTATGGTATATGTAAGGTAATATCTGATGGAATTTTCTTTTCAGATGTTATAGTGTATGATGTAATGTGAAATACAAGCTAGGAATCACTCATAGATATCATCTCAACAATACAATCATTTTTTTCTCCAAAACTTGGTTGTTGCACTGTGTGTGAAAAGTTCTCTTGAATTTATTAGGACAAGTTGAATCTAAAAGGCCCAAGTGCTAAACAGGACAACCGTGTCATGCTGTACTTCTCTTGTTATCTCTGGTCAAAGTGAAAGGAAACCAAGAGGAGGAAGCAATCCCAGGCGTGTGTAGTTGGAACTGTCGCATGGGATATGAGTGTCTCATCTTTCAGGATCTTCACACTCGATGATCTTGACAACAGAAGAATCACCAATCTTTTCAAAAATTATCACCCTGTCGTATGGCTTTACTATGCCGACTGACCGACCATAGTTCAGTGCAAGTTTTATACCGTACTCTTCCTTGGTGAGCCCACCAGTTTCAGCCTGTTACATAGTTCAAAGATATTACGAGTCAGCTTGGATTTAGAAAGTTTCCTACTATAATAAGAGGGTACAAACGGCTCTCAGATAGTCATTCTGTAGACCTTCAAACAAAAAAGCATCCTGAGCTACCATACGTTTAACATTGCAAAATAGCAGAACTTCAACGTGCCTCTGATATTGCCAAGTAAGAACTGCATACATACCTCGTCAGTACTCCCCATCAAAGGGTAGACACCTCTCACAGAAAAACATTGCCTAGCCTGTAAGTAACAGTAAGCAAATATAAGTTTGCAGATCCTGCTTGATGATGAACACAAAAGTTATGCTCGGATGTACAGATATGCAAGTTACTTACCTGCGTTGTGCCAAAAGAACGCCACTTTGATGCATCAGAGCCCTCACGTGGGAACACAACTGCTAGAACTGGCATTGGGGGCCTGTACTTAGCAATTAACCTGCAGAAGAGGATGCACAGTGAATTAATGGCATTGATGGAAACATGTCTAGTAAAGTGCTGATCTCGTGTAGCATAGAGCACCTAGCAGCTCTCCCTGAGAAAGTGAACACAACAATTGCAGCAGCTTTTACTTTCATTGCGGAACGAACCTATATGTGAACAATAGAAGGTCACTGATGTTCTAGATTAGAAAATATGCATCCGGCCTAATGATTTAATAGTATTTACCGCTGATGATGCCACAGATTCTTCATGGGCCATTGGTTCACCTACACGCCTCACTACTCTCTTGAAGTGAAGTGACTGGTTATACACAGTCTCAGCCTAGAAGAATAATTTATCATTGATCAGCCAAGCAACTCAGATACTATTATAATTTATTCTTAAACAAGGTAGGACCGTACTTCTGCACATATTCTGCCCACAGTACTCACTGCATCGACAGGATACTGCCCTCGAAGTGTCTCCGCACCAAGCAAAATACCATCAGTTCCTGCAATTTGAGCAGCATAAGAAATAAGTACCTAATGAATTAGACCTGTGGTTTTAAGAACAGTATAGGTTTACAGACCATCTAGGACAGCATTTGCAACATCAGTCGCTTCTGCACGAGTAGGGCGTAGATTGTCAATCATGCTGTCCACAACTCTAGTGACGATCACAGGCTTGCCAGCCAGGTTGCATTTCTGAATACCTGTCTTTTGGGACATGAACACCTGAAGAGTCAAGAGTGATAGGTTATGAAATGAAGCAAGAAAGACCTGCAGGCATGACATTTGCGCAAACTATGTGCACAGAACACCAAAGGTGCACTGATATTTCCAGAACTATCTGCGGCCCATCAGAGCTAAATGAGTCACTTCTAACTGTAAACTGGTAAGCATATAAGTGGTAAACTTTTGCACCATAACAACGAAGATATTCTTGTACCTATGTTGCTGTATCAATTAACTATTATCATTCCAAGGTGACAAGGCATCGTGAATAGAAATGGATTTACACATATTTGATAGCACATTGGGGATAAACAGTGTGAAACTCCGTATTTTGAGAAAGGTCAAAATTTACCCTTTCTGGTGGGAGGTCAATGCCCAGGTCTCCTCGAGATATAATGATACCATCTGCCTCTTGGAGAATTTCATCAAACTGTTCCAAACCCTAGAAAGAAATGCAGTAATGGACAATGCAATTAATCATAATATAGCAGTGAAAGAAACAGACAACAGTACCACCGTAAAAGCATGATAGTTACCTCGGTATTTTCAACCTTGGCATATATCTGTGTCTCTTGAAGGTCATGAGATTGTAGAAAGGCTCTAAGCTGCACATAGAATATATCTAAGGATCAGCAGTTTTCCCACAACTATCTAACTAGAAGTCCTCGGATGCTACATACCAAGAAAAGTGCAACAGCTTATCATCATGCAGAGGATGTGTGGCCTCGAATAACATGAGAAACATTAATACCATTTCAATGAAATAATACGCAAATATCAAACAATGGAACAGATCAATAACATAAATTCTTCTTGATGTACATTTATACTTGTTCATCGGCTATTACCATTGCTGGTATAACCACTATCGTTCGACAATATATGCCCCTTTATAATTAACCAGCATGTGGGCCTGAGCCATTGATTATCTGAAGTTCAAACTGTAGATACATACAGATGCACCTTAATTAAACCCATTGATTCAATTGGCTTACAATTTGCATCAATATGCTTCTTGCAATCTGATTTTTCTTTTAGTGCACACAACAGCATGAAAAAGGCTTCTAAAATAAAGTATTAAAAGGAACCATAGAGAGGAAATCAAGAAGCAGGAGATAAACTCGATATTTAATTCAGGTGCACGAGTAGCAGATTCAGAAAAGAAACTCACCTCCCTGACATCCTCAGCAGAGCGGGTATGGGAAAGCGATATAATGTCAACACTGTTATGCAACCCCCATGTTGAAATGACCTATTGCAAGAAAAATGTACTTAGGAATATTTTGTATGGACTAATATAATAACATCAATATGCAAATTATGCATCAAGTATGTATCTTCAGATGCAAGTAGAGAAAAAGGGCATGGTAATCTAGAAAGAAATTATTCCCTCTATTCTCTTTTACTTGTACTTTTGTACTGGGACATAGTCTCCAATAGACCAATATATACCTTTAACCCTTGTTCTAATTATATGTTAGCAAGAAAGTTATAATGACAAATCTGATAATATCAATTCCATATGACTAAATATAAATATTTTTTGTGTACATTGATGGTCAAAGCTTTAAATGTTAGCTGCAGTGCATGCATTCGAGGACAACAAGTAAAAGAGAGAGAAAGGAGGAACCAAGTGTTCAAGATTTTAAGAATAGAGTGAACATCAGAAAGAAACAAGGGATATCATGTTCACATTCAGAATGACAGTTGTATTTACACCCAACATGGCAGTATGATAAATTCTTTGGTACTTGCAGTGTTTTAACTTGTAAGGCTTATGGGTTCTCTTTCACTAAACAAGTCATCTAGCTTCATCTTGTTGAATGATGGTAAGCCAAAAACTCCAACAGAAAATCGAAAGGAAAAAAATAATACATAATTCCAGACCTGAAACAAAACTGCCATTGCTATTTTACAGAAAGTTACTAGCTAAAATCTTTCGTACAGGCAAAACATAAGGCCACAAATCATTGATAATATTTAGCTCAGTAATATAAAAAATGACTTAGAAGTAGCGCACATTACCTGTTTATCATACTCACTCAACGTGGGCATACTGATATGTACTTGTGAAACGTGCAGAGTGAAAATAGGCCCCGCCAGTGTAGCTGTGTTCTTCACAAGACAAATCACATTTTCACCAGAAGTCTCCAGAACCTGTAGATTACAGCATATAAGGAAATGCAAACATTGGAAGATGGAATGTAGTTGAGCAGAATTTACAAATTCACACACCTCAAGCCACAGAGACGTTGTTTCACTTCCTGTGAAGAGATATTGACCAATGAAAAGAGTATCACCCTTCTTCACAACCTAAATTCACGGAAAAAGGAAACACAGTCAATTATGCGATATTCTAAGAATTTGAGTTTGAGAAGTGGCAGAAAAGTTACAACCAAAGTACTTTCACTGGCACAATAGAAAAGTCAAATGGTTTTTTGTGCATAAAATGCATGAATTTTACTTTAATAACAGCATGTAAGTACTATCACACATATGCAAAAGACAACCATCGACATAAATGCGTAGAGATAGACATTGCAATATTTCAAGTATAAATAATACATTCAAACTTCATATCTTAAATTTCCCATATTATCCACTTACTTTTGCAAGATCACCAAATTTTATTGGTAGGATCTCAGCTGAGGGAGCTTGAGAAAGATCTGGTGTTATCGTGACATGATTTCCAGCTTTCAACTCAATTGGTGCACCAGTTGAATTGTGAACCTGAATTTCTGGACCCACTGTATCCAGCATTACCTATACATAATAAGATCAAATTAAATGTTAATAGGGTATGCCTCTTAGCAAGTATCTCAAAAGTAGAAATTAAAGCATCATATAGCAGCATATAGCAGTGCAAATTCATTAAGAGAATGCACAAAAGACAAACCAAAATACGATAATGAGAAGGCATGAAGATGATATGAATTTATATATTCGTAATGATTCCAAGATTATTGAAAGATGGCAATATAAGAGCAGGCAGTTGCTGTCTCAAATCACAGGTATTAAAGCAGTTATTGCATTTAAATATCAGTTTTCAGTACAATA
Source organism: Stipa capillata (assembly GCA_019208055.1). NCBI lineage: Eukaryota > Viridiplantae > Streptophyta > Magnoliopsida > Poales > Poaceae > Stipa > Stipa capillata. The sequence goes on from JAGXJF010003334.1 coordinate 63,209, forward strand.
ACTCGATGAATACTTAAAAAGAACAATGAGCAAAGAAGCATGAACATGGGCAAAGAAAATCTAAACAGGCATCTCCAAAGAACACATATATATCAAAATGGACAGAGTTAACAGTATATATCTCAGAGGACAAAGTAAGCTAGATTTAGCATTTCTCCAACAGTTTTCTATTAAAAAGATTTTATCTAACGAACCATTTTTCATACATTCAAGGCATTCATATGGCAACGCATCTATGCACACTGAACTGAAAAATGAAAACTTGGATAGAGGAAGATTTTAAAGGAATATAGCCCATACATGATGAATGGTCCGCAAAATTTCAATCGTAACACCATAAAGTAAGCGTGACAAAGAAAGTACGAAAAAAGGAAAAAAGAAAAGCTAGAACAGGGGAAATAGCAATTAATAAATAAAGCAAATGATACCGTGCATGTGTACATGTGTAGTTGTAGACAATCTGATGTGTTATAGTATATCTAAGCATTTAAACATGCGGGTATACCCATTTACCAAAATATCCCAAATGTTCAGTGCTTACTGCTGAAACAGAAATTAAATAATTAAAAACATATCACTTTGAAAGTGAATCTGAACAAGTAAACCATAATAGGGCCCACCAAATCAATAGAAGTGGAAAACATGACTCATAGAGTAACATGAATGATCACATAGGCGCATGCTCTCCCTTTCTATGTGAGGAAGCAATTAACTAAAATAGTTTATATCCCAGTGTGCAATCTCCCAAGCATAGCTATGTTTGTAAATCAAAAGATACATCATCAACATTTCCATAAAACTTATTAATTGAAGTTGTGGACTTACAGGACAAAGCTTCTTGACATTTTGTGCTGCTTTCCTCAAATTGTCAAGGGTCTCCTGATGATAAGTAGCATCCTTCCATGAGAAATCAAACCGTGCAACTGCAAAAAGGAAACATACACAGATCATCATCATCATCATCACAACAAATGCAACAAAATCATGACTACACCCGTGGCACTAAATCCAGTTTCTACAAAGGATATTGTGGTCAAACCTGACATCCCAGCAGTAAGGCATTCTTCAATAACTTCGACCGAGCGTGAGTTGGGCCCAAGCGTCCCAACAATCTTGGTGAGGGATGGGAATACTTTCTGCACAAGAGCACACGCAGGGGATAAAGGTCACGATCCAGCATCCTCAAAATGAAACCAAAACAATGTTCCATTAAGGTGATCATCCTATTTACGCACTAAATCCAACCACTGGCAAATAGTACGATTCGATTTGCATATAAAAGTTCACAAAATTTTGACAGGCTCGTGCCACCACAGTTCGCCGCGCGCAACATTAAACCCCAAATCCCCAATCCCGCGCGACCTCTCTCTTACGCGACCCAGAACACTGGCATTCTAACAAAATGGATCACCCGTATTTCCACAACCCCCGTTTGGCCCCGCCCCCGCCTCTCCGCACAAACCAAATCGGATCGAACAAACCGAAAAACACACGATTAACCGCATCCAGACGAAGACGTCCTAACCCACTACAAGCACCCGGGCAGATACGGATACAGAGAGTTCGAGATCGATCGAGAGGGGGAGAGAAATGGAGGGGAGGAGGCGCTCACGGGCTTGGCGGGGGCGAGGACGGAAGCGAGGCGGACGGGCTCCTCGAGGAGCATGTGATTGCCGCCCTGCATCTCCTCCGCGGCCGGCAGCTTCTGGAAGGTTCTGGAGGGATCTGTCTAGGGTTTTGCCTCTCGCTCGGATGGGACGCGATGCGATCGGCTCGAGTGCGAGCGGGCAAAGCGAAGGGAGGAAGACGAGGCGAGGGGGGGAGAGAGCGAGCAAGGCGTGAGGAGAAAGAAAGAAAGAAAGGAAGGAAAAGAAGGGAGCATATCCACGTGGCATTTCGAATTCGTTTTTTGTTTAAACCTCTCCTGACGGTTTGATGCGACAAAGTCTCGCGTCAAATGACATGTGAGTTCCGCGCGGTGGGCCTTCTCGCGCGCCGTTCAAGTGGCGTCTGGGGCCCATGAGGCTGGGAAAGATGTGGCCCACTGTCAGTTTGCGTGAGGTGAGAGTGTCGAATTCGGTGTTATAGAGAATGATTATGCGGAGCCCATTTCCGGAAGCCAACGGCGGGATGTGCGGGCCGTTGATCCGATGGTAGGAAATGACAGCACGTGGAAGATGAGATAGATGTTGACATGGCATATATATATACGCAGCAAGGACGTTGGAGCACGTGTAAAGGCTGAAAGGACACTTTTCTGCTTTCCGACTAAACTATATGCAGACTGCTGGTCCTATGTATATATAGTGCAAAGTTAGTGATGGATGATAAATTGAATAAATTAGAACATAAAGGCGCGCGTTGCCACGTCCGTCCTCAAATGTTGATAATTAATATCTAGAATATTGTATTATAGATTGAATGTTTTAACAATAAATTGAACAATAATCGTATTTTGAAGATCTTGATAGATGTCACTTGAATAGTAGTAAAATTTATAATTTAAAATGAAACTACAACGATACATATCGGTAACTCTATAGAAGGAACAACCTAGGGCAAAGGCAAAAAAGAAATATGAAACCATTATTAGGATGATATATGTGACCATCATTAGGCAGAAAGAGGATGCCCTTTGGCACCCATTGCATCAATAGCTAACTGCCACCTGAGCTCCAAGATTCAATTGTAAGATTCAAAATAATATAAATTTCAGATGAGCAGATCACTTTGAGAGTCCTCATATTTCAGATAAAAAGATTCCAAATGTCATTCGAGTCAGGCCTTAGCTTATTGTCATCTATTTGCCACAAATCTACATCCAAACGAACATATGCTGGCTACAAGCCTACAATCCATCAAACGCCAAAGATTCTGGCACACAAATAAAACTAAAGCGATCTGTGTTTCTATCTTCAAATAGGATAATAACGTAGAAGAAATCAATGAAAGCAGGGCCCATAGACAGGCCAGGGAACTCGACACCTTTGCTGAGAGCGGATATCTTCTTCTGCAGCTTCTCGTTCTCGATCTGCAGGAGCATCACCGCCTCAGTTGTAAGACCTAACCTCGAGGTAATGAAAAAATCAGCGGTGGCGGCGACTTCGGTGATGACGTCTTGATGCATATAGTTCTTCTCGAACCTGCAAAAGTAACAACTCTTGAATATTTGCAAATCTTCTATTTGCCCCGACGGCCCCAATACGGAAAGGAGTCAGGGAGCAGCGGCTGAGGAGGCAGCGCATGGCAGAGGGGGTAATGCGCACGGATCAACGGCCAAAGTAGAGGGAGGCAACACATCACTGGCATTGACAGCCGGAGCAGAGGGATTCCAGAATGGCGGTTGATGACTCGCCGCCCTCCATCTCCCTTCCTCCGTGCCTTCTTCTTTCCCTCGTTCAAACAATTGAATTCAGATACTTCCCACCTGGTTCAAAGCTGAGCTAAACTGAAACAAAATATAGCTTCTGATATTTAAACCATGTGAAGCAATTCTAAATACCATCAATCCTGTGACATCCAAGCCAAAGTGCAACAATATTGCGGCACACCTCGAGCTAAATGCAGTTAATTTCACTGGCTCGTTTCCTCCAACACCCAACCCAGTTAGCACCCTGCCAAATTAAATGAGACCAAGTGACCCATACAAGACAGTGCCAAAACCATGGCTCAATCCGCAGAATCCGTCCAACTTAACCAAGGCAAAGCAGATCAATTTCCATGGTATCACCGACCAATTGCTATTCCAATAAGGGATGCCAATTAAAGACGCTGCACCTGAATTATCCTCGCGAGCTCGTCATCGGAATTGTCTTGTGCCCTCATAGGCGCCGCCGCAGCCTCCTCCGCGTCTGCATCCTCCCCTTGCCGATGGCCACGAGGCGGAGGCCCTCGGAGATAATTAAAAGGTTTTTATGGGATTCTGGAATATTTGCAATATTGTACTACAATTTGAATGTTTTATCCATAAACAGAACAATAATGGTATTTTGAGGATCTTGATGGAGGGCATTTGAGCGATGTAAAATCTGAATCCTTAATATGGAAACGATTCGAAGAAATTCCACTTTACATACCATAGATCAGCAGAAGATTACTGAACCAGGCGCCATTCCACCGAAATATATAGCATATACATAAACATGAAGAAATAACTTAAGAATATGAATCAAGATCCATTCCATATACATAAACATGAAGAAAGTAACTTAAGAATATGAATCAAGATCCATTCTTGTTGCATCCTCACCCTAAAGAAGAGTTTACATGAAATGTTCAGAGCAGAAAGATTGCTCCCAAAAATGTGAAGCGGGTATATCAACATTTAAATGCATAGAACGATGCATCAATGTCTTGGCAACGGCACTATGATCCAGCTGTGGGTGATACTTTAAAGGAATCAGTAATTGTTGACTTGATTTTTAATATATGAAGTGAATATAAAAACAGCAATTTATAGTATGGCCTAAAATGTATTTAGAATTTAGGATACCCCTGAGGGGACGTTTCAAATAGCAATCCGATATCTTTTTATTGGTCAGTTCGCAGGAAATCTTTACACATCTTTTCCTATTATGGATCTGCAGAATATGATAAGATGGAAGGTGGATAAAAGAAGCCTATTTTAGAGAAACATATAAAAAAATTATGATGAGAAACAATTATGAGCTATGATGTGAAGCACACAAACGCTACAGAATACTGGATTTAGAATTTGAATATCAGTACAATTTATAATTCAAAGTGAAACTAAACCAATAGATTTGGTTACTTCTATGGTAGGAACAACCCGTGGAGGAGATAAAAAACAACCTTGTTATATGCTAGTCTGACCATGCTTTATTTTTACACCACCATGTACCTGTCAAACAGGTAAGAATATGCAGCAAGTATATGAACATGTAAATCCACGATATGAACATTTATGGCAGTTGTAGTAACAACATCAAAAATAGATTGTAACTCGTGGAGTTGTGAGCAGTAGTTTTAAAGCAAGGGGAGCATTAGATCAAAAAACCACAAAGATGAAAAGGAAGAACACCTCACAGACTTTGAAGTTTTAGAAAGTGAAATTACATGAGTAAATTTCATATCTTGAGAAAAGAACAAATTTTGTGATCCATTGCAATGCACATGTATTAGCTAGTGTAAATAAAACAATACAAAAGTAGCAAACAAGATGATTTCTATAGGTTACCAGTAAGGAGAAAAGAAGAAGGCTGACGGGTTGATGTTAAACAATCTAAATGGGACACAAACCAGATATCACACAAGAGCAAGTATCGATAATCTGAGATAATATCAGGAACATCCGACAGCTTCGAAAGTACGGATAGAAGCAGCCACAGGGAACAGTAAAGGGAGATCATACCATCTCGTCAGCTAGGAGGAGGCCTCCATGGAAAGTGGCGGAGGCGACGGCAGCGGCAGTGGCGAGGGTTGGTCATAAATCATTTTCAGGGTTGTGAAGTGTATCTTATTGCTATGGAAGTAGAGAGTGACAGAATAAGCTCCGAGAAGGAAGGTAAGTGTTATCAACTGTACTTTGGAAAAAGGTAGCATCAAACTAATACAATACATACCCCATGTAAGCATCATGACACTAAAAAACTTTGTCTTCCCCTGCACAACAGAAGTGACATCAAGGGCACGTTTGTGACCTGAGTAACAGAGAAGTTGCATCAGCCCTTGTTCAGACACATCAAAGCGTAAAATTCTGAGGATACATAACATGGCTACATAGATGAACAGTGGCAACAGCCAAGGAGGAAAATAGTGACCTCTGATGATTGCAAACACAGCATTAGCCATAGAGAAGGCTTCACCAGATGAATGCAATAGAGCTTGCACCATTCCATTTCCAGTACCTGTGGCACATGTAATGTGTGAAAGATATGCTCAGCATACTAATGACATTAAAATGTACAGATGCTAAACCAGCGCTGGACAAAAACAAAAGAAGTTACAGCTACTCCCTAGTGGGAACATAAACTATTCATTAGATTCTAATGTTATTGCAATATTGGAGCAATATATGAACCTAAGGTATAGCATGGCTCACCAACGTCTATGATAAGGATATTGCTATGATCACATACCTGCTGGGATGATCCCTAATGGCACTTTTATTGCTGTGCTCCAGTCCTCTCTTTGCAGTAGACCATTAACTACCTAAATTAAAAATAAAGAGATGTTCAAACCAAATACAGTATACAAGCAAACAGATTAAACAAGCTCAAAATATTCTGCATAAGGTCTAAGATCTAAAGATTTTGAAGTGTGTATATTGCATCAAGTCTCATATGGGAATGATCTATTTTGCTAACCTCTACAAGGATACCATCTCCACTAACACAAATAATTCCATCGTATATTTCCTAAGATCCAGCGAATCAGCAATTTCTTGAGCATGAAGTCGATACTTGGTTTCTGAACACAGTTCACAACTTAAAATTTAGTATACCGAGAGCATCACAGTTATCTTCCAGAAGTAGGCAAATTAGGAACATTGATCACAATCTTGCATAGTGTAATGGATGCCAGCAGCTTCAATGAGAGGCAGGACTTCGGTCTGGAAAATCCTCTGCCCACCTCTCTTCCTCCTCTGTTCGGTCTGCTCAGCTCTCCTCCATCGCCTCGAGCATCGCCTTGAGCACCGAACCTAAGCCCCATCCCCGCCCTGAGGTAGTTCTTCTCTTATTTTTTGAATCTTATAACATGCCAAGAGAAAAGTGGAAGTTATAATACAATCAAGGAAGTGTTCAGTAAATGACAAGATCAATGGCAGCAGCCAATCACATTAACCATATGTATCCATATACCATTTATTCATTATTCTTATAGCTTATCAGGGAGTCCTATCTACCGTATCTACCTGTAGGCATGTACTGGTGTTAGAACAAAGTGCTCTTATAACTGGACACAAGTAACAACACTATCCGACGAATACTTTCCAATAGGCCGACAATTCGATAGCAGTTCAACTATTCAATATTCCAATTGCCACCAAATTCAAGTTGTCTTATCCAATTGAGCTTAACCAATCATATAGATAGCGCCCTCGTGTTATGAGGAGACTGGGGCTTTATCTCCTCCTACTGTAACAAGGCAGCTTTCTTCTATGCTGCTATTGGATTATCTACTGGAGAGTAGAGAATGAATGGTTCATGCACCTATGCCAGAACCATACTATTCACAAAGTTATTCAAGACAAAACAAGCTAAGCTCTCTAAACAGCGATAGTGCTAACAAATCCTAGAGTTGTTCCAAATTTACATTGTGAACAATAAGTTTCTGGATGTTAGGCCAATTTACCAATTACGAAAGCGGTGATGCTATACACCGCAAATTCAAATTCGGGGAGATAGGAGGAGAGGGCACACCGGTGATGTCGCCGGAGATGAGGAGGAGGTGGGGGCGGAGGGCGGGGCCGAGAAGGCGCACTAGGTCGGGGGCGCGGTCCGGGTGGTAGGCGCTGATGTGGAGGTCGCTGACCTGCACCACTCACGGCACGTCGCCGTCGATGGGGAAGGCCGACCTCGCCACTGCCGCGTCGTCGTCGGCCGCCGGCCACGAGGCAGACAGGCACAGCGGCAGGGGGAGGAGCAGTTCGAGAGGAATCGGGAGTCTGGAGGCCATCGCTGGGCGGCACTTGCCAATGGCCGGTTTGGTCGATTCCCTCTCATCGCCGGCCGCGGCGGGGACGGCGGGTTTGCTGGGGCCGTCTCCGCTGGCGTTGGCGCTGGCTCGGCGGTGGAACCCTAATCCCCACTGCCGCTTGCCGCTTGCCGCCTGCTGCCGAAAAGGGAGGAGGGGATCGCTGCCACGGAGCCCACCTGCGTCACCGAGAAGAGGGCAGGGGAGGAGCTCACCTGCGAGCGAGCAGCCGCCGTCGCCGTCGCCATCGCCATCACCTGGAGAGGAGCCGAAGAACCACGGGCCACCGATTTTGGTCCTCGGAGTAGCGGGCCACAGCACGAGCGGCCCAGCCGGCACCCCTCCCCTGCTCCCGGCCCGCGGCGCGCGCGCCCCCCGCGCACGGGACCGACCGCGGCCGTCCGATCGGCAACGGACGTTATCGCGCGCGTGATGGCCTGAGATCGCTCGGAGGCCGTCGCGTTATAATATATACTAATGTGTGTATGATATGCATGAGTTGTACGTACATCCTACCTAATCTCAATATATGAATACAGAAATTTACACATAAATGTATATGGCCAGAGTCGAGAAAATTGAAAGTAATTAAGTTGCTTACGATCTTGGTCGTCGAGCCTATCAATTGAGTGGACAAAGTAGTGGTGGAGCTCTAGCATCTAGTGGAGGCAAGGGTTCTTAGAGTGGACATAGGAGCATGCCAACAACAAGAAAGAATTAGCACCAGCCTTCCTATCTCGACCTGCTTCCTAATGCTCCATTGTGCTCTCGTCGTTGCTCATTGAGCTCCCATTGTTGCCCTGGTTTGTTTCCATGGTTGATTATCGATGAACACCAGCCTGCTAGCTGCTGTGATTTAACTAGGTTGATGCCGATCTTGAGCTCAAGTTGTTTGCATCTCATGTCGTCACAAATGTAAATAATTCTGGAGAAAGTGAGGCCAAATTAATTAAAGGTGAGTTCATGATTTAATTATATCTATCTATGTACTTGTATAGATACATATGGGAAGGATCGAAGGCATGTGTGAGTGAGATAACAAGTGAGCTCCATCATTCTCATAGTGCATGGTGGCTTTTGGAAGGAAGCATAGCATATAGGAGAAGGAGAAAGAGTGAATTAACCCCCAACCTTTATAGCACTAGCACTAGTCACTTAAGTACAAGTGTTTGGAACTCCAAAGTCTTTAGTTCTCTTAACTAGCCTAGTAACTAGCATTTTGGTCGATTTGAGCTAGCTTTCTATCTCCCCATTAGGTGTGAAAAAGAGACATCCAGCTAGAGAAGATCGAGTTAGTCCCGGTCAAGACTACAAGTCCAAGTCCTTTGCACATGTATCGATTGGAAATTGCGTAGAATTCATGTTGGCCTCCCATGGGTCGATAGCCCTCAGTCGGCTTCTCATAGACCGATTGGCCTACCTATTGGCCCATGTTTGGCCAACTGGCGCTATCGGTTTGCCCCACACACATCGTAGTCGGCCGACGGATGGCTGGTAGCACCCAGTCAGTCAACCGCGGGCTCATAGGCCCCTCATTTTGCAATAAATTTCAATCATACTTTAATTATGAAATTTCTGAGAAAAGAATATATTTTTAAAAAATTCTTTAGCTGGCCATTGCGTGTGGTTGCAGCCACCCATTGCACGCTCTTCTCACATGAGCTGTACCACATGGCACTGGTGAAAGGCCACTCTCCCTCCATAAAAGAACAACAACCTTATTGAACTTTCATACTTCGTATTTTTTGTCGAGGGTATTCATGTTTATCCATCCAACCAAACAATTTGGCTCATTCCACCAAACTTTTAACCATCCAACCAAACAAAAATTAGCTCATCCCATCCAACTCTTAATCCTCTAACTAAACAAAAAACTAGCTCAACTCACCCATACACCAAGCACTAAAATTGACTCATTCCATCTCAGAAAACCTGGATGATCCTAACTCATCCTGGTGCTTCAACCAAATGGACCCCTGATGGCCCCGCTTTAACTATTTCTAGGTAACCGTAGAAGTTCAAATATGGGTAGGACTACACTTTCACTCAGTTCAGAATTATAATATGTATTTTAACTGTCCAAGTTCAAACTTTGACCAACTATTAATGCAATGATATGTTGGTATCATTGGATTTTCTTCAAATATAGTTTCCTACGGTTGTGATTTTGTAACTATTAACAAAATATTGTATGTGTAACTTAAAGTAAAAGCACAAACTTAGACCATCAAAAGATGCCTTATATAATTCTAAATGGGTGAGGCGGGAGTACTGTAGGAAGATGTCAACTCAAACTCGACTAAGGTTTGAAGGTGGCATTTTTATCAGTTTATTAGTCTAAGAAAGTTAGGACATTTAGATTGGTTCATAGAAACTCCAAACAAGTAAGGGCAACTTTACTAAACCTGAAATTGAGCTGGGTGGTGTAAGCTCATAAAATTATTCATGATGTTGTACAATACAATGAGATTGGATTTATTTATTTGTTTACTCAAAGAAAGATTTTAGTGATCACTAATGCGTCCATTTCGTACTCATCTATTTCTTCAATTTTGATCCTTATTCAATGCATTTTAACTGAATTAGTTCCTGATTTCTGCTAGCAATGACTAATTAATCACTGATTGTGCAAATATCTCCTTTCGGACTAATTGTGTGTAGGATATATATGGATATATTTGGAAACTTCACGTCAAGAAGAGTTCCCACGAAGAAACGAGACCCCAAATGGAGTTACTAGAGAGCAGCAAGACGACTAGTGGTACGACTGTGGCTGTCGTACCGCATGGTCATATGACATCACCACGTCAAATTGACTAATCTTCGTTAAGGGATTCCGATGAGAGTTACAACAGTTCTTCCAGAAAATCTAAACAACACCTCTGATCTATACAAGAAGAAGAGAGAAGAAGAGGAGGGGAGATGAGAGATTGGAGGACCGACAAGAAGGACAGGAAGAGAAGGACAAACCTCATGCGGCCATCACCATAGCCTACATAGTTTTTGTACTCTCTCCATTAGTATTGCTAAAAAGCAAGGTTATAAGACGGTTTAAATATTTTAATCAAAATATTTTTCCCTTTTATCTCCTTGTTGCAATATTCTTCATTGATTTGATCGTGGTAATTTCTATGGATCATGAGTAGTCCCTTATAGGCTTTGGAAGGAGGATTAGCTTAGTAGATTAAAGATTATTTGTACCGAACCATGTTTATTTTATATCTCAGTTTCTCGATATGTTTGTCGCGTATGCTCATCTTGATAATAGACGCCCAAGGTGAACATTAGGGAGGACTCGTGCTACCTTCAAAGTGAAAGTGGCAGCGACGTGAGGGGGAGGGAAACATGAGGAACCTCTAGGGAGACTTGACACAGTCACAATGCTTTAAGCATTGGTCTAGCTCACATCTTAATAATTCTGGTAGCATGGCCGATGTCGGCATCGAGGTTGGACAATAGACCCTACGAGTATGCGGATGGGACGTGTCGCCCACTGAATTATTTATCTTGATTATCAATGCTATAATAATTGTGCTAGTGATCCATATACTAATATTTTGATCTACGGGTGAAACTCACTCCTAAGTCTACCCTTCGTCATATTTGCTATCTCTATTTTTATTTCCGCATTTTTAATTTCAGTTTTTGTTATTACTCACATAGTTCTATCTCTACAATTACTTTTAGGGACAATGCCATATTTGAATCAATGCACTAAGCATTCGCTGGCACTCACTAAAATTCTCAAGAACGATCTCAACACCGTGACTGTTTCCACGACACCTCATTTCCATAGGATCGATAAACCTTGAAATATTTTCAAGGGAAAACTTACTACAACCGATCTAGTCCTCTTGGTAGGCTGACATGAATTGAGTTTTCTGGTGCTATTGCCAAGGAAGCAAGCATTGCTCATGGTAATGACAGCTTTCTTTTCATTTTTTTAATTTTAGTTTGTCTTTTAGTTGCTTAGTTTTATTTTACGCAATTTAGTGAAAATAAATAAAAGACTAGTTGATAGTTCATTTAATTTCACAAATATTAATTAGTTAATTAAAATGGCTGATCGTAAACTTCATGATTTTGCTAGCCCAGCTACTAAATTTTTTTAGATCAAACCTGCTTTGTTAAAGTTAGTTTAGCAAAATCAATTTGGAGGAAGTGCTAATGAAGATAAAAGAATGCATCTTTATACTTTTATTGAAATATGTGATATGATGAAAACAAAGGATGTAGCGCCTCATATTATTATGCATAAAATATTTCCTTTCTCTTTGAGAGGAAAAGCAAAAAAAGGTTGCTTTCGCTACCAAATAGTACTATAGATTCATGGGTTAAGTGTTGTGATATGTTCATGTCTAAACTAATAAGCTTATTGCCATGATGACACTGATGAATGAGGACAACATTCCTAATAATGCGATTGCTGAAAGAGAATCCACTTATAACAATAATTATCGAAAACCTTTCCCTAGCAATATGAACAACAATTATGATTTTAATGCTAATCGTCCTAGTTTAGAGGATACACTTAAACAATTCATGGCATCTCAATTGGAACAAAATAATTTTTTTACTAAGAAACTTAAAGCTAATGGTGCTTGTTTAGAATATATGACCGGAAAATTAGGCACTCTTGCTATGGATACTAACAATTTGCACCAGAACCAAAAACATTGAAATCCAGATTGCTAAGATAGCTGAGAGTCAAACTCTCATTTTTGCTCAATTTGTGGGAAAACCTGAGCCAAATCCTGTCGAGTCACTCCAGGCCATCACTACGGATGAAGATATGAGCAATGAAAATGAAGTAAAAGATGATGAAATTACTGTTGATAGTACTATTGGAAACTTCAACAAGAATGAGTCAAAAAGGCCTAGATCTTGGAATAATGATAATGATTATCAATAATTTGTTAAAAATATTTCTTTAAATGATAGTGAACTAGAAGAAGAATCAATTAAGACGGAACAAAAATTACCCTTCAAACAAGGAGACCTTTGGGAACATATAATTAAAATCAACATTGGTCGCTCTATAATTAGTGCTTTATCTGATCTTGGAGCCAGTGTTTCAACTATTCCCACATCTCTTTATGAAAATCTTGGTCTTGGACCATTCAAAGATTGTGGGATGAGATCAAATCTTGCCGATTCGACTTACAGAAAAGGCGCAGGTATTAAAGATGTTATTGTTATGGTTAAAGATTGTCCTGTCCTTATTGATTTAATTATTGTGGACATGCTCGAATATGCTAATGCTCCTATAATCCTAGGGAGACCTTTTTAAGAACCTGCAGGGCTATGACACAGATGCAAGTGGGGAACATCAATTTATCTTACCCCTTGTCAATTCATCATGCATTTTCCAAGGAAAAGAAGTCAAAGGTTTGTTCTACAAAATGCATCATGATAAAGCTTAGAGACTACGTGCAAGCCGACAACCCGTGGCCTCACACGACTAATGAGAGTTAAAAAGTAATGAGGTCGAGCTAACGACCTCAAACAACAACTCTTCATGGGAGGCAAGCCGGCAATAAAGATTTGTTAGGTTTATTTTTATTTCTTATTGTGTTTTATTCAATAAAAGTGATTAGGCATCACCGAAGAGAGAAGAGAATTAATTTGGGACACCCGTTATGCATAGTTGTTATATACACATTTATCTTCGTATTTTTCCTAGCTGAAAAAATAGTCTAGAGGACTTGAGGAAAAGGCACAAAACATTTCGCTAAGGAAAAAGAGTCAAGAAGGTTTGCCGAGCAGTGGTATGACCGCGCTAGTCGTACCTCTCGGTCGTATTGAGATTGCAAAAAAATCCCAGAGAAAAAAGAAAAAAACAGAAGCTGAGTCGATCGATGGTACAGTCATGCCTGCCCATACCACCGGTCATACTGACGGAATGACCAAACGAGGACCCGAAGAAAATGTAAAAAACTGAGCTGATCTTTGGTACGATCACTCCCGCTCATACTGAGCAGTCGTATCGTAGCGAGAGACAGCTTAAAATGCTTGGGGAGAAGCCCCCATATGAAATTTTCCATCTATCTCTCTCTTTCTTCCTCAAAACCTCATAAACCCTAGGTGAGATCTCCACCTATAATTGTTTTTGCTTTGATTCCTCGTGCACAACTCATCTAAGGTACGAATCTCCTCCGATTATTCAATTATTTTTATTGATTATGGTCTACATTGTGTTAAATTTTGGATTAGAGTTTCACTTGTGTAACTGTAACATTTAATTATTTAGACCATTAATTTGCATTATCTATTTGAGTAATTCATACTATTCAATTTGAGGATCAATTATATATTACTATTTGTGTTTAGAAATTTTTATTTTTGATTAGGTCATGGATTGCGTACCCTGTTCACACAACGCACGCACCGAGCGAGAGGCCTGCAATAGGCCTATTGATCCACAATGCTTGGAGTGCGTCGCCCACCTCCAAAAGAAGGCTTATCGGCTGGGAATCAACATGAGCAAGGAGGAGAGGGGCCACTTCAAACAACTTCACAAGCGTCCGGTGAAGTCGATTAAGTGGGCATCAGCGACAACTATGGTAGCTCTTGGTATACATAATGATTTTCAAACTTTATGCCAGAATGTTGGTATGATAGATTTTTCTTCACATGACACATTCACTTATCTTCAACTCAAATATGAACTTTTTCTTACATTGTCACACATCGTGCATCGTTATTATGGAATTAATGATGACAGGATTAAGTTTAGACTTATGAATGTTGAATATAGTATAAATCTCAATGAATGATATAATATTTTTATTTTTTCTAATAGTGATGAACATGTTCACTTTGCCATTGCTGATTTATCCCAAGAGTTAATATCATGTTTTTAGCAGATTAGCACGGACCCACTAAGTAGAAAAGCAAGTCGCAATCAATGTCCATCGGTCCGCTATATTTTCTACTTTGTGGCTAGCACTTTACAGGCAAGGGGAGAATTTAGAAAAACTAATTAAGAAGATATGTTGGTCATCAATCAAGCCTTGTATCCTAGCAATTCATCAAATGCGCCAAAATTAGGAGAGCTACTTCTACTATACCTTAACAAATAGTCTCGCCAGCACTAAAGAGCCATTACTTGTGGAGGAGTGATCACCATTCTAGCGTTGAGGATTGGGGCTAGATTTGAAGAACTGCGCCACCTCAATATTTCTATATTGAGAAGAATATGTATGGTGAAAGACTATAAGATGAATTTATTACTTTTCTTTACCTTTGGTGGATCGTCTTGTGCAGGCACCCGCTACTAAAGCGTTCTCTTCAAAGAATAATATATATTTTTCTTAGAAATGATTTGCAGGGTCATGTATCTTCGTCCTTGGTCCGTCATTGGCTTCATTGTGTTCCAGTGCTATTTTTGTTGGAGATTTTTTTAAAGGTCAATAGAAGAGTAAAGAGGTGAGGTGTGGATGAAGCATCATTGTTACCACTTCCATTTATATAAGAGTAAACATGTGGACCTAGTTTGCGGTTCAAGTGAGAATTTCGGGTGTTATAGCTCTGACATTAAGTGTCGCGAAAAATTAATGGTTGCGCTCAACCCGTGAGTTTGTGACAAACTTTCTATTACAAAATGAAATTTTGCTCAAATAGTATTATTTTTAGGGCAAAAGGCAGTGACTTAAATTAACTCCATACTAATGTTTAAGAGTATAGATCTGGAATCCAGGGTTCCAACACGACGTCCAAAAGTCAACGCAATTGAACTTGCAGCTAGATAATGAGCACCACAATTCGAATCCCTTCCGTCATGATAGAAGATCATCTCTCCAAAACCTGTGGCCTTGATCTGCTGAATCTCGACGAGAATGGCACTACGCCGGCGCCGGTTGATAGTCTTCAAGCCAGCGCTGCTGCGCACACGCCTGAGCTTCCGGTGTACGTAGCCGGATCCGAGGCATCATCAATAGTTCGGGTCGAAGCACCCAAAACGCTCCCATGATCATCACGACAGATCCCACAGGCAGCACCGCGTTCGCCATCCCGAGCGACACCGCCGTCGACGGTGATCTTGGCTTAGTACACAGGCTTTCCAGAGGTCGAGAGTTAAGGCATCTGTATGGTTTCACACAAGTTTTTGGAAATTAACGGTGCAAACGAACACTTGACGTATTTATTTATTTTTCTTCATGACAGACTAACATTTCAGATCCAACAAATCACCCGATCGAGGACCAAGAAGCAAATTCAACATTTAAACGGAAGTTTAGACGAGGCATCAACAGATCAATATCGATGACCATAAAAGGTCGACATACTAAGCAAGCATGTAAGGTAACACATGCATGCAAATGCGTAAACAAATCAGTGTGGTGGCTTTTCTTTAAAAGAAACAAAAATCGATGTGGTGCGGTGCGTCTACACGTGCAG
Organism: Stipa capillata; assembly: GCA_019208055.1. Lineage (NCBI taxonomy): Eukaryota > Viridiplantae > Streptophyta > Magnoliopsida > Poales > Poaceae > Stipa > Stipa capillata. Next base: position 79,265 of record JAGXJF010003334.1, read on the forward strand.
GTACATGTCGATCTGGAGCACTGCGTTGTTGGTGCTGGCGTTGTAGGAGTGCGTCCGGAGCAGACCGTACCCTGTGGCTCCCCGAAACCCGCCGGCGCCACCGACGACGGGCAGCTCCCTGACGGGGTCAAGGATGGCGTCCCTGGCGAGCACGGCGACGGTGCTGCCGTTGTGCGGCCCCGCCGTGAACACCATGTTGGCGGTGAGCAGCAGCGCTTGGTCCGTCCGCGACGCAAACAGGTAGAACTCCTGCGCCCTACCGACCTCCGGGGACTCCGCGCCTGGCCCCTCCGTCACCCACATATCGGGCCAACTGCGTAAACGTATGCAAATACTCAGTCACTGTCATAGTTCCTTGCTTAAGTGCAAAGAACTCATGTTTCTTAATCCCAATCAGGCTGGCTGGAATGTGATGCTTACGGAACTGCTCCTTGAACATCTCCCAAGTAATTTCTGTCTGCCTAGGTTGGGAGCTTCGAACCCTTTTCCACCATGCCGCGGCAGGTCCCTGCAGGTACTACGGGGCAAAGAGTACTTTTTGAAAGGATCGTAGGTGCCGACTAGAGGGAGGGGGGTGAATAGGAGGCTAACAAATTTGAAACTTTTTTTAGTTTATCTAGATTAAGACTTAACAGATCAAAGGGTTGAGCTAGCAGTGTGATAGGTCAACTACACAGGTAGTATTTGGTATGTAAATTAACACACAGCTGTCACACAGGTGGATAACACAGGTACAAAGAAAACCCTAAATAGATGTGCTAGACAGATGGTTGTGTAACAGGTAACTG
>JAGXJF010003335.1:0-30705 GCA_019208055.1 Stipa capillata
GTTGACCTCCTCCTTTGTTCCTCTCCTCTCCAATCCCTCCATTGCATGAGTTGCATAGGGTGAGATTTGAGAGAGAGAGAGATTTGAGCATAAGTTGTTTTTATTTGCATTTACTGCATTGGTTTGAGCTCTCCACATCGATTGGTTCGAGGGAGAGTCCAGGAGCTTGTTACTCTTGGAGGCCACCACCTCATAGACGGTTTGGTGGTGTTGGCTCGGTAATCTCTTCGTGAAGCTTGTGACGAGGCCTGAGTTGTTTGTGAAGTGGTTGTGGAGCTTGCCATATCCGGAGTGGAGGAAGAAGCTATCCATAGTGGATCGAGGGTCAATCCCTCGAGAGAAGAGTGACTCAAGAGAGAGTCCGCTGTGGGCACCTCAACGGAGAGTAGAATATCGGTGGATATTTGAACTCCGGGAAAACATAGTTTGTCTCTTGTCTCTTTTACATTCCGCAATTCTTACTTGCTATTATTGATATATCTTGTGTAGAGTTTGAATTGCTTGCTAGTATCTTTTAATTGCCAATCTTGTTTATCATAAGTTGTTGGTGCACTTAGTGAGCCTAGCATATTTAGGATTTGTGCTTGAAAAGAATCCGACTAGTTTAATTCCGCATTAGGTTTAAGCCAAATCCATAATTGTTTTAAATCGCCTATTCACCCCCCGCCCTCTAGGCGACATCTAGGTCATTTCACTTATCGACAATGCAACCACTGACACTATCTTAAGAGATACAAAGTACTTTCAGTCTCTGAAGAAAAAGGCTGGTAGCATTGCAACCACTGTAGGAGTGATTCATGCATTGTAGGCTTTGGAAAGACCATAATTACGCTCCTAATGGGAACAACACTTGTCATTGAAGAAGCATTATCGTATTCGGGTCAACCCGCACACTCTTAAGTTTTAAGGATATATGTGCAAATGGTTTTCATGTAGAAAAAGAAGATACGAATGAGAACGAATATCTTCTCATCACAAAACATAATGAATATGAGAAAAGAATAGTAAAAGCATTCATTCATACAAATCTGGGCTGTACTACACTAAGATCAAAGCACGTGCAATGTTTGTTGTTCTTAAAACAACCTTTAGAAGCTTTGAGTTATTCTATCTCCGGCATGATAGATTGGGCTATCTAGGTTAGAATGACGAGAAATATTATAAATATCTCCCAAGGTCATGGCATAAGTGCGAAAATCAAGGAGATCATGTGTGCCCTGCATATGCCCCCGAAAAATTGATCATTCGGCTCTATACCTTGAAAGTGAGAGATGAATGCTCGCATCCTTGGAATGAACCTATAATGCCCCTGTTAGGGTCGTTTAGGTACTTTATGGTACTAATTGATGCTTCCTTGAAATGATTGCATATTTGCTTATTATCAATTAGAAATTATGCTTTCAGAAAACTTATCTGCAAATAATCCAAATAAAGAATAACTTCTTAGATCATTGTATAAAATCCATCAGAATGGATGACATCATAGAATTTACTTCAAAGACTTTTCATGATTATTGTATGGCAATAGGAACTAAAGTTGAGCACTTAGTACCACACGTCCACACGCAGAATGGATTGGCCGAAAAACTAATTAAAAGAAGCCATTGCCAGACCGCTACTGCAGGTTAGTAATTTACCAACAACTTGCTGGGGACACGCAGTCTTGTATGTAGCAGCACTCATCAATTATAGACCGTCAGCCTACAACATCCATTCACCAGGGTAGCTAGCACTGGGATTCCACCGAGAATATGTCATCTTCAGATATGTGGATGCATGGTCAGTTTGCCTATTCCTTCACTGCAGAGGATTGCAATGAGAACCCTTAGGAATCGGGGGGTTCATATAGGATATGTGGTTTTTTCCATAATCAAGTACTTGGACCCTTTAACCAGGGATTTTCACACAGCCTGTTTCACAGGTTGCATCTTTAACAAAGATGTTTTCTCAACATTAAGGGGGAAGAATGCAGCAACCCACATATTACCCCTTCGGATAATATGCTAATCTTTGACATGTCGTAGACGAAGTGCCTTCTCGTCCACAACACATCACACAGAGTAGCACGACAGAAGCATTGCAACGGTCCATTTGTTACAATACTTAATTTACAAACTCAAAGAACAAGGTACAATTATACAAACTTCTTCCCAAAGTACGGGGAATTTAAAACCGTTCCAGTCGGTTATAGCAAAAGTATTATCTACAACTCTCATCTCCCACGCTTTATATTTCTACTACTTCCTCCTTCGCCGGTGCCTGCTCCTCGGCTGTTCCTTCTTTAACCTTGATGTAGACGACCTCTTGATCTATCGTAGGCTCACAGTCTAATCAAAGAAATTAGAATAGAGGGATGAGTACAAAAGGTACTCAACAAGTCCAAGAATAGCAAACAGGTGTTTGATGCACTATCTACTGAGAATAGCGGTGTTCTCCAAAAGAATGTATTTTGTAAGGTAAGAGAGTTAAGTTTTAATTAAGAGACTATGATCTCATGTCTCACAAGCTGCTAGGATTCTCGATGAATCCCTTTCCTACCGAGTTCGTAGTTCCAACCAGGAACATGGAGTGACACTGCCACACTTTATTACACTCTACAGAGGTGCGTAACTGTACCCACAAACAAACTTGGGTCATGTGCCTAAGTTTGCAGGTCTCATTCACACTGCCATGATCACAGAGCCGTTTCACCCGCCCGCTCAGCCATACCCCGCATCGTAGTCCCGCTCAGCCATACCGGTCTCACGTTGATACTACAGATCTAACATTTTATGGTTAGCTCAAAAAAACTAACAACACATTCCCAACAGTTGATACTACAAATCCAACTATTGAGGTCTTCCCTTCCGGGGGAGTATGACCTATAGCAAATGTACTTTGGCTCAACCCCGCCCATACAAGGTATGTGGTATGCGCGATCACTACGGCCCTTGAACACAATCAATCATTGGTTACCTTAACGTTATATGAAATAATCCCGTGTGATGAAACCTACCTTCCAATGTGCCATCACCACCCACCATGATCACGCTCAAAAACTGGCGATCAAAGAGTAACAATTGATTCATCTTTAGAAAATAGGTTTTACTTTTATGCATGTTATAGACAAGAAGGAAAATTTTGCAAATCATTCTCAACGGATATGAACAAGAAACTAGACTTGTCTGGTAACCGATTTGACATGGAGTTCGACGGGTCTGGTTGTTGAACTCTGGCTTTTGGTAAAGAAGTTAATAAAGTCCGATAAGGACTAATTCAAGAAAAATTCCAAACATGAATGTGAATGACCTATCATTGCATGCATGAGAAAATGTATCTTATGCAAGATTTACTATACCAAATTTTCTTAGAATATTTTATGTATGATTCACAATTAATAATGGACCAGATAAATCTTTAATTACTTTTAGAGTTTGTAGATAATCTAGAATAATGTATTAGTTAATTAACCTTTCTTTTAGTTAGAGGTTCATATTGTTACTTATCATATCTCCACTTGCTTAAATATTTAATCTACAATTTTCACTTAAAGGTTATGATTTAATATCTATCATATTTTCTTTATCTTTTTCAAAGTAAAAGGAAGAAAACACTTAGTTTAAGTAAATAACTTAGTACTTTAAGTTACTCCTCAACATATACATGTATACATATTCATTTATCTTTAAAATAAAGAAGAATAAACTTATTTGATTTTATTTCTTATTTTAAGAAAAAGAAAACTAATTGGATTAGTCTATTCAATTTTTATTTTTATTTTCTCCCTGGCCCGCTCGATTTCCTTCAGTGGGCCCTTTGGCCCATTCAGCATCTCTCCCCTCACCTCTCACTTCTCTCTCACCCGGCCACACACACCCGCACGCACCCGTTTAGTGTCTTCCGATTCCCTTGCGCCGCTGCCACCAATCCGTGTCGCCGCCGCAGTTGCTCCTCCGGGATCTCCTCCTCCTCCGCGCTGGCCTCTCCTGTCCTACTTCGCCCGTGAGTCCATCCGGTTCCCCTCGCAAATGTCGCCGCCTCCCGATTTCACCATCGTCGCCTCAAATCAGCGCCGTCGGTGGCACTGCCGCTCGCCGCTTCGGTTTGGCGCCTCTTCGTCGCCCGCACGGACCCTCCCGAGCAACCGCCACCTCCCCGCCATGGCCGCTCTTGCCATTGCCTCTGTCGCTTCCCTCGGTGCCGCGCGGGATGGCAGTGGCTAGCGTCGTAGCCTAGTAACCCCGGTGCTCCGCTGGCCCGCCTCCCGCCGGTGGCGCCCTGGGTTGTGCTGTCGGTTTCTCCTCTACAGGTAAATACTTCCCCTACTCTCCTCTTTCTCCTAATTTTATCCGTTCTAGCCTTGACTCCCATGGCTTCGGTTATGGCCGTGCGGCTAATTTGGGCTTAATGGCAATTTGCCGATTTTTGATCTTAGCTAATTGAGAAATGGCTGTGTTACCGATTACCTATGCTCGATTGATGTGTGTTCATAGCCACCAAGGATTAATTTAACTTGCCTAAACATCTTTTAGATTCTTTAGTATTTGTCTCCACTTTACATTTACAAGATCTCGGCTAAGGCATGTTTCGTCTCGTTGATTTAATTCATCTTGTACACTGAAGTACTATGGTTTGGTTACGTCGATTTTTGATGGCCTTAGTACGATGTATATACATGTCTCTGTGGAATTCTTTAGACGGCATGAAATGATTAATTATTTGTTCTAAGGATGAACTTCGTTTACTGTTTACAACATCATGCTACATTGATTGGCTAGTACTTACTTTTCTGGTTCAGTTTAAAGTGCTCTGTGCTGGGGTGGGCTAATGCTAACATATGCTAAGTGTCCAAAACTGATACGGACATATATTGGTCTCTTTTCTAGTTTCTCTCCCTTTTGTTCATGTATATCGCTATACATGTGCATGCTAGGCTATCTAATTGAAGACACATATGCTATACTCGATTCTGGTCCATTGAACCATTAACTATTACTCTTTATGTGCATTAGTTCATTTAGTTGATGGAACAAATGCTATACTTGACTTAGCATATTTTTGATTTCTGCATATACATATGCATGTCAGTTTATTCAACTGAAAGAGCAGATGTTATTTTTTGAACCTAGCCTCTTTATTTTTTTTCATATACATGTGTATATCAGTTTACTTTCTGATAAGAATAGATGCTTTACTTGATTTTAGTTAGCTAATAAGGATGTTTAACATCTGAAATGTTTCTTATTGAGAACTGATAAGAACAGACACTACCCACGTCGCCTACAAAAATTCGCTATGATGATCTAGACTAGCTGACGGTTCGTATATATCTCATATCAAGTCCTCCTTTGGATTTGTGATGATTTTTATCTGAGAAAGATTTGGGGAAAAGGAAATCTGATGAAGACAGAAAATGCTACACTAGATGCCTATTACCCTATGATGCTAGAACAATCTGAGGGCCTAATACCATCTACCATCAAGTTCTTATGTCAAATTTGAGCTATGATGGTTTTTGGATGGAAACTTACCTTACTGGCTGGTTAAGGACAGGTTTGACTTCTTTCTTCTCTTTGGCTGGTCCTTATTGATCTACTGATGGCCTGCCTTATGAGCTTGAGGTTTTCTCTCCTTTCTACTCCTCCTTAAGTCCTTGCAGCCTGATCTACCAGCTCTCAGTCTTCTTGAGCTCCTCTTCTGCTCTTGCTGGTCTCCTGGTCTTGACTTCTAAATGCTCTGCTAATCCTTCTCTTACTACTCCCTTGGTCTTGGTGGTCTTCCTTCTCCTGATGCTTCCTCTAATGCTTGGCTATGGTTCCTGAGACTCGATGAACTGTTGTGGTCTGATGATATATCGTTTGCTGGACTAGCACTACTATGGTTGTATTACACTCCTCCCTCATTGTTACAGGGGCTTATGTAGCTGTTTCCTTCGTTTTGCCACCTCCTGCTTTCCCATGGTTGGTTGTGCTTATTTTTACTAGCACTTTCTACTAGATATGCATAGTGGCTGATCTTTTACCTTGGTCGGCTGCTATTGCTATTATTTGGATAACTACAGTGGCTATTTCTACTTATCTTAGTTGGCTGCCTTCCAACTTAAGGTATTGACTTAGGTCAATTCTTGTGGACTGCTACATGAGTCCTTCGATGGATATGCTGCCTTATGAACCAATTAGATTTGACTTCACTCAAGTTTATGTGGGCTATTGGATAAGCATTTGATGAATGGTCGCCTTATCTCAATCTTTTGTTTGATAAGACAATTTCTTTCCAAAACAAAACTCATGGAGGCAATTAGTATAAGTATAATAGATTGGGATAAAACAATTTCTTTTCAATACTTCTCACCTCTTTTCTCCCTATTATAAGTATAATAGATTGGTTCGATTAGGGTCTTAGCCAATGTGGCCCTTGGACATTTTTGAAAACAAAATATTTTCTAAAACTATTTTTAAACTAAAAACTGTTTACGTCCACATCGGCACTATTTGCCCCCGCATCTAAAACCTGCGGATGTTGGCGGAACTGTGCCGATGGAACCACCTATATTTCAAAACCTTGTTTTCAAAAATCTTTGCCTCCTACAGTGACGGCGTGATTCCACGGTCTCGAGTGCACATACTCGACGACCTCGGATGTCGCCAACATTCCAAAAGCTGCTCCCCTTCGATGTCCGGTGCTCCAACTATGGCTCAACATTTGAAGATTAGCTTAGATAATGGTGTATATGTAGAAATATCACATGTAATTTTATTTCTTCTTCTTTATTTCCTTTTTGTAATAATGTTGTAATAAGACATTGTATTATCTTTTCAATTAATAAAGTTTTCATTTAAACAATGTTGTATATCTTATAACGACATTCTTTATTTACTTAAAGTTCCAATTCCAATGTATATACATGTGCATGATATACTTATGATGAATGCCATGCATGAGATGAGTGCACATAACAATCTTTCCTCCTCTCGTACTCTAGTCGGCAGTGCAACACGATAGAACTCGATCAACTCAGCAGCGCGAGTTCATCTTCCTCCTTCCCACGCCTCAGCCGACTACCCCTAAAACTAGGGTTCTCACAAAGAAATGCACACTTGGATGAAAAAAATCAAGAAATTACATGGGAAACCACGGGGATAAATGCATTGGATCCTCGCACTAAGATGCTGAATATGAAGGTCCAAAAGATTATTGATTTGCAAACTTTAACTAATTAGTTGTCTGATCATTTCACTGATTTGAAGAGCATGACTAAGTCGCACGTGCCAGCCCGAAATGCACCGGAGAGAGTGGAGGTACCCTATATTGCCACCCATGATCTTGTCCAAAGGCCTCGGAAAAGGACACAGACTCTGTATTCCTAAGTCCTATTTAATCGGAGACGTCCGATAAAACATGGATGAGGTGGCTTGTCATCATCGATCAATGAAATGCCTGTAAAGAATAAATCAGGAACGTATGTGAGTTCTGGGAAAGGCATAGATAGGGATAGACTAACAGTATCATCGGGTCTTGAACCCCGTATGAAGCCTTCCGGTATGTCTGAAGTGAGACCAACGGTACCACTGGGTCCATCGAGGCTCCAGTGCATCCTGGATCTAAACCTTCCAAGACAAGAAGCCACCAGTGGAAGTGTGTGCATTGACACTAGAATGCTAAAGGAAATCGACTTAGCTCATATGGAGCAACTAGTAAGTTGTGTGAAGGACCTACAATAGAGGGAGTCGATTGAGTCTAAAAAAGGGAAATCTCAAGACAAGATTGCCATAAATTATACGGAGGCCAGAGAAACCTGGGATCGTGCTACAACCAATGTCAATATATTCTTTGCAAAGGAAACTTCCACCATCATAGATCTTGATCGTGAACCAGCATGAATAGAAGAATGCGGAAAATGACCAAATTGGGAAGATTGGAAGAAGGCAATATTAGCTAAATTCGAATCTCTTAACAACAGAGAAGTGTTTGGCCTGATCAGCCACACACCACCATTTGTACACCCTGTAGGGCACAAAACGGCTATTCATTCAGAAATGAAATGAAAAGAATGAAATAGTACGGTATAAAGCAAGGCTTGTAGCTCAAAGTTTCACTCAACATCCAAGTGTTGATTATGAAGAAACCTAATGCATCACCTTTAGATATCTCATAGCAATGGCAGTTAAGCTCACTTTGAAAATGAAACTCATGGATGTTGTGACGGCATACCTTTATGGTAGCTTGGATTCGGAAATCTATATGAAGGTACCTGAAGGTGCACCAATACCGAACCAAGACATAGCAAATAGAAACTTTTATAGCATGAAACTGAATAAGTCTCTATATGGTCTGAAGCAATCACGCAGGATGTGGTATAATCACTTAAGCAAGTTCATTAGCAAGAAAGGCTACACGAATAATGAATATTGCCCCTTTGTATTTATCTGAAGGTCCAAGAATAGATTCTATATAATCTCAGTGTATGTAGATTATCTGAACATCATTGGGACACATGAAGAAATAGAGGAAGCGAGCTCATACCTAAAAATCCTATTTCGAAATGAAAGATTTGAGCATAATCAAATATAGTCTGGGCTTGCAGATCGAGCATTTCCCTGAAGGGATATTAGTGCACCGGTTAATATATACTCAGAAGGTACTAGAAAGATTTGGCTTTGAAAAGTTATGTCCGTCGAAAATCCCAATGGTTGTGAGATCTCTACAGCAAGAGAAAGATCCATACAGACCTAGAGATGAGGGGAAGGAAGTCCTAGGGTCCGAAACCCCATATCTGAGTGCAATAGAAGCACTCATGTACTTAGCAAACTGCACTAGACCAGATATCGCACTTGCAGTTAATATGCTTGCAAGGTATAGCGCAGAGCCTACCAAGAGGCGTAAAGGACATTCTCCACTATCTCCAGGGTAGCAAAGATCTTGAGATAATCTACAGGAAGAACCACGACTTAACCATGGTGGATTACACAGATGCTAGATACTTGTCTGATCCGCACTCAGCAAAATGATAGACCGGTTATGTATTTCTTTGTGGTGGAACTATAATTTTCTTTATGATTGATTATTTTTTTGCGAAACCTAAGGCAAAAGATTTGCCTTATTTCATTGATTAAGAGAAAGACAAATAGTTATGCAACAAATAAAACAAAAATGTAAAAGTATGTGCAATACGGAAGTGTTTATTCTTCGGAAATAATATTTTCCAGATGCTTTGCCCCGGTAATTACCTAGTTAGAGGCGTTTTTTTTTATCATGACGAAGATTGTTAAGAGGCATAGAGAAGACCCATGTGAAAACTCTTGAGTTCCGTTCATTCCAAATTTACGAAGACAATAACTTTATAAGAAAGGTCATGACTTTTCTTTATATATTTGTGCTGCCAGTACTATGAAGCCACCAATACTTAACCGAAGTGTGTGCGGCCTATTGGTTAGTGTCGAGGTCGATGCTGCCTAGCCAGTCCCTGATCATTCCGAAGTTTCTATAACAGTAGCTACGGAAAATTACAGCATAGCATTACCGTCTCTGTACACAGGAAATGGTGTTGCACATTTCCAGAGTCTTCGAAGAAAGGACAGTTAGCAATAGCCTCTGCAAGTGGAAGGGGCGCATGACTGAACTAGGCCAGACACAGACAGATCGCTTTCAGTCTCAGGCGCCGGCTCCTTCCTGCTTGAGATCTAACGTTTCCGCGTGGGCCTCCACCTGGAAGGGATAGCGCGTGCCGTTTGACCCGTCCCGGCCACACGTTGGTGTGCTCGGTGTCGAGGCAGGCAGAGGCGTCACGTTCCTTCCTCAGACACCACGCATGCCGCGCTTCCCAGATATGCTTTCCTAGCTTCCGTTCCTGCTCTTCAATTTTATTTTCCAGTATTTGATCCCGCTCTCTACAATATTCTAAAATCATCCTTTGCGTATTCGAACACTTCATTCTTTACGGTGAAAATTATACATCGCGCCAAGTTCATGGTCTAACTGGTATGGTTTCTGGTTTCATGTTGGCTGGATGCGAACATTTCAGGTCTTATAAACTAACTATATTTTAGGATACTTCTAAATTTTGTTCAACTCTAGCATTATGTAGATTTTCTTAGCTGCGTTTCACAATAATAGTGGGTAGGAAGTAGGAACTGAAGAAACTAATCATTTTGCTGTGGTTGGGATTGGGTTTGCTGTTTGGGACTTTCAGGTCAAACTAGCTACATACGAGGCTTAGCCGGGTGGTTTGCAGGCTTTAGAAAAGATTGGTTGGACCAAATAGTGCGTAGGATGGAGCTCCTCAACCAAAAGTGCACACCATCATGCCATTATCACACTATCCACTTTTTCAAAGAAAGTAGGTCAAATCGATATTGTTTCAATCGAAGAGTCATAAATACAACACAAGGATGGTGTTGTTAATTCGTTAAGGTCGCATCAAGAGTCAACTCCTAACGCAGCTAGCTAGCACCAGCAGTAGTACCACTAAATACTCAGGCATTTCCCTTACAAGTGAAGAATGGTGGTAGTTTGGAACAACTAAAAAACAACTGGAAAGGAACAGAAAACAAGAAAAACGATGTTACAAAGCATTCAATATTCATATCGGATGATGACACTACTATAGAACGGTTCATCCTAAATGGTTTATCCGAGACAGCTCATCGGACCCGTCTAGGATAGCAACCATCATAGACGGGTCAGAAAACAACCCGTTTGCAACCCGAACCGTCTGTGATAACCGGGTCATCCGAGACGGGTTTTTATTTCCCACCCGCCTGCAATGATAAATAGATCATCCGAGATGGTTTTGATTTTTCAGCCCGTCTATAATCAATTAGGCCCATAAAGCCCAATAAGCTGACCCTAACTCTCGTGCAAAAATCCCCAAGTCCCTCCTCTCCCTCAACAGCGCTCCCTCCCCATCCCTTCTCTCCCTCAACTGCGCCCTCCTCTCTCTCGCCCTCTCCTTCCCTCCCTGGCGCGTGCCGCCCGAGCCCGGGCACCGATGGCGAGATCCAGCAGGCGCCGCCCGCACCGGGGCACCGATGGTCAGATCCGGCACGCACCCCCCGAGCCGGGGCACCGGCGGCCAGATCCGACGGGCGCCACCCAAGCCCGACCCCAGGCACCGGCGGACCTTGCAGCACGGCGATGGCGCGCATAACGCCGCCCCTCCTCTCCTCCTTCCGACGCAGTGGTGGCCGGATCTGGTGAGCACAAGGCCAGATGCGACGACCACAAGACCGGCGTGCGTGACCCCGTCCCTCCTCTCCTCTTTCCGCGGCGGCGGTGGCCGGATCCGGCAAGCACAAGGCTAGATCTGGCGACCACAAGGGCGGCGCGCATGACCCCGCCACTTCCTTCTTTCGACGCGGTGGTGGCCAGATCCAACGACCACAAGGCCAGATCCGGCGACCACGAGGCCGGCGCGTGCGACCTCTTCCCTCCTTTCCTCCTTCCGGCGCGGTTGTGGCCGGATCCAGCGACCACGGGAGGCGACGGCACTTGCGCGGGTGGCGGCACGCGCGGGGTGGCTGGATCCGACGTCGACGCACGGGATCTGGTTCGGCGACCACGAGGCCGGCGGCGGCTGCTTTTTTTATTTTTGTAATTTAACATCCGAGACGGGTTTGAAGCAACCGTCTGGGATGAGTTTTAGTCATCACAGACCACCAATCCGAGACGTGTCCGAAAATCGTCTCGGATTATGATTTTGACCCGTCTTCGATGTACGTTTCTGTAGTAGTGTGAACACGGTTATCAGGGCATGATCATGAAATGGTTGGCCATCTTCCCCTTGATCTTAACCAACTTTGCAGTCTTGAGCGATGCGTCAGAATATCGCCACGCTTGTTTCTTCTCTTTGTCCAGCGTGGTAGTGTAGCCTTCCAGAACAGCAGAGCCGCTAGGATGTTGCAGTCCCTTTCCAGTAGCATTTTCCAACATTTCCCAATGTTTTTGGTTTGTGCGAGCTGCATATGTGTACTACAATATTCTGTCAAACCAAATGGGAGGGTTAGGTCATGCTGGTTGCTGGCACTGGCCTTTGTTCCACACCTGCTTAATTCGTCGAGATGCCCTCGTTGCCTTGTTGGGAAGAAATAGATCCTAGCCACCATGAACCTAACACTACCACAACATGCGTATTCAAGTCCCCATATGCTTGCTCGGCCATGCCAGCAGCGTGGTTGGCATAAAATAACGTACGATATGCATTAAGATGAGCTGATGGGCCAAAAAAGGTTCACGTTGTATGCACCTTCTAGTGTAGAACTAGAACCCGACCGGTGCAACAAACAACTTTACAGATTACGCAAGTAGAAAGATCCCTATAAAACTATAAATTCCTTTCATCTCTCTATTTATATACTAAAAATATAATACAATAAAAAAAAGAAAAAGACAAGAAATTCCTATAGAAAAACAAAATATCGTGGACCATATTATTATTAGTAGACCACAACTAATAGATCTTCATAATCTTTACTATCTATAAAATTTGAGTTGGTGGTTGTGGTGATGGTGGTGTCACATCCTCCCCTAACCAACTCTCCAACTCTCAACAAATTTTACTAAACAGACTCCAATCTTTACGTAACTCTCAATAAACTCTGCTAAACATACTCCAATCTTTACGTTCTGAGTTAGTTTTTTACTCTGCTAAATTTTATTATCTTACTAAACAACATAATCCAATCTTTACGTTCTGAGTTAGCTGGCTTGATGGTGCTGTTCCTTTCCCCACACATTTGCGTAAATTTTGTTATATGTGTATATGTGTGTTGTACGAGCACTCTACTATTAGATCATTGTAAGGCAAAACAGTATATTTTGTTATGGACTTATAGTTTTGGTCAGAACATGAGATGTTGTTCTACTATTTGAGGTTCCGTTGCAACGCACGGGCACCCTGCTAGTTGTAACTAAACATATCACAGTTGATGGATCTTCATAACTATATCTAAACATACAATAACTGATAGATCATCATAACTGTATCTAAATAAATCACTATCGATATATCTTTATAACTGTGCCTACACATATCACAACCGATGGATCTTCATAATTGTACCTAAAAAGATCACAATTAATAATTTTTCATAACTACACCTAAATGTCATCTGGCCATTAATCTAGGGGACCCTTATTAGCAATAGATTACAACCGATATATCATCATAACTATACCTAAATATTACCTAGCATTGATCTGGTGTACCTTAATTACTAATGACCCATAATCGACGGATATTCATAATTTTATACCTCATACAAAAGCTATCTAAGCTTTAAGTCTATCTATTGATTTAACATCAACAGTCAGTGATATAAATTTTAACTCCACTAGTAATCTAATGTCAACTATAAATTAAAAATTAAAGATATTAAAAGTATTTCCCGTGCAACTACAATGCTAATATAAGAAATAGGAAAAGAAAGATTTATATGCCCAGACTGTTTTGGACGGAGCAATCGAGCGAGTGTTAACAGGCTATGCATGGGTCCTAACCCATACGACACCGTCGACACGAACAAAAGATGAGGAGGAGGAAAACAGCGGAGATAACAGAGGAGGAGGAGGAAAACAGCGGAGATAACAGAGAATATCTGCACAGAACACAGGAGAGAGAGCACCACAGCCACAGGAGGAGCACGCGCCAGATGGGTCCCCGTCGCAAGCTAATTCGTTTCCGCGTCCATGTACATAGGAAGGATTGAAACAAAGAACGCACGCACGCACGCATCTTCTGGGGCGTGGAGAACCTTCGGAGACCCAGGCACCCCGGCCCGCAGCAACATCAGTACGCGAACAACAGCGGTAGCGTCGCGTCGGTTGCGTGGTTCAGCGCGTCCTACACGTCGTCGTCCGTTGGCCGCGCGCGCGTTGCTGTCCGTCGAGCGCGTCGGCGGCGCCCGACAAGTAACGAAAGGAACCTACCTCCAAGTCCCCGCCGAGATGAGACGCGCCCGCGCGTGGCCAAGGTTTTACCTTTGCAGCTAGCTGTACTCGCCGCCCAACGCCGCCCAAGCTAAGCAGGGGATCAACCGAGTGAGCGAGGGGTACGCTGTTGCAAGAGTAAACGGGTCGAGCATCAGCCTGCTCCAGCTAATGTAGGTTACATACTGCATGTGTTGCCAATTGGCAGGTGCATGCATGCCTGCCTGCGTGCCGACTAGCTAGTTGACTCCTTCCGTGTACGGCAAAAATGGGCTGTATACGTAGTGTAGTCTGTCGACCAGACCAGTAAATTATCTTACTCTCTGGCTGTCCATATATACTCCATTTTCGTTCCCTTTCGTTGAGCATGTGTGATGTGTGAACTCATTTCTGATCAAAGTCTTGTGAAGAGCGAGTTGAGTTATTACACAGGGAACTTCTCTGCAATTTCTGTCTACGTCTATAACTGTGCAATCGCATGTGCTCCCCAATCACTGACATAAACAAATCTTCCTAGGTGAGTTAGCCTACGACAGTATGAGATATGCCGATATGGTAGTAGATGGCAGGCAGAAAACACAAGGCAAGTGCAATCCCAAGTGGAAAAAATAACAACGAATGCATGCCCCAATTGCACAACATTAGTACACATGCGTTTTGTTTTTGAGATCAACATCAGATACATTTTTTTAGAGAACATTAGTGGAGTACATGCATATACAATTGGCTATTGATTGGTTACCAAATTTAGTCAACTTAACCTAGTGTAAATAGAAAAAAGTAGAGAATTTCCAGCACCTCGCCCATTGGCAGCAAAAAGACAACTGGCAAGGGAGAGAAATTGTTTACCAAAGCAGCGTCGAGAGCGACATTGCACCCCGTCCATACGTCATCACATTTCGTCTTCTTTGACTCCAGCCAACTTTCCACATTTCACACCTAGTTTACGTCCTTTTTGTAGCGCACACCCTGAATGGCCGAAAATTGCAAGCTGGTACATGAAAAGTTCTTGAGAGAGTTTTTGATTTGCCACAAAATTTGTCCAATTTCAAATGTGCCATCGAATATTTCCTCTTTTTGGATACCCCACTACAAATTTGTTTTGATTCCGGATTTACCATTTCCTTAATTGACAACTTGTTGGCCATTAAGTCACTCATGAAAAGACCATTTTGCCTTAGCTAAAACGACCATTTGCCCACAATGTTTCAGCAGCATTTGGGACTATTATCATGGATATTATGGACTATTGTTTTGTTGTTATGGACATGATAGACTATTATTTTGTTGTCATGATCATGTTGGACCACTATGAATGTTGTTATATGGCAAAAATTTGTTGCATATTTAAATTTTGTTGAAATGTTGCCAAAATACAAAGGAAATGCTGTCAAAATATTGCTAAAACATTGGGGGCAAAATGGTTTTCAACCAATAGGGGCAAAATGGTCTTCTTGTCAGTGACTTAACGGTCAGCAAGTGGTCAACTGAGGAAATGGTAAATCCGGAATCAAGACAAATTTTTGTGGCATATCCGAAAAACAAGGAAAATTTTGATGGCATATTCGGAACTGGACAATTTTTTTGTGGCAAATCAAGAATTCTCTCTAGTATCTTTTGTACCATGAATCCTACCAAGGATTGGTATTAGATGTCGCCGTTGGTTTCTCACAATCTCTCTTGGCAAGTTCGCATTTCTGATTATGATCATTTCTTACCAAATGGATATACAATGCTGCATTTGAATTTTTGTTGGGGTTGTTCAAATTCGTTGGAGTTTCAATGAAAATAAAGGCACGTAGAGCAGACATGAAGATGTAAGCAATGCGTCACCAAAGCATTCTACGCCAAGCGTGGAAGGCGTTACAAATATTGTTTGATTTGCCATACATTCGTAATTGAGTCTAGATATAGCTATGTATTTTGCTTGTTGTTTTTTGGCATATCTTCTCTAGATCATCATCACTGTGCATGCCTAGCAAGTGTAAGAGATTCAAGGGTGACATTTTCTTATGGAAGCTCACTGTGACTAGCGTGAAAAAAACCATAACTGCGGATTTTCTTCTTTTTCGATTTTTGAAATAACAAATGTTGCATGTAGCAGAATACTGGGAGATGGAGGAGCACAACTGAACTACTTAAAATGGCACAGGAGCAACACTAAAAATTATATTTCTTTCCATATGCATAGTTAATTGGACCACCTCGAGAAAAGATGGCGCAGAATATTGAAGAAATTTTAAGCCACTTGTGAACTGGAGTTCCTTTTGGCAATTTTCAAACAAACACTGAAATAGCGCATGAGAATGACTTATATAAATACTGTGATAAGCCAGGGTGTAAAACGAAAAGACCACCGCGGCTTATAATACAGGCGTCCTCCCCAACCTTTCCTTTTCCACTCCATTCCCTCGCCTCCATTCCTTCTCCCCCAACGCCAACGCCATTGCAAACAACACCAACCCACAGCATTACCACGAAGAAAGCTCACACATCCACTCATGGGAAGGAAGGTGACGAGCGGGAGGCTCGCGGTGGAGTACCAGGGCCTGGGGGTGAAGGTCCCCAGCTTCTTTCGGTGCCCCATCTCGCTGGACGTCATGCGCTCGCCGGTGAGCCTCTGCACCGGCGTCACCTACGACCGCGCATCCATCCAGCAGTGGATCGACTCCGGCAACAACACCTGCCCTGCCACCATGCTCCCCCTCCCGTCCACCGACCTCATCCCGAACCTCACGCTGCGCCGCCTCATTGCCCTCTGGGCCTCGACCGCCGCTCCCTCCTCGTCCCCTGCACCCTCCGCCGTCGGCCCTACCCCGGCCGCCGCCGCCGCAGAGCTCCTCCGCCAGGTCGCAGACCCCGGCGCGGATCCCTGCCCCGCGCTGCACAAACTCGCGGCTTTCCTCTCGGATGACGACGTCGACGAGTTCGACAAGAACGCGCTTGCGAGGGCAGGCGGCGCCGCGGAGACCTTGGCCTCGGTGCTCCGGAGGAGAGGGGCTGATGCCGGCGTCGAGGCAGCCGTGCGGGTGCTCGCGGTGATGGCCGCGTCCGACTGCATCGAAGAGGAGAACAGGAAGCGGGTCGCCGCCGCCCTCGCCGCGGATGCCGCATCCTCGGTCGAGTCCCTGGCGCGCGTGCTGCGAAGCGGGAACACGCTGGAGGCACGGATCGACGCGGCGAGGCTGGTGGAGGCATTGCTCCGCAATGCGACGCCGGGCGTGAAGGCCACGGTCGCCGAGGCAGAGGAACTGCTCGCCGAGCTAATCCGGCTCGTTGGCCCCGTCGACGAGAAGGGCAGCCTGGACAAGAAAGCCGTGGAGATCGGCCTGTCCTGCCTCGCGACCATCGCCGGCACGCGGCGCGCGCGATCCGAGATGGTCCAGCTGGGCGCCGTCCCGGCGGCCGTGCGCGTGCTGGCCACGGATTCCGGCTCCCCCGGTCAGGCCCTCCGCGTGCTAGAGGCCACGGTATGCTGCGCCGAGGGGCGCGCCGCCATATGCGAGAAGGCGGAGACGGCGATCCCGGCGGTGCTGTCCAAGATGATGAAGGGCGGGATGGACGGCGCAGAGGCTGCGGTTTCCGTGCTCTGGGCGGTGTGCCACAAGTATAGGGACAGGCGCGCTGTGGACGCGGCGGCAGCTTCCAAGGGCGGATTGACGAAGCTGCTACTGCTGATGCAGAGCGGGTGCTCGCCCGCGGCTAGGCAGATGGCGTCGGAGCTTCTCAAGATGTTCAAGGTGAACGCCAAAAGCTGCCTCGCCGGCTCCGACTCCAAGACAAATCACATCATGCCATTCTAATGGAGAAGCGTGGAAATGATGGATGGATCATGGATTTATGAAGCAGGCGAATATGTCTTCCTTCCAAAAAAAAATTATTCATTTGTTGCTTCGTTCGATGAGAGTTGATAGAATTGGTTCTTGGGGAGAAAAACTTGTACATGGTTAGAGAATTTTGATAGAAAGAAATGGATAACAATTCTTAGCTGATGGTCCAGCCAATTCTTGTGTTCTTGGCCAAAATACTTACATTGCTTTCCCATGAATCCATGATACTAACATGGCACCATATGATCAATTAAATTTGCCTCGTACAATGTGTTGGCGAGGGTGACATAACTTGCGCACTGCATCAATCACGTCACATATCCATAGATCGAAAGCAACAAGCGATGTATGTTGGCCAAACAAGGAAAAACAATGCATGAGGGCCACGTCCTACATATAGTTCTCGGGGCATGTTCATTGGATAAGAAACAAAGACGATTCTTCAACATGGCACATGCTCTCAGATGGAGATGGGATCAATATCTTACTCCTAATGACCAAGCCCATGTTTGACAATTCCAACTGAAGGGCAATTCTCTTTCGAGCGTAGGCATGCCCATGCAAGAAACACCGTCCTCTTGCCTAGCCAAAACAAGAAACACAGAAAACATAGCGCTACTTAGTGCTCCATAAGAAGTAGTATTACTTTATCGAAGATGTACTAGATATGTCTTTGAGTTATCAAATAGTACTAGCATGGATCCATGACTGATCGTATAAAGGAGCAAGGAACCAGCTGCTGCGCACCTAACAAAAGAAAGGAGCAAAGTGGCAAAAACGCACAGATCAAATTAGTGTTCCAAGGCAGGTCACCGACCATATGCAATGCAATCACGCGGGCAGCGCGTCTGCTCTCCCCCTTTTACTTTTAATCCTTTTCCTTCTTAATATGACCATACATTTTATGATCCAGCTCAGAAATTCTAAATGGCTCCGTCTACCATTGTTGTGTAGTAGTATATAACCTCGCTTCGTTGGTCCGCCTTTAGAACTTTTACGTGTTTGCCTAACTATTTATTCTTCCATTAAGATACAAACCAATATATAAAGTTTGGGAAAACACCATCTTGTGATTAACCATGGCCATGGTCCAAAACCCAACAGCGCTCTTCCCTCGTGTGTAGGGCCCACACGCCTTCTCCGCTGAAAACCCATCGCTCATCCCTCTCTATCTTTGTCCCCCACTCTCTACCCTCCTCCTCTCACTTTCTTCTCTCTCTTCTCCTTCCGATTTGGACCGTCGATGCACCACCTCCAAGCTCATAGTTGACATATGGCTTCCATCCACCCCACCTATATTGGCACCGGCTTCATCTCCACTCATGTCCTGTTAGCTGCTTCTCTCATAGCCACACCTCCTTCCGCGCACGGTGGCTTCGGGTAGCCGCTTCGGGCCGTCACGGTGACCATGAGACCATGACTCTTCAGTAGCTCTCCCCTGCCGTCGGTGTGAGCTTTGAGAATGAGATAGGGATGGGGGAAGGGGAGACAGATTTAGTTTCTTTTTGGAGCTTTTACCACCGGTTTTCTCAGGTTTTCTAGTAGAAATCTTTGATTTGTACACTTGAAAGTAGGGTTTTGAGGTGTTGAAAGCTCTAAATCAAAGTAGGGTTCCTTCCTCTCCCCTTGTCCTACCCACTTCTCATTTTGTTTTCCTGATCACTCTTGTTTCCCTAATCTTCTAAGCCTACTTTCCGCATCCCTCCATTGCATCCCGTCGTCATGGTTGTTGGCAAGGACGCCAATGCCGCTGCCCTCGCTCCTGCTACTTTGCCAGTGTGTATGTTTGTGTCAACCTTCATATTTTGTGTGCTAGCGATTTAGATCCACCACTACTATACCTCATCGTCGCCACAATGTGGGGAAGTGAAGGAGCTAGGAGGTTGTTGAAGTTTTTTTTATCCCTTGATAAGAGAGAAATGAGGAGAGATAACATAACATCTCCACCTTGTATTAATCATCTTTAGTGTTGTTCCTTGATGATGTGTATTACGAAGGAGTGCAACATACGACACATATCTTTGCCTTCCTGCGCCCTAAGTCGAATTGGCCACCATACGATCACACCCTGGTACTCCTATATACTTTCTCCATCCAGAAATATAAGGCGCATGCATTTCTTAAGATTTAACTTTAACCAACGATTAGTACAACTATATGTAGACTATCTGATACAAAATCGATATTATTGAAAAGTATTTTTTAATATGAATACAAAGATACTAATTTTACATTATGTAGTCCATATACTATTGAATAAATTTTGAACAAAGATAAAATTTGAGGATAGCTAGCGTGGGAAAACACAATTCAATCCAAACAATTAAAGCCCTAAGTAAATAGCCAACCCTACGCTAATTATTTATCAGATTACGGCATCAGTAATGGGGTTTGACCAGCACAACCAGCAACATAATATAGGGAAAGGCGCAAGGAATGGTGGGCAAGGTAAGGAAAGCTAGGAGGAGGAGGTGGGTGGGTGGAGGAGCGGTGCCGGCAAGGCATTAATGCCTTTTTTGCTTTCCCCGGATCACGTTGGATTTCGATCACAAGACATGATGACTTGGTTGTTATAGTTAACAAATGAAATGAAATCATGTGTGGAATCCTTTTCGATCCTGTACATAGGATAGGAGTACGCAGAAGGGAGTGTGCAAGCTACTGTTGCTTCATGCAAGGCTGACAGGTAATGCAGGGGACGGAAGTAAATGATCCAACATCTAGATAGCAGGAAAGAAAATTTCTCCTCGATGAGTAGGCAGAGGAAAGAGATGGAGAGTATAGTGAAGAGTGTCAATTGGAGTGTTCCAGTATGCCTCCTTCTTTTTCGATCAAAGGCCTAATGGCCAGCTTCATAGAAAGCTAAAATAAAGTGTGCTGGGGATACCAGCTTACAATGAATTTGACAAAAGTACATAGCACTCAACAAGAAAACGAAAGACAAAACTTAATTCGAATGCTACTGACACTAAACAGAGTGTAACGGTGAGCCTATTCCTTTGTCGGTCGTACGTCAACAACTGGCAGATGAAGAGAACGCCCACGTTTGTTTCCAGTTTTACCGTTTTCTACCCTGGAAAACTTTTTGCGTCCACTTGTTTCTGTATTCAAATTGTCCCACGTCCCACCGCCACCGCACACCGGTGAGATGCAATGAGCGAAGCCTGCGAAGGCATGCTGCATGCATAGTTACATATACTTCCCTTATATCTTCCGTGCGTGAAATGATGAGATGGACGTGTACAAAATTCGCCCCAAAATTTCCTAGTGACCTCTGCAAAGACTTGGGTCAACTTCTTTTCTCCAAACTCTTGAAGAACAGAGAGAAACACTAGAAACATTTGCAGAAGGAACAGCGAAATCAGGTTCGTGCGATTGCAAAGAGAGAGGTAAAGAAAGTTGGGTTAGGCAGCGTAAGAGGTGAATATGATAACGATATACTAGGCCACAATTAATTGGAAGCACAACTGTCTCTTTTTCGTTTGAGACGCAGCCCCGTCTAATTCATGTCAAACGTAGTACTCATGGTGCGACTTACGCCGCCTCGATCTTAAACGGACGGCGAAGTTCGGTCCGTTCGTGAACGTGCATCTCGGCCGTCAAATCAAGATCATCAGCATGAAGTTTAAAGGAAAAAAAAATCAAGATCAGCATTCGACGGGCCGCGATGCTACGGGTGCGCCGTTTCTTAACGGTCGCGGCAGGCGATGCATGTGATCAGATATCTGCATGTGGGATTGCCAATTCAGAAGACGTAGAGGAAGAAATAGTGAGAGCACAAACGAACGGGGAAATGGCAATACAAAAGACCGGAACGCAGGAATAAGAGGTCGGCAGTGGCAAAGCTCTCTCTCTCAGTTCAGAAGAATAGGAGGAAAATGGCAACGTCAAATATATGATTCCCGCGTTGCTTGTCCTAACATGGACGTGACCGTGACTCTGTACAACTGTGCCTGTATGTGATGGATTGATGGATGCATGCTACTCAGTGACGGTAGCCTTGAGAAAAGACACGAGCCTGACCGCGTAACCCGCACCCCAAGGAACATGGCCGGCCGGCGAGCAGTTGATGATCGAGTTTGTTCGAGCGACTGAGTTGATCACTCGTTCCAACATCTACTGTGACGTCGGGATCGGTTGACGCATGCATGGAAATTGGTGTGAAGAAGAACCTCGATGATGGTGCGTAGGAGCAGTACGAACGTTTCGCCTATGGATCGAGCAGAGTTTGACCGATCGGATGGGCTCTTGTCTTGCTACCATGGCCCCGTTTGGGACAACTCCAGCTCTCAGCTTTACGTCAGATTTGAAGATTAAAAGCTATAATAAAATAGTTTATATATCTATTTTTAGTATATAATGTCAATAAAATATGACTTCTAATCATTTTCGATGTACCTCCAGCTTCAGCTCCACGAAAAAGTGAAATTATGAAAATCCAGCTTCACTTCTTCACTTTTTCGTGGAGCTGGAGCTGTCCCAAACAGGGCCTATATACCACCATTCCATGTTACAGCTTCCTGCTATCTGGAGGTACGGAGTACTAATTTGGATGAAAAATACAGTATGACTCGTGGTTTAGAAAGTTTATTGCTATCATTCGAGCATATTAAAGGAATTTTTCCATTAAATAATCCCGTTTGCACGATATTTTAGAATAAAATTCGCTCAAACTTTTCTCTTAAAAAAACTCACCCAAAACTCGTTGCAAAAATAAGCCGGCTTTGCAAAGCACCATGCCCGGATGTAGAACGCTCTGGCTCAAGTTGGGCCGTAGTGCGGAACCCATTGCGATTTGAACCCAGATACTCGGTTGAGTGTGGCAAGTGCAGAAATAAACAGAGGAATAGGCCCGCATGGGAGAATCCACGTCAGAACGGGCGAGGCGCAGGCTTTTAATTCCTTTTTCAAATAACAAGATTCTATTAATATCTTTGGCTTCGGGACCAAGACGATGCGCGTAGCGTAACGTGTCGATTATTACAAGGTTCGATGAGTCGAAAGAACCATCCAACGGCGAACATCCGCATCAACAAATAAATAAATAATAACTCAGGTGGCTGGGGGACCTTCGTCTATATTTACATCAGCTACTAGAAGTAAAGAGCTCTATCATCAAGGCCTCTAGCTATTTACTTCTCAGTATCATTGCTTTCTTGAACTCGGGTTTCTACGAGGACCTCCAAAACCTCAGTAAATTTTCACACCTGAAGACAACCCAATACGAATGAGAAAAACTTTTATCAAAAATATTATCATTACGACATAGACAAATAGACTAACACATAGCTATTGCCCAACTAGAATATCTGATATAACTCACGCCCCGAACCAACCAACCATTGCCCTAACATATGAGATAACCTAGTGGAAGGAGGTAGGTCAAAGGTGATGTGAACAATCCCCCATACAAAACGAGCAACCTGACACTTAAAAGACAGGTGCTGAATGTCACACCTCGATTTTTCCAAAACCCAAAAATTAGGGCCAACAAATTTTTTTCTGCTAATAATCAGGTATTTAGTAAACCTAATTAAAACTTTGATTTCAAAATCGTGAAAGTGATGCACATCCATAACCTCTTCTCGATCAATCCTGATATCCTCACCATCAGTGCGTGGTGAACCTTTTGTTCTTATCTTCTCTCGACTCATCTTCCGTTGGAACTCCTGGCTTCTACCCTCTCAGGAGAAATCTTGATCTTGCTACTCCAAATCCATCGAGCAATTTGTTCTCCTCCATACGGAACCATTGAGGTGAAATCCTGCACCCTAATCCTTTCTCTCTATCTTCTTTGTTTTTCAGACCTAGTATGCCAAAACCCTAATGCCCCGGCATTCCCTTTCTCCTCCTATTCCATGCCTATATATGCCTATATCGGTGGTAGCATTCGAACTCTAACTCACCGTAACCTCGCATGTCCATTCCATCCACGTACAAGCCACATATACGCTAAAATATTTAAGTGTATGTGGACACATACACTCCAAACCCTGCTTTATACCTTGTCTCCATACGAGGCTACTCACCTTTGCATTCCCGCCATGAACATATCTTCGGCCCCCCTTTCCCTTTTGCCTAGCCAGTGCAACCTAGACCTACACCTGCCGCTAAGTGCCCACACGGTACTTCTGTGAAATGGAAACATATATACGTCATGAACCTCCTCCGAATGACGTAATCTTCTGCCATCTACTCCGCCATGCCCTATCGCGAGTGTGTGCATATATATACTACTTCTATGTATGCGCATATATTCTTCCGAGCTGTGAATCAGAACCCTACTTCCCCGTGCGGCTCTGCTGCCATCCTCTGTGTATATATGAGTACACCGGTGATATTTCCCAAAACCCTCGCCCTCCACAACCTCTTATGTCTAGTCTAACTCTGTCGCCACCATATATATGTGCTAAAATATCCAAGAGTATGTGGACACATACACTCCAAACCCTAATTTATTTTTCTCAGTAAAACCCTAACCACCATGGTTTTGCTCTCTCTCCTTACCATTTGTCATGCGAATATCTTCTCACCTCTACCGTGTTACCATGCCGAGAGTTAAATATCCGACCTGTTATATTTCTACCAAATAACCAGTTATCCTTTCACCCTTCATCCATTTATCCTTTTACTAAAGTCAAAACCTTATGTACCGTTCACCATACTTATCCATCACTCGGACACGAGTGTTATGTCAACCCATGTGCATGTATATGGGTACATATCTTCCCCGGGACCTATGCCACCTTTTCTCGCCCTCGGGTGCTTAAGATGCTACCTCTCATTCTCCCGCTAACGAACACATTCCTCTCGTCCTCTCGCAACCTTAGAGACGGAATCCTGCTCTCCATCTACACCCTAGTCCTCGAATTTCTACCTTGCTAAAACTCTAAGCTTCAGCACTCTCCATTTGCTCTAGCCACTAGCCCAAGCATATATATGAGTGGACAGTTGACACTTCTCGAGCTCTGATCGTCCGTGACCTCCTAGGTTTATTCAATAGTATTGCAATCCTATATATGCTCGAAACCTTAAGGGCATGTGAGCACATACACACTAATGCTAATTCACTCTCCCAAGTAATGAGTAAACCTAAATCTAACTCCTAACCCTTTTCAGTCTCCATACAAATTCCCCTCTCATGCGATCGATCAAAGCTCCCGAGATATCTCTTCCCTGCGTTTCGCTAGCTCCACTTAGAACGTACCAACCGAATACTTCTTTTTCACCTGCCGTGCGGAACCAACCCTACCCATCAGTCTTGTCCTCAATTACTCCATCCTCCCCTATTCCTTTTTCTCTCGCTGCACAGCACGGCAAGCTACCCTATGTGCTGCACGCCACCTTCTCTCCACAGCAGGCAGCGATTAGCTTCCCAGTAGCAAAAGTACCAGTGAGCTACCGCATTTACTTCCCTCAACTCCCTCTTCCATTGCTCAGCTCCAAACCGGGCTGCTTCTTCCTCCGGATTACACGCTACTCCGCTGGAGCATGCATCACTGCCACCCCAAAAGCTGGTGCCAACTCGTCCCTGCTCGACTGCAACCTCAGCTAGCTAAGCCCCTTGCTCCTTTCCATTTCTCCGACCCGTAGCTCCTCTCTGCTCCCGAGCTTCCTCAAGCTCTTTCACTTTCTTCCTCGCCTCTCCCCCAAACTCCTCACTCCAAACTACCTGAGCTCCTACGAGCTCATCACCAATGCCTCCAGTGAGGAGCATCGGTCGGCTCCCAACTACCCCGGCAACCGAGGCCCCTCCTTCACTAACTCAGCCTCAAATCGGAGCATCTGCCACCGAACGAGCCTTCCGCGAGCTGCCCCAAATCCCTTGCCCCGACTGTGGCGGCAAACACCACCTGCGCGCCCCCAGTACTCCGGCGACCGTCCTCCTCTTCCTGCCAGATCTCCCCTTGCCCCACCGCGGCAGCACCGCGGCAACTCCTTTCCCCCACCGCGGCAGCCACTTCTCCCACCGCGGCAGCCACTCCTCCCACCGCGTCAGCAACGTGGCAGTCCTCCCCCACCGCGGTAGTCTACCCCCACCGCGGCAGCCCAGTTTTTTTCTTCCCCTGGCAGCGCAAGCCCTTCTATCGGTTAAAGGAGGCGTATTTTCCAAGTGCGCCTTCCCTGACAGGAAAGCGTACTCCTCTTTCAACACCCTTTTCCTTCCACATTTCCTATACCGAAAGCGCATTTCTGCAGTACGTTTTCAACGTCACCGTTTCCCTCTTCTGGCAGAATTCCCTCTCCTTTTCTCTCCTCTGTAAATCCTCCTATGTTCATATAAAAGCACACCCTACCCACTAATACCGGTTCCATAACCCTTCAGTTTATCCGAATTTCAAAATTGAACACATTCCAAAAACAGATGGCATGTACATATAGCTCCAAATACCACTAGTCTTCTCCCAAACGACATCCAAGCATATTGTCCAAAATCCCACATCCAGCATGTTGAGTAGGGGGTTAACATGCTATTCTTTATATAATTCCCGTAGAGAAAACAGTGAACAGGAGCCACACCACATGATGTTCAAATCCCAATTAAATTCAAATCCCTCCAACTACCCTCTGACCAAATTCACCATAATTCCCAGAAGTTAGAATCTCAACTCAGGGGTGCTTCAAATACAAAGTTATACAGTGTATCCTTTCTAATTCTGTTTTACATACGTTTATATCCACAAAGGTATGCTCCAGAGAACTTTGGTTTTAAAACTCTTTATATAGCTAGGTCAGTGAGGGAGTGCAAATCCTAGGATGTTGCATGCGTGAGTGTGTGTATGTATATACTCATACCCATTTAATCCCTAAAAGCTTTTCAACTAAGTATCTAAAAAACTTTCAACATGTCGATGCTCTCTGGGCTCGACTAAGAGATGAGGAGACAAGAGCATTTAAGTATTGACATGATGATACGCAAGCAACCAATGTTTTCCAAAGTATAACAAATCAATGCTGCATGTGATGATAACTCCTTCCCACCTTTTCAAAAACCCTAGAAAACCTATCAGGATCAGTTTATGTTTTAGATTTTCATGGGGGTATATGTGGTTCTTATTTGGCTTTTCCTCGCATCGTTGTTTATGCGCTAGTTTCCAACGTGTAGATATGACATGGTGCGTTGTCACGCGGAGGATTCTGGACGAGTGCTGTATCCCGTTCGAGCGTCGCCGTGCCCAGACCAAGCTTCGAGCTATTCAACGTTGCCAGGCAAGCTCTCCACCCTTAATCATATTGAATCCCAAGTTTACGAAATGTTATTTTGTTTATGAAACATGCATGCTATGTTTTAAACTCGTTATTTTAGATAGGGTAGCTATAACCTATGCTTAGAAAACCCTAATTCAACCCTGAACTCCTTGTCACCCTAAGGACTACGTATTCCGGAAAAGTACCGGAAATCTAGGGTAGAGTATGTATGTATGCTTAGCCTTGCGGTAGCAAAATTAGGTTTTCAAAATAAAAAGGGGAATACTCCCATATTTCATGTGACAAAAGATTGAAAACGGACCGTCGTGTCCGAAGGTGTATGAAGGTAGTATATCCATGGGTTGGGATATTTTACCGTAAAGAGGTTTTGTGAAACCGAAATGAAAGTGGAGAAGATTTTGATCCGGGTCGGAAATGAAGGGGGAAAGCAGGAAGCTTGTTAAATGTGAGGTAATGCCCGGCGTGGTTCTCGCAGCCCGTTTACGGGTGAGGTGTGAAGTCCCTCTCGGATCACATAAGGACCGAGCTTAAGTGTCGTTTGGTCAAGTCTTACCGTACGTCCACATGTCCTTTATGGGAAGGACTTGACCTAGTACCCGGTCTGAGACTAGCATAAACCCGTAGACAGGGAGAAGTGTGCAGATGAGGTTGTAGCCTCTATAGAGAAAAGTTTTCCGCGGGAAAGCGATGGCTTGTTCGCCACAAAGTTGGAACACCAATCTCCTTTCAAGCGATGATACTGACTCAAGCTAGGTTTGGGACATGTCCTTCTGGCGGATTCATGGCTAGGTTTACTCCGGTGAAGAGTCTCATTGTAATAGCCCTGTCAATATACATCGCGAAGTATACCCAGGGTGACCTACATCGTGTGGATAAAACCGTACCACCTCTGCAGAGGGTTCAAACTATTCGAATAGCCGTGTCCACAGTCATGGACGAACTTGGTTGGGCCACACTATAGTAGACTAACTTTCATAGTCAACAGTCGATTATGGGTTTAAGGACGCGATCCGCCGTGTTCGCAGGGTGACCTGAAAGTTCCCCGTCGGGGTGGGATGAGTGAAGAAGGGATTTTCCCGTGCACTCGGGCAAACCCTAGTATCCCCGTTGTAACGGGTGAGCTGAGGCTCCCCGCTGAAGCGGGTGATTACCAGACTTTCCATTGTAACGGAAAGCACAGAAATGAATCCCGTTATAGCAGGAAGGAAAAGATGAATAGATGTTCATCTCGGAATACCATGGAAATTTATGAAAATCGCTTTAATATCTATTTACTTATTTCATGCAAACTTACTTTCTCGCACAATATGAAACATAGGTTAGAGCCATTGTTTGGAATACCCTTGCATGCATTTTTATCCGTATCCAACTCCCCGGTGGGAAGCTTGCGAGTACATTCAATGTACTCACCCGGCTTGTTGATTTGGCCAGACAGAAGGATCGACAGCTCAAAAGCAACGACGGTATCCGCGAAAGCTAGGGCGAAACCCCCAGTCAGTTGCCTATCGGGAACGGCATACTGATGGCCCCCCTCCCCCACCGTTTGATTTCCGCTGCAAGATTTTGAGCCATTGGGCTAAAGGTATAAATCTTCGATCTCGAAGATCGGTTTATATCATAATCTAATGAGTGCGTGTATAACCTTGATATACAGGTTAACTTGTGTGTACGGCTACTGATCATAGGACCGGTACAGTAAACACAAGGGTTTATCCGGTCTTAAAACCGGGTACGCCACACTGATTGTCTCAATGTTCACAGAAACAACACTTTTTGCTTTTCTGTCGATTCTGTTTAACTAAATTGTCTTTTATTAAGATCACCCTGCCTAAGTAACACTTTTTTCAAGGTGTATTTAAGTTTCCACAAGCAGCTATGTCAGAACTGGTTTTGAGAGTTCATGAAGACTTTATACATTGATTGAACGGAGAATTGTCCACTCTGATGTAACTTCCAAACAAACTGTCATAGTCATTAGACAAAGTGACCAAAGCTACCAGGAGACGAGGTCATTTTGTGTCTACTAACTTCGCTCCAACTATGGCTTATCTAAAAGAACATTGAGAGGAGCCAAAGAGAGCACCTCAGCCACCGTGGCATGCTTCCTCCTCACAATGTTATAGAGTATTGGGTATTGGCCACGAGGGTCGTATTTCCTAGCCACTTGTCCTACCAAAACTGATTGGGTGCCGTTATGTAAGTCAAACATCCCCAATTAGAAAATTAGGTTATTGGTTTTCATGAGTCCCGTCCAGAGCTAGGAATCATCGGCGCGGTATTCATCTTGAGCTAATGTCATGGACCGTAGGTACTTATTCTTAGAAGTTATTGCCAAATTCCATCTTCATTAAATAATTTGAATAGCTGCTTGCTAAGTAAACATTTATTTTTCTGCTGATTTTGAATACCCAGGCCGCTTGGTCCTTTGGTCTACACACAGTTCCCTATTGGTCAATCCGCACTTGTGCTTGTGACTATCACTCTGCCAAAAAATCGAGATCGATAATAGTCCATTTCCACACACCTTAGGTACTTTAAAAAAGGACAACATAAACATCGACAAACTAGATAGGGATTGAATTAATAAGTACTAATCTACCACCAATGGACAGATTTTTACCCTTCCAGCAACTAAGACATTTCTCGATTTAGTCCTCTATGCCTTCCAATCGATAGTCTTGAGCTTCCTAAAATGTAAGGGTATCACCAAGGTATCTGAATGGGACAGATCCCGGCTCATAGCCAAAATTTGCATGTATGGGGGGTCCACATTCTTGGTTTCCCAAAGCAGAAAAATTTCAATCTTGTGGAAGTTAATCTTAAGTTCGAGAGCTTTATCAAGTGCCAAAAAGAATGAGCTGAGGTCCTTGGCCTGATTGATGCCATTGTTCATAAATATGACACTATATCGTCCGCATACTGGAGGATAGACAAACCATCCTCTACTAAATGAGGGATAATCCCTATGATGATGCTCTTATCCCTGGCCTTGTTCAGAATAATGGCCAACATGTTGGTGACGATCTTAAACAGAATAGGGGACATAGGGTCTCCTTGCCACATGTCTTTATTTTGTAATATGGACCTATATCATCATTGACTTAATCCTACACTGCCACCTTGGAAAATTTGTGAGATCAAACTGTACATGTGAAAGAAATGCCTTTTAGCCATAGGTCTGCAGCAGGAAGGCCACTTGACCTTGTCAGAAGCTTCTCAAAATCAATCTTAAAAGTCACACTTCCACACTTCTTTTTCTGCAATTCATGCAGGTTTCATGTAAATAACTACCCCCCTTAGGGGTGGTACAAAAAGGTGGTAGAGGGGGAACGCTGGGGGGGGGGGGAAAGGTGAGTAGGCACCGCGGTCTTGGGGAGTGTAGGTTGTGTATTGACTCATGGTGAAATCCGCGGCTTCGATCTAAAGGGGGGACGGTTAAAGGGAGCGAAACTGGGTGTGCTTTGAGGGTTGAGCGAGGGCGGGCGGAGACAGAAGAGTAGAAGAAAAGAGAAGCCGGGGGGGACGGACGGAGGGAGGTGGAGGGGGAGAGCTGATTGGAAGGCAGAGCCCCGAGAGTGGAGGGGAGGCGTGAGTGAGGGAGGGATAGGAGAGGAAGAGAGAGGACGAGGATGAGGAGGATAGGAGGGGGGGAAAGGGGGGGGGAGTGAAGATTTGCGGGAAAGAGAGGAGTAGAGTAGAGGAGGGGGGGGGGGGGGGGGGGCGCGGGAGGGAAGAGAAGAGCGGGAGAGGACGGGGGTAAGAG